>JACEFZ010016249.1:0-110062 GCA_014155875.1 Cepaea nemoralis
TTCTGTCCGCTTTTGTGGGATTTTCTGTGTTTTTTTTTTTTTTTTGCACAGATCTTTCTGTGTGTGATGTTATCTGTCACAGTTTTTTGGGGATTTTCTGTGTATTTTCTGTTTGGGGTTTTGTCACAGATCTTTTTTTGTGTGTGTTTTTTCCCCAAATTTTTTTTGTGTGGTTTTTGTCCCAAATTTTTTTTTGGGGGTGTTATTTCCGTACTTTTTTTTGTGTGTTATTTTACGTACTTTTTTTTGTGGTTATTTTACGTATTTTTCTGTGTGTGTTTATCTGCAATTTTTTCTGTGTGTGATGTTATCTGTCCAGTATCTTTCTGTGTGTGATGTTATCTGTCACAGTATTTTTCTGTGTGTGATGTTATCTGTCACAGTATTTTCTGTGTGTGATGTTATCTGTCCAGATTTTTTGTGTGTGATTTATCTGTCACAGATTTTTCTGTGTGTGATGTTATCTGTCACAGATCTTTTTCGTGTGTGATGTTATCTGTCACAGATTTTTTTGGGGTGATGTTTTCTGTCACAGTATCTTTTTCTGTGTGTGATTTATCTGTACAGATCTTTTCTGTGTGTGATGTTATTGTCACAGTATCTTTTCTGTGTGTGATGTTATCTGTCACAGTATCTTTTTGTGTGTGTTTTATCTGTCCAGTATCTTTCTGTGTGTGATGTTATCTGTCACAGATCTTTCTGTGTGTGATGTTATCTGCAATTTTTTTTTGTATTTTCTGGGGTTTTTTTACCTTTTTTTGTGTGTGATGTTATCTGTCACATCTTTCTGTGTGGATGTTATCTGTCACGTATCTTCTCTGGTGTTATGTTATCTGTCACTTTTCTTGTGTGATTTTATCTTCACAGTTCTTTCTGTTGTTTGTTATTTCCGTATCTTCTCTGTGTGTGATGTTATCTGTCACAGATTTCTGTGTGTGATGTTTCTGTCACAGTATCTTTCTGTGTGTGATGTTATCTGTCACAGTATCTTCTCTGGGTGATGTTATCTGTCACAGTATCTCTCTGTGTGTGATGTTATCTGTCACAGTATCTTCTCTGTGTGTGATGTTATCTGTCACAGTATCTTCTCGTGTGTGATGTTATCTGTCACAGATCTTTCTGTGTGTGATGTTATTGTCAGTATTTCTCTGTGGTGATGTTATCTGTCACAGTATCTTCTCTGTGTGTGATGTATCTGTCACAGTATCTTCTCTGTGTGTGATGTTATCTGTCACAGATCTTTCTGTGTGTGATGTATCTGTCACAGTATCTTCTCTGTGTGTGATGTTATCTGTCACAGTATCTTCTGTGTGTGATGTTATCTGTCACAGTATCTTTTCTGTGTGTGATGTTATCTGTCACAGCGTTTGTGTGCAGCAGTATCTTTTCTGTGTGTGATGTTATCTGTCACAGCGTTTGTGTGCAGCAGCATCTTTTCTGTGTGTGATGTTATCTGTCACAGCATCTTTTCTGTGTGTGTGTTATCTGTCACAGTATCTTCTCTGTGTGTGATGTTATCTGTCACAGTATCTTTCTGTGTGTGATGTTATCTGTCACAGTATCTCTCTGTGTGTGATGTTATCTGTCACAGTATCTTCTCTGTGTGTGATGTTATCTGTCACAGTATCTTCTCTGTGTGTGATGTTATCTGTCACAGTATCTTTCTGTGTGTGATGTTATCTGTCACAGCATCTTTTCTGTGTGTGATGTTATCTGTCACAGTATCTTCTCTGTGTGTGATGTTATCTGTCACAGTATCTTATCTGTGTGTGATGTTATCTGTCACAGTATCTTCTCTGTGTGTGATGTTATCTGTCACAGTATCTTTTCTGTGTGTGATGTTATCTGTCACAGTATCTTCTCTGTGTGTGATGTTATCTGTCACAGTATCTTCTCTGTGTGTGATGTTATCTGTCACAGTATCTTCTCTGTGTGTGATGTTATCTGTCACAGTATCTTTTCTGTGTGTGATGTTATCTGTCACAGTATCTTTTCTGTGTGTGATGTTATCTGTCACAGTATCTTCTCTGTGTGTGATGTTATCTGTCACAGTATTTTCTGTGTGTGATGTTATCTGTCACAGTATCTTCTCTGTGTGTGATGTTATCTGTCACAGTATCTTCTCTGTGTGTGATGTTATCTGTCACAGTATCTTCTCTGTGTGTGATGTTATCTGTCACAGTATCTTCTCTGTGTGTGATGTTATCTGTCACAGTATCTTCTCTGTGTGTGATGTTATCTGTCACAGTATCTTCTCTGTGTGTGATGTTATCTGTCACAGTATCTTCTCTGTGTGTGATGTTATCTGTCACAGTATCTTCTCTGTGTGTGATGTTATCTGTCACAGTATCTTCTCTGTGTGTGATGTTATCTGTCACAGTATCTTCTCTGTGTGTGATGTTATCTGTCACAGTATCTTCTCTGTGTGTGATGTTATCCACAGTATCTTCTCTGTGTGTGATGTTATCTGTCACAGTATCTTCTCTGTGTGTGATGTTATCTGTCACAGTATCTTCTCTGTGTGTGATGTTATCTGTCACAGTATCTTCTCTGTTTTGTGATGTTATCTCACAGTTTCTCTGTGTGTGATGTTATCTGTCACATATCTTCTCTGTGTGTGATGTTATCTGTCACAGTATCTTCTCTGTGTGTGATGTATCTGTCACAGTATCTTCTCTGTGTGTGATGTTTATCTGTCACAGTATCTTCTTGTGTGTGATGTTATCTGTCACAGTATCTTCTCTGTGTGTGATGTTATCTGTCACAGTATCTTCTCTGTGTGTGATGTTATCTGTCACAGCATCTTCTCTGTGTGTGATGTTATCTGTCACAGTATCTTCTCTGTGTGTGATGTTATCTGTCACAGTATCTTCTCTGTGTGTGATGTTATCTGTCACAGTATCTTCTCTGTGTGTGATGTTATCTGTCACAGTATCTTCTCTGTGTGTGATGTTATCTGTCACAGTTCTTCTCTGTGTGTGATGTTATCTGTCACAGTATCTTCTCTGTGTGTGATGTTATCTGTCACAGTATCTTCTCTGTGTGTGATGTTATCTGTCACAGTATCTTCTCTGTGTGTGATGTTATCTGTCACAGTATCTTCTCTGTGTTGTGATGTTATCTGTGGGGATCTTATCTGTGTATCTTATCTGTCACGTATTTCTCTGTTGTGTGATTTATCTGTCACAGTTTCTCTCTGTGTGTGTTTATCTGTCACAGTATCTTCTCTGTGTGTGATGTTATCTGTCACAGCATCTTCTCTGTGTGTGATGTTATCTGTCACAGTATCTTCTCTGTGTGTGATGTTATCTGTCACAGTATCTCTCTGTGTGTGTGTGGATGTTATCTGTGGGGTCTTATCTGTACAGTATCTTATCTGTGGGGTCTTATCTGTACAGTATCTTATCTGTGTTTTGTTATCTGTTCACAGTATCTTCTCTGTGTGTGATGTTATCTGTCACAGCATCTTCTCTGTGTGTGATGTTATCTGTCACAGCTATCTCTCTGTGTGTGATGTTATCTGTCACAGTATCTTCTCTGTGTGTGATGTATCTGTCACAGTATCTTCTCTGTGTGTGATGTTATCTGTCACAGCATCTTCTCTGTGTGTGATGTTATCTGTCACCAGTATCTTCTCTGTGTGTGATGTTATCTGTCACAGTATCTTCTCTGTGTGTGATGTTATCTGTCACAGTATCTTTCTCTGTGTGTGATGTTATCTGTCACAGTATTCTTCTCTGTGTGTGATGTTATCTGTCACAGTATCCTTTCTCTGTGGTGTGATGTTATCTGTCACAGTATCTTCTCTGTGTGTGATGTTATCTGTCACAGTATCTTCTCTGTGTGTGATGTTATCTGTCACAGTATCTTCTCTGTGTGTGATGTTATCTGTCACAGTATCTTTCTGTGTGTGATGTTATCTGGCACAGTATCTTCTCTGTGTGTGATGTTATCTGTCACAGTATCTTCTCTGTGTGTGATGTTATCTGTCACAGTATCTTCTCTGTGTGTGATGTTATCTGTCACAGTATCTTCTCTGTGTGTGATGTTATCTGTCACAGTATCTTCTCTGTGTGTGATGTTATCTGTCACAGTATCTTCTCTGTGTGTGATGTTATCTGTCCACAGTATCTTCTCTGTGTGTGATTTTATCTGTCACAGTATCTTCTCTGTGTGTGATGTTATCTGTCACAGTATCTTCTCTGTGTGTGATGTTATCTGTCACAGTATCTTCTCTGTGTGTGATGTTATCTGTCACAGTATCTTCTCTGTGTGTGATGTTATCTGTCACAGTATCTTCTCTGTGTGTGATGTTATCTGTCACAGTATCTTCTCTGTGTGTGATGTTATCTGTCACAGTATCTTCTCTGTGTGTGATGTTATCTGTCACAGCTATCTTCTCTGTGTAGTGATGTTATCTGTCACAGTATCTTCTCTGTGTGTGATGTTATCTGTCACAGATCTTCTCTGTGTGTGATGTTATCTGTCACAGTATCTTCTCTGTGTGTGATGTTATCTGTCACAGTATCTTCTCTGTGTGTGATGTTATCTGTCACAGTATCTTCTCTGTGTGTGATGTTATCTGTCACAGTATCTTCTCTGTGTGTGATGTTATCTGTCACAGTATCTTCTCTGTGTGTGATGTTATCTGTCACAGTATCTTCTCTGTGTGTGATGTTATCTGTCACAGTATCTTCTCTGTGTGTGATGTTATCTGTCACAGTATCTTCTCTGTGTGTGCTGTTATCTGTCACAGTATCTTCTCTGTGTGTGATGTTATCTGTCACAGCATCTTCTCTGTGTGTGATGTTATCTGTCACAGCATCTTCTCTGTGTGTGATGTTATCTGTCACAGCATCTTCTCTGTGTGTGATGTTATCTGTCACAGTATCTTCTCTGTGTGTGATGTTATCTGTCACAGCATCTTCTCTGTGTGTGATGTTATCTGTCACAGTATCTTCTCTGTGTGTGATGTTATCTGTGTGTGATTTTATCTGTGTGTGATGTTATCTGTCACAGTATCTTCTCTGTGTGTGATGTTATCTGTCACAGCATCTTCTCTGTGTGTGATGTTATCTGTCACAGTATCTTCTCTGTGTGTGATGTTATCTGTCACAGCATCTTCTCTGTGTGTGATGTTATCTGTCACAGCATCTTCTCTGTGTGTGATGTTATCTGTCACAGCATCTTCTCTGTGTGTGATGGTTATCTGTCACAGCATCTTCTCTGTGTGTGATGTTATCTGTCACAGCATCTTCTCTGTGTGTGATGTTATCTGTCACAGTATCTTCTCTGTGTGTGATGTTATCTGTGTGTGATGTTATCTGTGTGTGATGTTATCTGTGTGTGATGTTATCTGTCACAGCGTTTGTGTGCAGCAGTATTTACTTAATACAGTCTTGTTATGGTCGTTTTCATTTAAGTTCCTTTCTTTTTTTTCTTCTTCGTGTTCTTTGATGTTTCTGTCGTTACTTTGGCTTCTTTGGTTTGATTTCTAATTGTCGTTATTCTTTCCGTTTTCTGCGTTGTCTTGTTGTTCTGACAGTTTTCGGCTTTGTGCTCACGTTGATTTGTCTGCTTGTTTTTCGTATTCTTTGATTGTTGTGACTTTTATTTATTATTTATAGTTTTCTTTTGTGCCCTTTGATTTTTCCGTTTTCCTTTCTTTGTGTACTTAGATTGTTCTGCGCTTCCTTCATGTTTCTGTTTTCTTTCGATGTGTTCTAGGATTATTCTGTATTTTCTGTGAGTTCTTCGGTTTTTGGTCTCTCCACCCCCCCCCCTTGTGTCCTTCGATTTTTTTTTCTAATTTTCTTTCTTTCGTCGTGTTCTTATATTTTTCATTCATTCATTTAGTTCTTTCTTATTTCTTAGACAAACTGACAGACCGAAACTAACCTACAAAACTGAAGAAGAGACGGAAGAAGACGCGACAAGCACAAATCCGTGGCCATTATCTCGACTTCCCCACGAGATGGTATTTCTCCAGCGCTTGTCATCCCGACACTCCTGCTAGACAATCATCTGAGAGCTCTAAGTCCATGTACAGAACTATTCACTTTGAACATTGTTTCAGAATTGTTTTTATTTTTCTGGCTTCTCCTACCAACGAAATCTCACCACGTCAAGGAGTTGAAACATATCCCAAATTATGGGCTTCCTTCATTTGTTCCGTTCCTTTCAAGATTAAAGTTCAGCTTTTTGAAACACCTACCAAAACGACTGTCTGCAGTTAGATGTGTTTCGCACGGACAAGTGAAGTGCTGGTGGAGTGGGATGTCATGGGAAAACATATAAAGTAAAGTAGTCTAACTAGCTGTCTTAACTTGTTTTACTCCTGACACCGTGATGGCCTCTTTGGTATCTTGAACAGCGAAATATATATACAGGGTGTCTGTAAAGTTTGACTGCACATTGTATGTAGACCAGTTTTGAAAAAATTAAGTACATGACGCCTTCAAAAATGTGCTCCACATTCCATCGTGAAGCAATATGCAGCGAATGGCTGTCGTCTGCTAGAGTAACTCTTTGCACTACAAACAGAATGGTGTTATCAACGGAAGAAAGAGTTTCTTTCTTTTTTTGTTTTTTTTGGTTGAACAAATGTTTCGAAATGGCGGTTGATATACAAGGATGGTTGTTCAAAGATATATAGCAAGAGTTCCTGACAAACAACCTTCTCATCGCATTACGGTTAAAAATTTGTTGAATAAGTTATAATACTGGTACTTTCCAGCTTCCCCAAAACAGCGTTAGACCATAGCAGTAAGTATTGTAACTAATTTAATGAATTTTTAGCACATTTTTTGATGACGTCGTGTATTTCATTTTTCAAAATTGTTCTACATACAAAGTGTAGTGAGACTTTACAAACACCCTGTATATACATGAAGAGAGGACGCCGTGGCCGAGAGGTTACGGTGTCAACCTCAGGATTAGGAGGTACCTGGTTCGATCTCAGAAAAGTGTTGGGAAGTTTCCCAAGAACCACATGGCACCCCCCCCCCCTCCCCGCCCTATCTCTTTGCTAGTGATATTGTATACCTAGGTGTGAGAGATGTATAACTAGGTGTGAGAGATGTATAACTAGGTGTGAGAGATGTATAACTAGGTGTGAGAGATGTATAACTAGGTGTGAGAGATGTATAACTAGGTGTGAGAGATGTATAACTAGGTGTGAGAGATGTATAACTAGGTGTGAGAGATGTATAACTAGGTGTGAGAGATGTATAACTAGGTGTGAGAGATAATTAACTAGGTGTGAGAGATGTATAACTAGGTGTGAGAGATGTATAACTAGGTGTGAGAGATGTATAACTAGGTGTGAGAGATGTATAACTAGGTGTGAGAGATGTATAACTAGGTGTGAGAGATGTATAACTAGGTGTGAGAGATGTATAACTAGGTGTGAGAGATGTATAACTAGGTGTGAGAGATGTATAACTAGGTGTGAGAGATGTATAACTAGGTGTGAGAGATGTATAACTAGGCGTGAGAGATGTATAACTAGGTGTGAGAGATGTATAACTAGGTGTGAGAGATAATTAACTAGGTGTGAGAGATGTATAACTAGGTGTGAGATATGTATAACTAGGTGTGAGAGATGTATAACTAGGTGTGAGAGATAATTAACTAGGTGTGAGAGATGTATAACTAGGTGTGAGAGATAATTAACTAGGTGTGAGAGATGTATAACTAGGTGTGAGAGATGTATAACTAGGTGTGAGAGATGTATAACTAGGTGTGAGAGATAATTAACTAGGTGTGAGAGATGTATAACTAGGTGTGAGAGATGTATAACTAGGTGTGAGAGATGTATAACTAGGTGTGAGAGATGTATAACTAGGTGTGAGAGATGTATAACTAGGTGTGAGAGATGTATAACTAGGTGTGAGAGATGTATAACTAGGTGTGAGAGATGTATAACTAGGTGTGAGAGATGTATAACTAGGTGTGAGAGATGTATAACTAGGCGTGAGAGATGTATAACTAGGTGTGAGAGATGTATAACTAGGTGTGAGAGATAATTAACTAGGTGTGAGATATGTATAACTAGGTGTGAGATATGTATAACTAGGTGTGAGAGATGTATAACTAGGTGTGAGAGATAATTAACTAGGTGTGAGAGATGTATAACTAGGTGTGAGAGATAATTAACTAGGTGTGAGAGATGTATAACTAGGTGTGAGAGATAATTAACTAGGTGTGAGAGATGTATAACTAGGTGTGAGAGATGTATAACTAGGTGTGAGAGATGTATAACTAGGTGTGAGAAATAATTAACTAGGTGTGAGAGATGTATAACTAGGTGTGAGAGATAATTAACTAGGTGTGAGAGATATATAACTAGGTGTGAGAGGTTCATAACTAGGTGTGAGAGATATATAATTAGGCGTGACACACTCTTTTGAAAGAAGAACAAGATGATGGTGAGAATGATGATGATGATGATTATGATGATGTTGAAGAAGATGATGATGATGATGATGATGATGATGATGATGATGATGATGATAATGATGATGATGATGATGCTGATGAAAAAGCAGAAGAAAGGAAAGGCAACCTGAACAGACAGTTGTGGTAAATTAACGCCATAGAACATTTCAATATCGAAATAATGACACCATTTCTAAATGACACCTACGTATAATAGTGCATAAATCCCTAATGGCCTATTAAAATCTATTTTTTAAGCTCCTTCAAAGACACCAGGCGCTGTAGAATGTTGAGATCATCGCACAGTAGGACTAATGAGTGATACAACAAAGCAGCTACTAGGAATAATTATAAGTGTGAGGCACAAGATACAACTATAAATTAGTGATGAACAATGTGGATTTGAAGAAAGAATGGGCACATACAAAACAATATAAATTCTCAGGACAAAATCACACACAATCTTCTTCTAGGACTTGGGTCTTTTTCTCCTGGATCTGGTAGCTTTTCTCTTGGATCTCGTTGTTTCCCCCCGTCTCGACATGTTTTTCCCCCTCCTGGATCTATTCTTTCTTCTCCTGGATCTGTTCTTTTTTTACTCTTGGATCTCGTTTTTTCCTTTCCTGGATCTGGTTCCACTTCCCCCTCCTCCCGAATCTGGTCTTTTTTTTCCTTGGATCTCGTTTTCTTTAATTAGATCTGGTCTTTATTCTCCTGGATCCTTTTTTCCCCTCTCCAGGATCTGTTTTAATCTCTCCTGGATCTGTTCTTTTTTCTCCTCGATCTGATATGTTTTTCTCTTATAGATCTGGTTTTTTCCCTCCTGGATCTGGTCTTTTCTCTCAAGAATTTTGTCTTTTTCTTTGGAATCTGGTCTTTTTCTTTGGAATCTGGTCTTTTTCTCTGGAATCTGGTCTTTTTCTCTGGAATCTGGTCTTTTTCTCTAGGAACTGGTCTTCTTCTCTTGGATCTTGTATTTTTCTAAAGAATCTGGTGTTGGCTCAGAATCTGGACTTTTTCTTCAGGACCTGGTTTCCTTTCCAAAGAACTTAACTATTTAAGGGCTTAACTTCTTTTCTGGTAGCTGGGGGAAGAAAGAAGTTATGGAGGGACGGAGGAAGGAAGGATAAGAGAGAAGGAGAGACGAAAGAAAGAGGAAAAGAATAATATAAGGAAGGCGGGTAAGAGCATGGATAGAAGGAAAGCGGTAGCAAACAATAAAGAAGAGAAGGTAAGAAGGATGGTAGGAAGGTCGAGACGCGAGTAAGAAAATAAGGAAGAAAGAGAGAAAAAGTGGAAAGAAGGAAGGATCGATGGAAGGAAATATAAGAGACACGAAAGAAAGAAAGGGAAATGAATGAAAAAAAAGGAAGAAAGGAAAGTTGGTCGCAATGCAGGAAAAAAGAAGGGTCGATAGAAGGAAGTATGGGAGACACGAAAATAAATAAGGGACAGAAAATAACAATTAAATAAGAAAGGAAGGAAGGTTGGTCGCAATATAGGAAAAAAGGAGGAAGGTTCGATGAAAGGGAGTATAAGAGACGTGAAAATCAGAAGGGAAAGACATTAAACAAGGAAGGTGGTCGCTATGAAGATAAGAGGTATGGGGAAAAAAGAAGAGAAAGGAATGAAATAAGAAAGGGAGGTTGGTCGCAATTATGGAAAATAAGAAGGAAGGGTCGGTGGAAGGAAGTATATGAGTCATGAAAAACAGAAGGGAAAGGAAATAAGGAAGGAAGGTTGGTCGTAATGCAGGAAAATGGAAGGACGTATGGGGGGGGGGGGGGTAAAGGAATGAAATAAAGGAAGTTTGGTCGCACTGCGAAGAAAAAAAAAAGGAAAGACAAGTAGGCCACTTACCTGATGTAATCGTTCCGACACAGGATCATCCCGGCTTTTGTGAAACACGAGGTGCCAATTTCGCCAAGCTGCGCCTGGCAGCACGAGCACTTCAAACAGCCCGTATGCCAGTATCTGTCCATGGCCAGCAGTAGAAATCTGTCCTGAATCCTTGCACCACAGCCTGCACACGCCTTGGGAATTCCCGATTGGTTCACGGTGACCGCACCGTTTGGAGTAGGGGTCACGCCTGGACCCATCATGAGGAAATTACCGTTGATTTTTGGAAAACCCAATGAATTGGGGGAAAACCCGCTTGTTGTAGAAGATCCGATGAATTGAATATTCCGAACGAAAGAATCCGTTGAATTGGGAAACTTGTACGAGATGGGAAATCTGGTGAACAGGGACAATTGAATTATTGGGAAAATGAAATATGCAGATCTGGAGGTTATATTATGTTTTTCTTTTCACCAAAAGGTTGTATCTATTTGTATAAAGTAGGTCATCAAGATATAAAGCTGTTAGTCAACGAACAGACATCAAGGACGCAGTGTCTGGGTTAACACTTGTAAATGATGTTAAACGGAAGTAAGAACACTGTATTCCTCCAATATTCTTCTGATAGATGTCTTGTGAAGGCATTTGATGATTCAGCAGTCGTGTCGGTGACTGATGACCTACTTTATGAAGAAGAAACCACCCGCTCCGACATTCAACGATGAAGATTTAGTTTGTGATCCTCGCAACACCATCTGGAAAACAAACAATACAGAGTATTGAAGTACCTGTACGTATACTGTCAGTGTGTCATCCTGGTCTAGAAATACAGAGCACCATATGTCATGCCAGGGTACTTTAAATGTTAATATATTACTGCTGCTGATGTTGTTGCTGCTGCTGCTGCTGCTGCTGCTGCTGCTGCTGCTGCTGCTGCTACTACTACTACTACTACTTAAATATCATAAACTGTTATTACTACTACTACTACCAACACTACTACTACTACTACTACTACTACTACTACTACTACTACTACTACTACTACTACTGCTGCTGCTGCTACTACTACTAATACTGCTGCTACTACTACTACTACTACTACTACTACTTCTACTACTACTACTACTACTACTACTACTACTACTACTACTACTATTACTACTAAAATAACATAACCTGTTATTACTATTACTACCACCACTATCACTACTACTACTACTACTACTACTACTACTACTACTACTACTACTACTTCTACTACTACTACTACTATTACTACTAAAATAACATAACCTGTTATTACTATTACTACCACCACTATCACTACTACTACTACTACTACTACTACTACTACTACTACTACTACTACTACTACTATTACTACTAAAATAACATAACCTGTTATTACTATTACTACCACCACTATCACTACTACTACTACTACTACTACTACTACTACTACTACTACTACTACTACTACTACTACTACTACTACTACTACTACTTAACAACACAGCTGCTGCTGCTGCTGCTACTGCTGCTGCTGCTGACTGTTGCTGCTGTTACTACTCTGAAACAGTAATACATAATACAGAGTGCACCCACCAAACGTCAGTAAACACATCGTTACCAATGTACGAGTCGATGGAGCCAGATCGTCAAACAGATTAGCCAACCGAACCTCAACTTGGAGACTTTGTGCAACCTGTCACTTCACCATAAACCCAGTTTTGTGACTGCCCCAAAGTTTACTATGGAGAAATTAATGTTGCGGGTTCCTCTTGACCCCCACATCCATTACAATTTTTGCATATGAAAACCATACGGCAGAACGGATAGGAGATTCCAGTGTGCTGATGCCGGGGTAGCGGGTTCAACCCCTACACTGGTCAGTTGGACTAACATATTGACTGCTCGTCTATGATTTGCTGATGTCAGTCACAAGTGCCACTGAAGTTGGCGTGGGTTCACCTGATGGCGAGGGACACTGGTAGTAGGGGAAGCTAATTCACAAGTAAAAATCAGCCCAGTGCACTAGAAGTATAGCATGTGCATGGAATAGACTTGACTTTAAAGCGAGCGAGAGCCAAAAACAACAACAACAAAAAACATATTGTGTACAGTTCTTCTGTTTTGCAACCTGTTATTCATGAAGTTTACTTGCCCTGATTCGGAGGTATCAAAGATTGTGAGAACTGTATGGATTCTATGCCCTGGTCATGCGGGTATGTGGGGGAATGAACAGGCAGATAGGCTGGCAGGCAATGCATCTCTTGGTGTAGATTACCTATGGACAAGGGAGAGATGGTCGAGCGCCTATGGGGACCAGGTGGAGAAGGTGGGGGAACAGACTGAGAACCCGTATGTGGAGAGTATGTAATGACGGGGGATCAGCAGAGATTCTGGAAGAATCCTAAAACTGAGAAGGAAGACAAGGAAAACGTTCAATCAGATGGCGGTTGGAACGATTAGAAGTATAACTCTTTGCTGGCTGTTGAACGAGGGGACGGGGGGGGGGGGGCGAGTGGGAAGGTCCTGAGTGCAGTGATGTCTGTTCTGAGCTCATCTATATCTATAAAACAGAGTGTATGTGACTTTGTTTGTGTGTATTGGATGCGTTCGATAACGGTACATCCGATTGAGATGAAATTTTCTACACGTCTTCCTTTCATTCCTGTGCAACCGACTGTAATAGTTTCTTAGTGTAAAATCTTCTACTTATTTAATAACATTTACTTTTTCATTTTTCATTATATAATTTCTATATAGCAGGGGGATGTCACTCTATAAAAGTTATTTCAAGGGGCATAACTTTTAATAACATTTCTATATACTTTATAGTCATATTGTTGGACTTACTTGCACTATTGTTAAACTCTTTGTCTATAGTTATTTTCGGGCATATGAGTTATAATAAATAATGATATAATCTTTAAGGCAATTTCAAAGTTTTCATAAAAATAATGCTTAATGCATAACATTGTAACCCATCTTTTTCTGCTTAAAGAACTTATCAACTGTCATGTCGGTGATTAAAAACAGTTTTCATTACAAATAATGAATGGTGTGTGGAAGGACATTCTTTTAAGTTACTGTGCGCCAGGAGCTGGGCGAAACCACATCAGATAGATAGACAGACAGACAGATAGTCGGGAACGGAAGCTTATTTGACTACTTATATGAATTAAATGACATGCTCCCCACCAGGGACTGGGTGAAGCCGGGCCGGGTCAGACAGACAGACAGACAGTCGGGAACGGGAGAGCTTATATGACTACGTATATGAATTAAATGAGATGCTCCCCACCAGGGACTGGGTGAAGCCGGGCCGAGACAGACAGACAGATAGACAGACAAACAGATAGTCGGGAACGGGAGAGCTTATATGACTACGTATATGAATTAAATGAGATGCTCCCCACCAGGGACTGGGTGAAACCGGGCCGGGTCAGACAGACAGACAGATAGTCGGGAACGGGAGAGCTTATATGACTACTTATATGAATTAAATTAGATGCTCCCCACCAGGGACTGGGTGAAGCCGGGCCGGGTCAGCCAGACAGACAGACAGACAGACAAACAAGCAGACAGACAGACTGATAGATAGATAGATCCCCTCCAGGGCCTGGGCGAAGCCGGGCCGGGTCAGCTAGTAACTCATAAACAGGAAGTGGGAAAATATCCAGCATGTCTGCAATAAACCATTCTGATCAGAGTAGCAAAACACATTTATATTTTGATTTCAAAATTTAGATCGTCAGCAATCTAGAATATTCGAAATAAATATATGATGACTTCCCCACCGCCGCCTCCTCCTCCACCGTCTTCTTCGTTCACCCATAGACGCCATCAGAAGAAATGCAAAGAAAGCAGCAGGCGACTTCAGCTTCCATCTCCATATAGTTTGTCCTCAAATGAAGCAGATGTAGGCCAACATACTTTCCCTGTTCTGCATATGTTGGACACTCCTGCATCAAATGTTTAGCTGTCATTTTATCAGTTCAACGGCTACATTCATTAGTATCTCATGTCTTTAGGGTGGTGTATGAAATCAACTCTGCACATAATTACGTGCATACAGAGAAGAGTATTTTGAAACATGGTAAGCTGACATAAAAGAGTGGCACCTTGCAGTCTTAACAGACCGAAGTATGTGAGTTGGAATGTGGCCAAAATTCCATCACAATGCCTGGGCAGAGCTTCAGAGACACATGTGGTGCCCAAACGACATGTTCCCTCTTTCGGCCTAGCCTTATGTTTTCCAGAGGAATGGGTAACCAATACGTCTGGCACAAGGTAGGCTGCAGACGCTGGCTGACATAAAATAATGAGAGGAAATCACGGCGGATATCATGATGTGCATTTTGATAGCGTTAACAGAAAGAATGACTGATAACAACAGAGACCTGTATGTGTGCTTTACTGACTATATTCAGGCATTTGGCCGGCTCTGTTGAAAAAGGGTCACGGACGTAATTCGTAATCCCGCATACCGCGTTCAAAACACAGCTGCGGGCGATTTGGCAGCGGACCACCTTATTTTGGTTTTCATACGATGGTATGAGTTCCGGTCATTCAGCAAACAGTGAGAAACTACTGAACATAAGATTGCCAAGAAATCACAGCCAGCCAGAAAATGATGGGATTGACTGCGACGTCTTGTAAATGATATGAAACTAACGTTAGTTAGTTAGTTAGTTAGCTAGGTAGCTAGCTAGCTAGGTTGCTAGCTAGGTAGGTAGGTAGGTAGTTAGTTAGTTAGTTAGTTAGTTAGTTAGTTAGTTAGTTAGTTAGTTAGTTAGTTAGTCAGTCGCGGTTCCAACTTCACGGCAACGGGTCGTACCCATTATGCTGCGTTCCTGTGCCAGTGAATATGACACAAAATGCTCCCCACTGTCCAATGTGAAAAGTGGAATAGGAGTCTCGGCAAGCCAACAGCCCGCACAGGTACACTGTACATAATGCCGCCGTCAGAATGCCAACACAAAAGTCCGCAGAAAATACAGTCCATCGTCGATGGAAGCGGCAGTCACTAGAAAACCAGCAGCCACACATGACTGCATTAAAAGTCGAGAAGATCGACTTCATTGCCCGGGGATTTATCCCATATGGCTCGGTCCTTTTAGACAGGACGGCTCGCTGAAAGCATCGCACAAAGCACGAACACCGTAGCTACAGCGACGACCCCTAGGAGTCTCCGAGAAAAATGCACTCGTGAACCGAAAAGGCAATCCAGTAAATTCCAAGCGACAGACCGACCGCCATCGTTCCGAACTTGCAGTTCTTCTTCTTCTTCTTCTTCTTCTTCTTCTTCTTCTTCTTCTTCTTCTTCTTCTTCTTCTTCTTCTGCGTTCATCCGGAGAGTATTTTCGGACGTGATTGCGTTGTGTCTGTTTACTGCAGAGCTGCGCTCTTGCGCCGTTAGGCCGACACATCCGACTTCTGTGGGCATTTGTTGACCGGATTAACCTTCCTGGGAACTTGCAGTTCACGCTACAACAACCGCGGACAGATTTAGAAACATACATCTGAGAAAACTAAAGAACATGTACTGGCAACAAAAAGCGGCCATAGAGACTGACAACCAATTATGAACTTTCACCACATTAAACTAGGTGTTAGACAGGGTTAAACAGGGTAATAGACAAGGATCGTGTACTATCATCCCGATCTGTTCAATTTGTACAGCGAAATAATGAGATAAACACAAGACACGTCAGGAATATCAGTTGGTGGGCGTACATAGTAAACAACCTGCCTTATGCTGATGGCATGGTTTTAGTAACTGAAAATGAAACGCAAAATTAAAGCCATGATAGACATAATTGCAACAGGAAGTCAAAACAAGTGACTTAGTCTAATTAACAGAAAAACAGAAGTAATGGTTATTACAGTTGTTGAGTTTAGTTGAGTTAAGAACCGATATCACTGCACTCAGGACAATCCCATACGTGCTCTGTCTCCTCGTTCAACAGCCAGCGAAGAGTCATACTACTAATAGTTCCCACTGCTATCTGATTAAAAGTTCTCCTGGTCTTCCCTCTCAGTTTTGAGATTCTTCCAGAACCCCTGCCTATCCCCCGCAATCTCATTCTTTCCACATATGGGTTCTCAATCTGTTCCTCCGCCTTCTCCACCTGGTCCCACAAGCGCACGACCACCTCCCCCTTGTCCATAGGTTAACTACCACCAAGAGGTGCGTTCACTGTTCATTCCCCCGCACCCCCGCATGGCCAGGGCAAAATATCCATACAATTTGTGACCACTGAAGCGACGAGAGCCATTTCACACGAAACATTCCTTTCTCCACCTTACTAACTCTTTGAATCCGTAATGAATACAAAGTGTGTTGCAGTGGTCTCCTCTAGCCAACGGAATGCCGCTGTTACTGCCCCCACCTCCATTCTCATACTGGAGGTCGTAGTCTCATATGCCAGACTCTCCTTTTTCAAGACTCGTCCATTAGCCTTTGCAATAAAGCTCCAGCCATTATGTCTATTTCTCACCACTGTCCCATCGGTGTAGATGACTATGTCACCTTGATGTGTGTTGCTATGGATCAGCTGTTGCACTTCAAACTCAGTGCGGCCCGCTGCCCATTCTCTGCACTCACGACCCAGTGTTTTTATAACATTGTGCCAGTCCGTCATGTCTTCCGGACCTTCAACCCACTCTCTTTCACGATTGATGGTCTCTAGATCACACACCTGACATATAGAAAGTTCCGCCTGTGACCCTTGACCATTTCCATTGCTGCATGCAGCGGGTGATCCCTGTCTGCGGCAACTCTCATGTACCATTTGGCTTGAAGGACCCTATGTCTATCCGTCATTGTTGGTAGCGCCAGGATATGCCTCATACATATAATTGGTGTGTCCTTTGTGCACCCCAGGATTAACCACATGGCAGCATTCTGTATGCGCTCCAACCTTTCAAGCTGGCTCTTTGATACTGTCAGCAGCCCCAAACCATACTCAATGACAGAAATTATTAACTGCTGAAAGAGCCCGTACAGCATATTCTTAACAGCTATATTGAGCCAATCATGATGTACGAATGCGAATCATGGATAATTAGCAGACAAGTGAGGGATTATGTGGAATCTGCAGAGATGTGGTTTTATAGAAGAATGACACGAACACCATGCACGTGATAGAAACAGCAATGGGGGAATCTTGAAGGAAGTTGACTCAGAAGAGAACACAACGGCAAAGTTGGACCGGAAAAAAGGCCGGAGGAGACCAAAAGAGAAGATGCTGGACAGTTTAATATAATTGCATGGAGGAACATCGATCTCAAAAATGATCTCAGCATAAGAAGCAGAAGACTCGACACACATAATCATCAACTCGACACACATGATCATCAACTCGACACACATGATCATCAACTCGACACACATGATCATCAACTCGACACACATGATCATCAACTCGACACACATGATCATCAACTCGACACACATGATCATCAACTCGACACACATGATCATCAACTCGACACACATGATCATCAACTCGACACACATGATCATCAACTCGACACACATGATCATCAACTCGACACAACATAATCATCAACAACACAAGGCATGGACTATTAGAAGATCATCAGACAGCCAAAATGTACTGCTGCATGAGAATTGTGTGGGTTGAGAATTGAGGAGATTCGGCAGTGTATTGCAGAGATGTGGTCTTTAGTAGGTCAGATTCTTTCCGAATAGATGGATTCCAGACTTGGGGAAGCGTGGGTGATGAACTCGAATTACATCTCTTCTACTAAGTTGAAACACTAGTTGCAGGTAAGATTTTACAAATATCACACACACACACATACACCCACACACACAGAGTAAAGGGCCCTATTACGCGTTGAAGGCGCACGGGCCAAACAGTGCTAGGCCCATATTGTAGAGACCAGGCGGCACTGGGTGGCTGATGGGGTCAGTATCCCGCCGGCCGCCGGCACTTCCCACGACATTTCCTGGGACCCATTTCAGTCGGGGTCGACCTGGGAACCAGGGTCAGTATTTAAAATCAGCCCCGGACGGATGGACGGAAGGACCGACGGAAGGCGCGCGGGCGGGCGAGCGGGCGGGCGGGCGGACGGACGGAGGGAAGGCGGACGGACGGACGGACGGACGAACAGACAGACAGACAGACAGACAGACAGACAGACAGACAGACAGACAGACAGATAGATAGATAGATAGATAGATAGATAGATAGATAGATAGATAGATAGATAGATAGATAGATAGATCAATGAATATAAATTCTAACAAGATGCATATGTCACAAAAGAGATAGCAGAAACGAGAAGAAAACAACGTATGAATAACAGACAACGCATAAAATCTTCCTAAAAATGTAGGATCAGAATACAATGACAAAGCAGCTTAAAAACAGCGAATACTGCATGACAATATCTAAATATATGCACATCAGACCTCAGGGGCGATGCAAATGGTCGCTAATATCAACATATTCTCACAGCTGTCTTTGTTGATTAAGACAAACACATCTCCCCTGCGAAATGAGTTCTGTTAGAGATCTGCGTACGGTTATTTGCGGCTGTTTCGTTAATGTGATGACTCATTAAATATTATACAGGAAATGAGCTGACGATGAAAGTGCGAGGAAAGTGGACGGTTGGAAGCCATGTTTGTTACCAGGGCAGTCTGATTGTTTTGACTGGTTTGTTTTTTAGCGGATGTAATATCCGGATTGTTCAATAGTTATAATATGGGTGGTGGGGTAGGGTATATCATCTATCAAAGAAGAATTAAGGCACGCCATTCTCTCCGCCAGCCTACGGACACCCTGGGAAAGATAGAGCACCCGTTTAGTTCTTACACTCCCCAGGGCAACGTGACACCATGAGAGTGGTTGGCGGATTAAACTTGAGAGCATCATCATAACCATGGCACCAATAACTGCACTATAACCTTGGCATCACTAACTGCACCATAACCTTGGCACCAATAAATACACCAAACCATAATCTTGGCACCAATAACAATACCACAACCTTAGCGCAATATCTACACAAACACCGTGGCACAATAACTACACCGTAACCTTGGCACAATAACTACACCATAACCACGGCCCACCAGATCGTCCATAGTTAGCTGTTAGTCGCGGTTCCAACCTTACGGCAAAGAGTCGCCCCATTATGCTCTGTTCCTGTGCCAGTGAATATCTCACAAAATGCTCCTCTCTGCCCCATGTGAAAATTGGAACAGGCAGCAGTCCCGACAAACCAAGAGCACACACAGGCATACATAAATAAGGCCGCTGACAGAATGCAAACACAACAGTTTGCCACTAATATTACAATTCATCGTCAATGGAAGCAGTAGTCACTAGAAAACCAACAGTTGCACACACACATTACTGTATAAAGCAAAAAGCCAGCTAGTTCAGCAACCAGCCGACCGCCATTCTTCTGAACTTGCAGTTCACAACACAAACAACTGCGGACAGATGTAAAAGCATTACACATGAAATCCACAGCTCATAGCGTCGCTCCACGCACTTATCTCAGTAGCTGGGCGACGGAACCATGTACTACCAATCCAACATGATGAAAATGAGTAAACAAACGTAGCCAGAAACAAAAACCCCAGACGCCTTAACAGCAAAACAGCCTATCCGCCATATTAGACCGGAAGTCCTCGTAAACAGTATGCCTACGGAAGGCATGGGGACATAGTATACCTACAGCAGACACAGGTGAATACACCAATATGCAACCACCAATAAAATTAAAAACAAATATCAGCAAACAAAACCAACATCTCAAGGAACAAACAAAACCAAACCTTACCAACAAATTTTAAAAAGACAGCATATTAAAGTAAAAAAAAAACAACAACACACACTAACCCTGAATAAACAGACAAACCCAACCTGAATAAACAGACAAACACAACCTGAATAAACAGATAAACCCAACCTCAATAAACAGACAAATCCAGCCTCAATAAACAGTCAAATCCAACCTCAATAATCAGACAAATCCAACCACAATAAACAGACAAATCCAGCCTCAATAACAGACAAATCCAACTTCAATAAACAGACAAATCCTAACTAAATAAACAGACAAACACAACCTCAATAAACAGATAAACATAATCTCAATATCGAACAAACCCATCCTCAACAAACAGATAGACCCAACTTGAATAAACAGACAATCCCATCCTGAATACACAGACAAACCCATCCTGAATAAACAGACAAACCCAACATCAACACACCAACAAACACATCCTCAGTAAACAGACGAGCACAACCTGAAAACACAGACAAACAAAACCTGAATAAACAGACAAAGCCAACCTCATTAAACAGACAAAGCCATCCTCAAGAAACTGACAAACCCAACCTCAATAAACAGACAAAACCAACCTCAATATAGAACAAACCTACCCCCAACAAACAGACAAACCCATCTTCAACAAATAGACAAATCCATCCTTAACAAACATCAAAACTTAACCTGAATAAACAGACAAACCCAACCTCAATACACGAACAAACACATCCTCTGTAAACAGACAAACTCAACCTCAACAGACGAACAAACACATCCTCTGTACACAGACAAACCCAACCTCAATACACGAACAAACACATCTTTTGTAAACAGACAAACCCAACCTCAACAGACGAACAAACACATCCTCTGTAAACAGACAAACCCAACCTCAATACACGAACAAACACATCTTCTGTAAACAGACAAACCCAACCTCAATACACGAACAAACACATCTTCTGTAAACAGACAAACCCAACCTCAACAGACGAACAAACACATCTTCTGTAAACAGACAAACCCAACCTCAATACACGAACAAACACATCTTCTGTAAACAGACAAACCCAACCTCAACAGATGAACAAACACATCCTCTGTAAACAGACAAACCCAACCTCAATACACGAACAAACACATCTTCTGTAAACAGACAAACCCAATCTCAACAGACGAACAAACACATCCTCTGTAAACAGACAAACCCAATCTCAACAGACGAACAAACACATCCTCTGTAAACAGACAAACCCAATCTCAACAGACGAACAAACACATCCTCTGTAAACAGACAAACCCAACCTCAATAAGCACACTCAACCGGCCTGCATCAACAAACAAGCAAACCGCCACCAACCAACAAACAACTCGTCATTATCCAATTATCCTCATCACCCTAACAAGGAACAGATACTCACCCAAATATAACCCCACCAGCCAACGAAACTCCCCATCTCTCGCTCCAGTCGTTCTCTCCCTCCCTCCATCCAGCCAATTAGCATAATAAGCCCGCGCCGTGCCAGACCATTGGAGTAAACAGACTCGGTTTGTGTCATCTGATAATTCAACGAAGGCAATTTAGCCTCGGCACTGCTGGGCTAAAAGGTTCCTTTAATTACCAGATCCCCAGTTCCCGCTTACGTGGCCGTCGTCCCAAAGGCGTCCCTGACTGGCAGGGACTTGATTGGCAAATAAGAATTTTCAGACTTAATGGTTGTCGCTGACAAATTATAAGTAATTATTTTTACTGCAAGTTAGTACAGGCCTGATCGAACCATGTGGGTAAGCCAGGGTGTTTTGGATACAGACAGACAGACAGACAGACAGATAGATAGATAGATATATAGATAGATAGATAAGACGTGTCTATCTACCTACCTAACT
Source organism: Cepaea nemoralis (assembly GCA_014155875.1). NCBI lineage: Eukaryota > Metazoa > Mollusca > Gastropoda > Stylommatophora > Helicidae > Cepaea > Cepaea nemoralis. Next base: position 21,994 of record JACEFZ010016249.1, read on the forward strand.
TCCTACCTATCTACATTCCTATCTATCTGTCTGCCTGCCATCTGTTTGTCTGCCTGTCTGTCTGTCAATTTATCTGCCTACATCTCTGTTCGTTTACCCACCCACCCATCCATCCCAGAAGCCAGGGCACACACATACACACATACACTACACACACACTATAAACACACTACACACACACACACACAGATGATGAACCGAGTAGTTCATTTATTTCGTCAAACATGACCTCGCCAGTAAACACCTGCTCTCACCCGCAGCGCGCCATCAAATTAAAATCAACCCCTCCCTCCCCCACTCCCTCTTTTCTCAACCCGACCTCACCCACATACCAGGTCGATTGTACCGGGCGCTGCCAAGTTAAATAAGGGCTCTTTTAATTAGGGGTATTTTCAATATAGCAGGAACGAGTCACTGCCTAGCTTCTGCCCTCTCCGTTCTCTCATGGCGAGGTACAATTGTGGATGTGTCTGTGTGGGGGAGAGAATTACAACGTCAGCATAAGTTTGTGGGGTGTGTGTAAGTGTGGGTGTGGTTGTTTAAGTGTGTGTGTGTGTGTGTGTGTGTTGCGGGAAGAGAGGTAGGTGTAAGTGTGTGTGAGAGTAAGGACGCGTGTGCGTGAGTACGACTTCCAGAGTATTTAATAAGATACGGTGGTTAGGAACAAGAATGGATTACTGATATCAGTGAGTGTATCATCCTCTCATAGCTTTATCTAGCCGTTCGTCCAGCCAACCATCTATCTATCTGTCCGTCCGTCCTACACCCATCCACCCATCGACCCATGTATCAATCTACCTACCTGTCTGCCTACCTACCTACCAACCTATCCATACATCCATCCATCCACCCACCCGCCTGCCCGCCCGCCCGCCCGCCCGCCCGTCCGTCTGTCTGTCTGCGCCCGTCCATCCGTCTGTCTGTCTGCGCCCGTCCGTCCGTCCGTCCGTCCGTCCGTCTGTCTGTCTGTCTGTCTGTCTAACAAGAAAACAGAACAGATCAAATGGCCACTCAAAGAAAACCGCCAACAAGAGAACACCCGCTAGATACGAACACGTCATGCCAGATTGGATGTTCTGTGACCTAATTTTTGCTCATTCCCGATAATTGCTTGCCATTGGGAATGACTCATCGCTTTAATTCTTTTCTCTCTTTTTATGTCATCAGTTTTAATTGAGTTCCGAATATTGAATCATTATTTTTGTGAGATGAGCCAGTTTCGTGCTCTATCTTGTTCTTGATTTCTCATCCTGCGTCTCTCCCAGGCGCACCTCTGCGTATTTGCCAGGAAAATTAGGACGTCGACAGAGTTTATGCTAAGACTTCCAAGAACCGGGGTATTATTCGACAGAATTTATTTTAAGACTCCAAGAACCGGGATATTATTCGACAGAGTTTATGTTAAGACTCCAAGAACCGGTGTCTTATTCGACGAAGTTTATGTTAAGACTACAAGAAGCATAGAACTGAGTGCTCTGTTTTCTAAGCCACGTTTTCACTTCACATTCAGCTTCGGCGTCACTCGCGAAATGTCTCCCGCCAAGGTGAGTTTTCAGTGGACTTAGCCACTGATTTCCCGTAAAGCGGTGCATAGATGGGCAGAAAAAGTTACGAGGGCGAGTCAATAAGTAAGTCACAAAGTTATGTGAGATGACAGGTAAATGAAAACAAAGCACGCAGTTCTATGCAGCCGGTTTGAGAGGACTGATAAAACGATGGGATAAATGCATCAATGTTGGTGGAAATTATGTTGAGAATTAAAGGGACAATGCATGTATAAAAATAAACTCGTTTCAAATTGTAATCATAGTTAGTTATTTGTCTACAGCCATTTGTGACTTACCTATTACTTAGCCCTCGTACTTAATGACGTAGGTATTCATGTTTCTCCATAGATCTCTCGCCCTTACATAACACCAGAAGGCTTCAAATGAACACCTTCAAAGTGTGATAGAAGTTACACTAACCACGTCATTGTCTTGTAACCTGTCAATACTGTTGCTTAGGATATCAAGGGTGTTAAGCAGTGATATCACGGTGCAGACGAACACGGTGACGTCATAAGGACAGTTTAAAGATGGCCGCCCCACTTCTAACATGCACCAAAGATGAGCAGCGGTCTGTTAGTGAAGGGGTGAAACCTATAATAATTCATCGGCGAATGAAGGTCCAATATGGTGATGCATGCCTGTAAGTTCAGCAAGTGTATGAGTGGAGTAGGAAGTTTCAAAACGGCGTGACTTCTGTGACAGAGTGTTCATGACCGAGTCATGCACACCGAGTCATCATCATCATGTGCCATGCCGGTAAGCGTGGGCGGTCATGTTTTGCCATCTCACTCGATCACCAGAGTCGTGGATCAGCTCAGTGTTCTTGTCTCGACCGTACAACGTGGTCAAGCTATCCAGGTATTTACTTCTCCTCCTTGTTCTCTCCCCCCCCCCCCTTTCTCGATCCTGCCAGTTGTCACCAAGTTCTCCAATTTATTTCTTCTCATAACGTGACCAAAAGATTGTGACTGTCTACGTCTAATTTCTCTAGTCGGTTTACGGTTTTCTTAGTAGAGAATGTGTTTCTACAGGAATCCAAGCACTTTACCGGCGCTGGAGGACTTGCATTGAACGCAGTGGTGGCTACATAGAACAATGATACATTTGTTCTTTACTCCCCTCCCCCCTCCCTCCCACTCCCCCCACCTCCTCCCCTCGCAGAATATACTAACGACAAAACAAAACAAAATAAAACATTTAAGATTTTTATTTGAAGCCCCCTCGTAATAATAATAATAATAATAATAATAATAATAATAATAATAATAATAATAATAATAATAATAATGTCAACAAACAGCTAGTGCTCTCCTAACTGTGGTACGATATATCTACCTTAGTTACTTATTAATTGCCACGTGACAAATTAGTTTTATTGAGTCGTGTATTATTGATTACTGCACGTTTTCCACGCGTGTATAATGTTTCTGTTGTTGTTTAAGACAAGTATAATTGTAATTATACATAATGTATGACGACAGATATGACGTCAGTGCTAGATGACAAATAAATATATATATATATATATATTACATGACTAATTCCAACAAAATTACATTTCAGGAACAGTAATTATTCACTATCGCAATATGCCCCCGTTACCTTGGGCTCTAAAATTGTATATTGTCATGATATCATATTAACTGATTGGTCGAGTGGCTATATTGCCAGATTCTCCTTCGGGAGACCCAGGTTCGAATCCTCGGTAAGGCGTGGATCTTTTGTTTCTTCTGTCCGGGGCAAAATAAAAATTCTAACTTGCACAGTTCGCGGCAACTGCACTAGCCAGGCGGCCTTAATTCGTCAGGCTCAAGACCCCGCTATCAAACACCGCAAGGTGCTATAATGACAGTAAATGACAGTATCTGACAGTGCCAAGCAAACAACCAAACAAACAAACAAACAAACAAAAAATATCAGTTTGGGCCAAACATGGTACACAGTCAACTGAACAAGTATTAGAAAGTAAATGTCCGTTATCTGAGCATTGACATCGCCTAGGATACCCTGAAACGAAACAAATAACACGGTGACCGTGGTATGGCGATATATTGTCCTTCTGACCAATTTGGAGATCACATCTGGCGGTATATTATCCTTCGACACTGAATCAGTTAACACTTTCGAAGCCGCCCTCCCTCACAAGCCAGTCACCCTCCCTCACAAGCCAGTCACCCTCCCTCACAAGCCAGCCGCCTTCCATCACAAGCCAGTCACCCTCCCTCACAAGCCAGTCACCCTCCCTCACAAGCCAGTCACCCTCACTCACAAGCCAGTCACCCTCCCTCACAAGCTAGCCGCCTTCCCTCACAAGCCAGTCACCCTCCCTCAGAAGCCAGTCACCCTCCCTCACAAGCCAATCACCCTCCCTCACAAGCCAGTCACCCTCCCTCACAAGCCAGTCATCCTCCCTCACAAGCCAGTCACCCTCCCTCACAAGCCATGCACCCTCCCTCACATGCCAGTCACCCTCCCTCACAAGCCAGCCGCCTTCCCTCACAAGCTAGCCGTCTTCCCTCACAAGCCAGCCACCCTCCATCAAAGCTAGCCGCCCTCCCTCACAAGCCAGTCACCCTCCCTCACAAGCCAGTCACCCTCCCTCACAAGCCAGTCACCCTCCCTCACAAGCCAGCCGCCTTCCATCACAAGCTAGCCGCCTTCCCTCACAAGCCAGTCACCCTCCCTCACAAGCCAGTCACCCTCCCTCACAAGCCAGTCACCCTCCCTCACAAGCCAGTCACCCTCCCTCACAAGCCAGTCACCCTCCCTCACAAGCTAGCCGCCTTCCCTCACAAGCCAGTCACCCTCCCTCACAAGCCAGTCACCCTCCCTCACAAGCCAGTCACCCTCCCTCACAAGCCAGTCACCCTCCCTCACAAGCCAGTCACCCTCCCTCACAAGCTAGCCGCCTTCCCTCACAAGCTAGCCGCCTTCCCTCACAAGCTAGCCGCCCTCCCTCACAAGCCAGCCACCCTCCCTCACAAGCCAGCCGCCTTCCCTCACAAGCTAGCCGCCTTCCCTCACAAGCCAGCCACCCTCCCTCACAAGCCAGTCACCCTCCCTCACAAGCCAGCCACCCTCCCTCACAAGCCAGCCACCCTCCCCCACAAGCCAGCAGCCCTCCCTCACAAGCCAGCAGCCCTCCCTCACAAGCCAGCAGCCCTCCCTCACAAGCCAGCAGCCCTCCCTCACAAGCCAGCAGCCCTCCCTCACAAGCCAGCGCCCTCCCCCACAAGCCAGCAGCCCTCCCTCACAAGCCAGCAGCCCTCCCCACAAGCCAGCACCCTCCCTCACAAGCCAGCACCCTCCCTCACAAGCCAGCCACCCTCCCTCACAAGCCAGCCACCCTCCCACAAGCCAGCCCTCCCTCACAAGCCAGCCACCTCCCCACAAGCCAGCAGCCCTCCCTCACAAGCCAGCACCCTCCTCACAAGCCAGTCACCCTCCCTCACAAGCCAGCACCCTCCCTCACAAGCCAGTCACCCTCCCTCACAAGCCAGTCACCCTCCCTCACAAGCCAGCCACCCTCCCCCACAAGCCAGCCACCCTCCCTCACAAGCCAGCCACCCTCCCTCACAAGCCAGCCACCCTCCCTCACAAGCCAGCAGCCCTCCCTCACAAGCCAGCCACCCTCCCTCACAAGCCAGCAGCCCTCCCTCACAAGCCAGCAGCCCTACCTCACAAGCCAGCCAACCTCCCTCACAAGCCAGCCACCCTCCCTCACAAGCCAGCCACCCTCCCTCACAAGTCAGCAGCCCTCCATCAAAAGCCAGTCACCCTCCCTCACAAACCAGCAGCCCTCCCTCAAAAGCCAGCAGCCCTCCCTCACAAACCAGCCGCCCTCCTCACAAGCCAGCCGCCCTCCCTCACAAACCAGCCACCCTCCCTCACAAGCCAGCCACCCTCCCTCACAAGCCAGTCACCCTCCCTCACAAGCCAGTCGCCCTCCCCGCTTGTGAGGGAAAAAACAAACCAGCCACCCTCCCTCACAAGCCAGCCACCCTCCCTCACAGGCCAGCCACCCTCCCTCACAGGCCAGCCACCCTCCCTCACAAGCCAGCCACCCTCCCTCACAAGCCAGTCACCCTCCCTCACAAGCCAGCCACCCTCCCTCACAAACCAGCCATCCTCCCTCACAAGCCAGCCACCCTCCCTCACAAACCAGCCACCCTCCCTCACAAGCCAGCCACCCTCCCTCAAAAGCCAGTCACCCTCCCTCAAAAGCCAGTCACCCTCCCTCACAAGCCAGTCGCCCTCCCTCACAAGCCAGTCGCCCTCCCTCATAAGCCAGCCGCCCTCCCTCACAAACCAGTCACCCTCCCTCACAAGCCAGTCACCCTCCCTCACAAGCCAGTCACCCTCCCTCACAAGCCAGTCACCTCCTCACAAGCCAGTCACCCTCCCTCACAAGCCAGTCACCCTCCCTCACAAGCCAGTCACCCTCCCTCACAAGCCAGTCACCCTCCCTCACAAGCGAGCCACCCTCCCTCACAAGCGAGCCACCTCCCTCACAAGCCAGCCAACAGCCTCCCTCACAAGCAGCCGCCCCTCCCTCACAAGCCAGTCACCCTCCCTCACAAGCCAGTCGCCCCTCCCTCACAAGCCAGTCGCCCTCCCTCATAGCCAGCCGCCCTCCCTCACAAACCAGTCACCCTCCCTCACAAGCCAGTCACCCTCCCTCAACAAGCCAGTCACCCTCCTCACAAGCCAGTCACCCTCCCTCACAAGCCAGTCACCCTCCCTCACAAGCCGTCACCCTCCCTCACAGCAGCCGCCTTCCTCACAAGCCAGTCACCCTCCCTCACAAGCCAGTCACCCTCCCTCACAAGCAGTCACCCTCCCTCACAAGCCAGTCACCCTCCCTCACAAGCCAGTCACCCTCCCTCACAAGCTAGCCGCCTTCCCCTCACAAGCTAGCCGCCTTCCCCTCACAAGCTAGCCGCCCTCCTCACAAGCCAGCCACCCTCCCTCACAAGCCAGCCGCCTTCCCTCACAAGCAGGCCGCCTCCCTCACAAGCCAGCCACCCTCCCTCACAAGCCAGTCACCCTCCCTCACAAGCCAGCCACCCTCCCTCACAAGCCAGCCACCCTCCCCCACAAGCAGCAGCCCTCCCTCACAAGCCAGCAGCCCTCCCTCACAAGCCAGCCACCCTCCCCCACAAGCCAGCAGCCCTCCCTCACAAGCCAGCAGCCCTCCCTCACAAGCCAGCAGCCCTCCCTCACAAGCCAGCCGCCCTCCCCCACAAGCCAGCAGCCCTCCCTCACAAGCCAGCAGCCCTCCCTCACAAGCCAGCCACCCTCCCTCACAAGCCAGTCACCCTCCCTCACAAGCCAGCCACCCTCCCTCACAAGCCAGTCACCCTCCCTCCAAAGCCAGTCACCCTCCCTCACAAGCCAGTCACCTTCCCTCACAAGCCAGCAGCCCTCCCTCACAAGCCAGCCGCCCTCCCTCACAAGCCAGTCACCCTCCCTCACAAGCCAGCCGCCCTCCCTCACAAGCCAGTCACCCTCCCTCACAAGCCAGCAGCCCTCCCTCACAAGCCAGCCGCCCTCCATAACAAGCCAGCAGCCCTCCCTCACAAGCCAGCAGCCCTACCTCACAAGCCAGCACCCTCCCTCACAAGCCAGCCCACCCTCCCTCACAAGCCAGCCACCCTCCCTCACAAGTCAGCAGCCCTCCATCAAAAGCCAGTCACCCTCCCTCACAAACAGCAGCCCTCCCTCAAAAGCCAGCAGCCTCCCTCACAAACCAGCCGCCCTCCTCACAAGCCAGCCGCCCTCCCTCACAAACCAGCCACCCTCCTCACAAGCCACGCACCACTCCCTCAAAAGCCAGTCACCCTCCCTCAAAAGACAGTCACCCTCCCTCACAAGACCCAGTCGCCCTCCCTCACAAGCCAGTCAGCCCTCCCTCATAAGCCGCCGCCCTCCCTCACAAACCAGTCACCCTCCCTCACAAGCCAGTCACCCTCCCTCACAAGCCAGTCAACCCTCCCTCACAAGCCAGTCCACCCTCCCTCACAAGCCAGGCACCCTCCCTCACAAGCCAGTCACCCTCCCTCACAAGCCAGTCACCCTCCCTCACAAGCAGCACCCTCCCTCACAAGCCAGTCACCCTCCCTCACAAGCCAGCCACCCTCCCTCACAAGCCAGCCACCCTCCCTCACAAGCCAGCCACCCTCCCTCACAAGCCAGCCACCCTCCCTCACAAGCCAGCAGCCCTCCCTCACAAGCAGCCACCCTCCCTCACAAGCCAGTCCACCCTCCCTCACAAGCCAGTCACCCTCCCTCACAAGCCAGCCACCCTCCCTCACAAGCCAGTCACCCTCCCTCACAAGCCAGTCACCCTCCCTCACAAGCCAGTCACCCTCCCTCACAAGCCAGCCACCCTCCCTCACAAGCCAGCCACCCTCCCTCACAAGCCAGCCGCCCTCCCTCACAAGCCAGCCCCCCTCCCTCACAAGCCAGCCACCCTCCCTCACAAGCCAGCCACCCTCCCTCACAAGCCAGTCACCCTCCCTCACAAGCCAGCCACCCTCCCTCACAAGCCAGCCACCCTCCCTCACAAGCCAGCCACCCTCCCTCACAAACCAGCCACCCTCCCTCACAAACCAGCCACCCTCCCTCACAAACCAACCACCCTCCCTCACAAGCCAGTCACCCTCCCTCACAAGCCAGCCACCCTCCCTCACAAGCCAGCCACCCTCCCTCACAAGCCAGCCACCCTCCCTCACAAGCCAGTCGCCCTCCCTCACAAGCCAGCCACCCTTTCTCCAAAGCCAGCCACCCTCCCTGACATGCCAGCCGCCCTCCCACACATGCCAGCTGCCCCGCCCTTGTTGCTGCCAGGTGTAAATTATCGATCACACCTTGACTCCGTCTATGTGTTCTTCCTCGTTCCTCGACTGCATATGTCCTTGTAACCAGTTTTCTTCAAAACTGACTCGCTGTTTATTCTTTAGGGTCGATTTCATACCTGTTAGTAGGGGTCGTAATAGCATACATAATAGTGGGGGTCGTAAAAATATACCTGTAATTAGGGGTTGTAATAACATACTTGTTTGTGGGGATCGCAACAACATACCTGATAGTGGGGGTCGCAATAACATACATGTTAGTGGGGGTCGCAATAACATACCTATTAGTGAGGGTTGCAATAACATACCTGACATGTTAGTGGGGGTCGCAATAACATACCTATTAGTGAGGGTTTCAATAACATACCTGTTATTGGGGGGGGGGGGGGTGTCGCAATAACATACCTGTTATTGGGGGGGGGGGGTGTCGCAATAACATACCTGTTAGTGGGGAGGGGGGGGGGGTCGCAATAACATACCTGTTAGTGGGTGATGTAATAACATACCTGTTAGGAGGGGGGGGGGGGGTGTTTCCAACAACGTACTAGTTTGTGGGGTCGCAATAACATACCTATTAGTGGGGGATTACAATAATATAATATACATGTCAATGGGGGGGGGGGGGGGGGTAGCAATAATATATCTGTCAGTGGGAGGGGGGGGGGGGTTGCAATAATATACCTGTCAGTGGGGGTTCACAATAATATACCTGTTAGTGGGAGTCGCAATAGTATACCTGTTAGTGGGAGGTCGCAATAATAATACCTGTTAGTGGGGGTCGCAATAGCATATATGTTATTTGGGGGGGGGGGGGGGTTGTCGCAATAATATACCTGTTAGTGGGGGTCGCAATAATATACCTGTTAGTGGATGTTGCAATAATATACCTGTTAGTGGGGATCGCAATAGCATATCTGTTACTGGGGGGGGGGGGGGGGGGAAGGTCGCAATAATATACCTGTCAGTGGGGGTGGCAATAACTGACCAGTTACTATGATACGCAATATTAGACCTTTCATTGGGGTCGCGTTGAAATAATAATCGTTAGTGGGGGTCGCAATAACAGCGATTATTTTGGTACGCAACACCATACATTTTAGTGGGGAGGCGGAACAAATACATAACTGGTAGTGGGGTCGCAATAACATACCAATTATTGTGGTACGCAATACAATACCTTTTAATAGAGAAGAGTGGCAAATACGTAACTGTTAGTTGGGATGTTGCAATAACACACTTGTTAGTGGGGGTAGCAATACTTTACCCTTTAATACACTAAATAAATCAGCCAGCCAGCCAGCCAGACTGCAAGCCAGCCACCAATCATTTAACCAACCAGTCAACCAACCAGCCAACCAGTAATCCACTCAATAAACCGAACAGCCAACCAACCAAAAGATCTGCCAACTAATCACGCATCCAATAAAAAGAAACACTCGTCATTCAACCAAGCATTTAACCAACGAGTCAACCAACCATCCAACGAGTCAACCAACCATCCAACCGACAACTCACACACTCAAATAATCAACTAATCAGCCACCCAACCAAGCACCCAACCACTCAAACAATAAATTAATCAACCAACCATCAAACCAAATCTGCCAACCATCTAACCAATCAACAAACCTACCGACCACCCAACCAATCAACTCATCAAACAACCCACCAACCAAAAATTAACCAGTGAGCCACTCAACCATCTCCGTAGCGAAGGTTTTACGAAGGCAGTTCGTAATCTCGCGAACAGAGTTCGAAACACATTTCAACAGTCTCAACTCGTTGTTCCAACTGCCTGTCCACGCCGCTGCATCACACGGTATTGTTTGTTATCTCATCATCATCATGTGCCACGCCGCTGCATCACACGGTATTGTTTGTTATCTCATCATCATCATGTGCCACGCCGCTGCATCACACGGTATTGTTTGTTATCTCATCATCATCATGTGCCACGCCACTGCATCACACGGTATTGTTTGTTATCTCATCATCATCATGTGCCACGCCGCTGCATCACACGGTATTGTTTGTTATCTCATCATCATCATGTGCCACGCCGCTGCATCACACGGTAGTGTTTATGTTATCTCATCATCACCATGTGCCACGCCGCTGCATCACACGGTATTGTTTGTTATCTCATCATCATCATGTGCCACGCCGCTGCATCACACGGTAGTGTTTAGGTTATCTCATCATCATCATCATGTGCCACGCCGCTGCATCACACGGTAGTGGTTAGGTTATCTCATCATCATCATGCGCCATGCCAGTAATCGTGAGCGGTCATGTTTTCGCCATCTCAAACGATCACCAGAGCCGTGGATTGACATTTGACTATTCGCATTTGTCATGTCTTGCTTACCAGCAGTGGCGCTACACCAAAGAACATATGCTTCGAGAGCAAGAGGATGCCCGAGAAGAACATGGATTGACCTCATCATAGACTAGTGTAGTTTTAGTTTAGTTTAGTTTTAGTTTCGTTTAGTCGACGGATCAACATCACTGCACACGGGTGTAACCCATACGTGCTCCTTTCTACTCCTATCTGAAGCCTGAGTCAGGAGAATCTCAGCTCAGTGCATGAACTCCGTAGCACCGGCGATGATCCTGAAAACTTTGGGTAGATTTGTAACTCGAAATTTTGCCCGGGCATCACCGTCAGGCTACTCTTTTTCGATTTCCAAATGCCAAGGGATTTTTTACGTAAGCAACAATACACACGGGCGTCCGATCTCACTACCCAGAGACCAGGGGGAATTTTGTTACTAGAAGTCCACGTGGAAATATCCCGGTCCTCACCGGGGCTTGAACCCGGGACCTCCAGCACTCGAGGCGGACACCATACCGCGAGACCACTCATCCCCCACATCAAAGACATTGTACAATCACACGGAATGACACTACCCAGTGCCACTCATCGGGTGGTGGAACGTCAACTATCCCTCCCCACGACGCTTGATGGCAAAAGTGGAAGATGATAATGATGATGAATGTCTTGTTTATTTATCTCTTTAGATACTGTTTCCGCACTACTGATTTGTATAAAAATGAGGTGTCCCGTTGCAGTACTGGCAATGACGAATGATGAAATGCTAGAGCAAGAATGGGTTAATCGTGTTATTCTCACTGAACCAACACAAAGTACAATAACAAGAGCACTTACCGAGCAAGTTAAAGTCCCAAAGTCCAACTCCCAGCTGTTTAACTCTTTCGCTACCGTGATCCCATCTGTGGGCACGTTGTATTTCCTGAGATGGCAGTCCGCCGTTTTAGTGCCACAAAATGATCAGTGGTTTATTTCACATATTTCTGCTCCGTTTCGGAATTTTAAGTTACAGTAAACTAAAAAGTAGTACAGCCGAAAGATCTCTACGCCATCTCGGAGCGGTCAATCGTTTTCTAATTTTGGATTCTTGTGAATTTTCAGTTTTAAGGTAGTGTTAATTTGTTTGTTTTGGTTTTTCACAATGGAAACGCCCACCAGTTTGCGTCCACGTAGTATGACTTGAGATCAAGCTAGATTATTGTTTATAATAATATGTGAATGTGAATATTTAGAAAGTAGTTTTAGTTGTGTCTAAAGTTTTAGCACGTGGTGATAAAGAAAAACCAGTGAATGTTCGTCAACAGCTGAGTGTTTGACAACGAAGCACGAATGGCTGAAGTTTACGTTTGTCATTATTGCTATGGGACTTGATCCAAGACCATGTATCAAAGACTACCGGTGTACAAGTGCACATTTATATACTCCTTGGTATGTGGCACTGCCACTACGTTTCCCAGTAATCAATTAGAAAATTATAATATATTTATCACACCATGTTTCATGTATGTCAACCTGACTGTACCCAAAAAAAAAAAAAAAATTTATCCTCTTGTTGACTCTGAAGAATATCCAGGAAGCATTTTACCCATTTGAAAATGTGTCCATTGATGATATGATATTTGGTGGAAGGGCTAAACAAAGCTAAAAAAACCATGCATTGTTGTCTCTACCAAGTCTGTAGTTAGAATTGTTGAGAGCGGATTGCGAAAACCGCAAAGCAAGCTGAAGATGGTCTCCATGAAAATAAAACGGCGATGAATGGCTGCGACAGAATGGACCAAATGGTTGGATATTATAATATCCATGATAGGAAAACCATTACGTGGTGGAAGAATATCTACTACTAGATCTTTGAAATTGCACAGATCAATGCTCACATCCTACATTCCATATGGCAAACAGAGAAAGGAGGAAAAAAATTGTTACAGAAGGATTTCAAGTAAAGGAAAGTGCTCATCGCGAAGTAGCTCAGAGTATTCCTGAAAGTTTTGACACTCTGCCTGCCGAAGAATTTCAGTCTGTTGCAGGAAATTATGCCGAAAGATTTACATGAGCCAAGCATTTAATAGAATTTGTCGGTGTCAATAGAGACTGTGTTTTTTGCAGCACTCGAACTAAACGACACTTTGCAGCACTCGAACTAAACGACACATATCATCTTTTGTTTGCTCCGGCTGTACTAATAGACCAGACTTGTGCGCCAAAGTTTGCGTTGCAGCCTATCACAAATAGACTGCCACATATAGTAAATAAAAACAAACAGACATGACAATTAAATGTAAATCTGCCAAGTGTTTTCCTAATTTTTGTCTGAAAAAAAAAATACATGATTCAGAATCTGCGGCGAAACTTCTTTTCGGATGGTTGATTGGAAGCAATGGTGTTTATAGTTTAGAATAGTGTTGTTTGTTCAGTAAATTCAATTGGATTAGCAGTGATCAGGATATTGGATAACAACGCCCCCTCGGTAAGTACAATGTTTACATTATTTTTACCTCTTTTTAACAAATTATTTAGAAGTTATATTATTATTTGTATTTTATTTACAACATACAGCAAAAATTCTCCTACCAACATATTCCTTGTGCTATCTCCTTTATTTTGATATATAATACAACATTTCTGCTACAATTTAACCATTTTCATAACATTATTGCGACATACACCAATTTCCAGATTTCGGCCATTAGTTTTTTTCATTTGTGTGAAAAAGACATGGTTCAGAATATGCACCAAAACTTCCTTTTGGGTGATTTAAATGAGCAATACTGTTTATATTCTTGAAGACAAGTGGTGTTTGTTTGATTATTCAGTAAATTAAACATGATTAGTAGTATAGGAGTGTAGAAAACACATTCTAAGTGCAATGTTTACATTATTTTTACCTACTTTTGTCCAATTATTTTACAAATTATATTATTATTTTTATTTTATTTACAACCTAAAGCAAACATTCTCCTACCAACATATTCCTTGTGCAATCCCTTTATTTTGATATATAATACAACATTTCTGCTACAATTGTAACCATTTTCATAACTTTACTGTGACAGACCCCACCTTCAAGATTTCAGCCATTATTTTTTGTCATTATTTGTGAAAAATACATGGTTCAGAATATGCACCAAACTTCTTTTTGGGTTACTTTAATGCGCAATACTGTTTATATTCTTGAAGACAAGTGGTGTTTGTTTGATTATTCAGTAAATTAAACATGATTAGCAGTATAGGAGTGTAGAAAACACCTTATATGTGCAGTTTTTTAAATAATTTTTACCTCTTTAATTTCATTTGTTATTATTAAACCTCTCATTATTGTCATAATATTTGTAACCTATCAATTAATTATTAACACTGTCATGTTCCTTGTGCAATCCTCTTTAATTTGATATGTAATACAATAGGTCTTCTACCACCTTAACCATTTTAAAAGCATTATTGTAACACACCCCTAGTTCCAATTTTCTGCCATAAATGTCTGTTTGGTCACAGCCCAGTTTTTGTTTGGTAGTGAAAGAGTTAATATAGCAAATCCACACAGCGGAGCGGGATTCCGTCTGTTTATAACCGGAGAGTTAACACAAAGCCAGTAGTATTAGTAACAACAATATAGAAATGTATAAACTAACACCGCTGTTAAACACTCAACTACCCAATATTAAAAACGCACACATTCTTAAGGCACGTTACGATTAAGATCGGCGAATGGCATTAAGTTCAATATATCCAGGCGTCGGCGATGTGTTGTGAATGATTAGATGTCCGTGTGAAACACTGGCCCCGCTAGAAACAGAACAAGGACACCCTGCAGTAGTCGGGTGGCGGTCTAGCACTAACAACGCGAAACACATCAATTTAACGACAGGATCGCTTAATTTCTGGTACACACACTAGCACGGCCGGATCGTTTGGTCTCTTGTTGTCAGGCCTTGCTATCGGGGCCATTAAACTACCCCACTCGTATCGCCCCGTTGAATGGACCTGGTAATGATTTCCTTCTCGACCAATCAGCGCTGTCGACGCGCGTGTATTTTTCTTTATTTTTAGAACAGATACAGCTGGGATGGTCCATTACTACAGGGCGTGAAGGGGGAGACAGGTTGTCTTGTTCTGTGACGATCGCTCGGCACTTACCATACCAAGCAACTCACTATACGTTTATTGCAGATTTCATGCTCGGTATATCTGTCTTAACATGTCTGAATTATGGTTTATGAATAATCTACGCCATAAACCCATTGATGTCCCGTCTTAATCAGTAAATGTACCGTGTAGTGGCTGATAGTTAGTGGCATAAACACTGGATGTAAACACGTCGGGTTGGTCCACTCATGCGTCCCTCCATGCTGAAATCAAGCTTCAATCCAAAGTCAAGCCTCCTAAAATATCTTGTTCCGTGGGTTATTGTGTATTCAAACTTCTGTCAGACTCTTCTGTTAACACCGTGCCCAAACTGCGTATCTCATATTTTCCTTTCAGGCTGGCGGAGGGCAAGTGGCGACCTACACCTCCTATGGTTTTTTTGCTGATAACCCTTCTTCTTCTTCTTCTTCTTCTTCTTCTTCTTCTTCTTCTTCTTCTTCTTTTCTTCTTCTTCTTCTTCTTTTTCTCCTCCTTCTCCTCCTCCTTCTCCTCCTCCTTCTTCTTCTTCTTCTTCTTCTTCTTCTTCTTCTTCTTCTTCTTCTTCTTCTTCTTCTCCCCTTCTTCTCCTCCTCCTCCTCCTCCTCCTTCTTCTTCTTCTTCTTCTTCTTCTTCTTCTTCTTCTTCTTCTTCTTCTTCTTCTTCTTCTTCTTTCAAACAGTTTTAGTCAGTCATGTATCTTATTGATTATTGCACATTGTTCATGCGTTTATAATGCCTATTATTTATATTATTGTTGTATCTCATCTCATCTCATCATGTTCCTCTTGTACCTTGCGGTGTCGAGGTGAAGTATAAACTTCGTGAGAGTGCCCGGTTATGGGCTTCGTATATCGACATTCCCATGGATTCTGTTATTCCCTCAGTCCAACGTTTACGTGGTCGGCCTCTTCCTCTATTTCCATCTGGTCTGTACATCATTGCTTGTTGTGGCATGCTGTTGACTGGTAGCCTACTTGCATGGCCAAACCATTTGACTTGCTGCTTTCTACTAAAATCTAGAGCAGCTTTAATCCCTACTTTAGTCCTGATTTCTTCATTTCTGATCTTATCTCTTCTTGATACGTTGAGTATTCTTCTCAGAAACCTCATTTCTGTTGTTGTGATTTTTCTTTTCTCTTTTTCTGTCATTGTCCAGGTTTGGCATTGGTAGCACAGAGTTGGTAGGAAGATTGTGTTGTAAAGTGCTTTCTTAGTAGTTATTGATACATGTTTGTTCTTTAGTATTGGTGCCATTTGTCCAATGAGTTGATTTGCCTTATTGCACCTATTTTCGATCTCGTCTTCTGATCTGCCATTTGATGATATTATACTTCCTAGGTACTTGAAGCTCTTTACTTGTTTCAAGGGATGTTCGTTTAGGTGAATTGTTGCTGTTTGTTCTTCTTTAGTTATAGTCATTACCTCTGTTTTGCTTGTGCTAATTTTCATGTTATGTTCCCTACACATTTCGTTTAGACTATTCATGTGGTCTTGTAATTCAGCTTCTGATTTTGCTATTAGTGCTTGGTCGTCCGCAAACAGGAGTTCTCTAATGGTTAGATTTGCAGATGGTTCTTCTTCTGTGTTCTCGTCATGCGGTAATCTTGCTGTCTCTGCTTGGCTGGTTTCTTTACATATGTTGTCTATATATGTTATGAACAAGAGAGGGGACAGGACACAACCTGTTGTATTAGATTAGCTTCATAAGCGATGTATGAATGAAATAATGCATGAGACCAGAAAGATTAGAAAGGCAGAATGTCAGACGCTCTTGCCTGGCCCAATTCTTAACCCTTGAAAATACAGTTCGTTCGTTCGTTCGTTCGTTCGTTCGTTCGTTCTTCTCCTTCGTTCACCCAAATTTATTTTAATGTTTATTTTGGACGTAATTGCGTTGTGCTAGTTTATAGTAGAACTGTGATATTTGCGCCTCGGGCCGACATATCCGACTTGTTCAGATATTTGAGCGGGTTAGCCTTCGTAGGTGTTTCGTAGAACTTTCGACAGTTCGGAAATATTAACCGGAATCCCCGTCGATTGGCTGCAACCAGACTACGAACGAAAACCGTATACAGAGTATCCCGGAGACAGAACGGGCTTTTCTCTGGAACGACAAGCTCAAGCGAAACTGCTGTTCACTTCTCCATTTCAGTCTTCAAAGCTTTCCCTTGAACGTTTGCTACAACCACCGAGATGTGCATTAGGGTCAGCTCCGCCCAGGATCATCTCCAGACGCCACACTCATCCCAAACGTCTGTATAACATTCTGAAATTTTTATCTACCTTCTGGGAGTCAGCGCGACCGAATAGATAAATGTTTTAGTTCGTAAACTTCTGTTGTGCTGATGGAGAGGCAGTGGGTTCAATCCGTACACTGGACAGTTGAACTTAAAGGATTTCTCGTCCTTGACTTAGGGACGTAAATTACAAGTCGACAGGGACGACTTCATTGCACCGAGTTTTATCCCATATGGCTCGGTCTCTTTCAGCAGCGCGGAAAGCGTCGCACCAAGCAGGAACTCCGTAGTTCTAGCGACGACCCACAGGAGTCTCCGAAAAATTTAACTCGTGAACCGAAGGACGCCGCCCGGAATCGAACCGACAACCTTCGGAACCCGAGTCAAACGTCTTCACCACTTCGCCACGGAGACTCACTTTTAAAAAGTCACCAAAGTCACCAAAAACACAAGTACCCCAGAAGTCGGAGTGGATTCACCTGATGGCGAGGGACACAAGTAATAGGGAAAACTGGCCGACAAACTCACATCAGTCCAGTGTGAACTACCCTCGAATTCAAAGCGAGCGAAAGAACATAAATCAGTCAGCTTTCTTACATGACCTTATTCAAATATCTCTTATTGGATTGATCTTAAACAAAACTGTATGTATTATAACCACATGGGGAGTGTGCACAGCCCTGCTTAAGTCCGCTCTTGATTTGAAACTCTTCTGAAGACTCACCATCAACATTGACTATACACCATCAACATTGACTATGCACCATCAACATTGACTATATACCATCAACAATGACTATGTACAATCAACAATAGCTAAGTACCATCAACGATAACTATCTACCATCAACATTAACTATGTACCATCAACATTAAATATGCACCATCAACAATAGCTATGTACCATCAAAAATAACTATGTACCATCAACATTAACTATGTACCATCAACATTAACTATGTACCATCAACATTAACTATTTATCATCAACATTGACTATGTGCCACCAAATTTAACTATGCATCATCAACATTGACAATGTACCATCAAAATTTACTATGGACCATCAACATTGACTATGCACCATCAACATTGACTATGCACCATCAACATTGGCTATATACCATCAACATTAACTATGTACCATCAACATTGACTATATACCATCAACATTAAATATGTACTAACAACATTAACTATGTACCATCAACATTGACTATGTACTAACAACATTAACTATGTACCATCAACGTTAACTATGTACTAACAACATTAACTATGTACCATCAACATTAACTATGTTCCATCAACATTAACTATGTACCATCAACATTAACTATGTACCATCAACATTAACTATGTACCATCACCATGACTATGTACCATACACATTGACAATGTACCATCAACATTGAATATCTACCATCAACGTTGACTATGTACCATCAACTTTAACTATGTACCATCAGCATTACCTATGCATCATCAACATTAACTACCTACCATCAACATTAATTATATACCATCAACATTATGCACCATCACAAAATGGATATTGGAAAATGGGGACGGAGAGGCGTGTCACAGTTACGACTTAAAAGCTGTTACTACGGTAGTAAACGTGTTGGATTATTTATCAAATCAAAGGAGGAAGCTTAGGGAAAACTACTGTATGTAAGCCCACGGCAGATATGGGAAGTCGATTAAGACGATTAATCATCCCATGTATTTTATCAGTCAAGGCGTGTGAAAGTGTCCTTAACTTAACTGACTAAGAATTTGGCACGCGCGCCCTCGAGATTAACATTCTGCCATTCTCATCTGTCTCCCGCCAAACATGATTTCATTCATATTTCACTAGCACGGGAGTGTCCGTGGCCAAGTAGCTAAGCTGCCTGACTTGCGGTCCAAAGGTTGTGGGTTCAAATCCGGACTTTGTCATTCGGTTCACCCATGTGTGGGTGGGTGCGGCAAGTGTGTGTGGGCAGGTGCAGGATGTGTGGGTTGGCGAGGAGATGTGTGTGTGTGGGGGGGGGGGGGGCAGTGGGGGTGAGGGATGTGTGCTTGACTGGTTGATTGGGGGAATGTGGGTGGTGTTGAGGATATGTGGGTGGGTGAGTGTGTGTGTGGGTTCTGGGATGGGTGGGGAGATGGGTGGGGAGATGTGTGTAGGTGGTTGGATGTGTGTGGTGGGGGATGTGTGGTAGAGAGATGGGTGGGTGGGTGCATGTATGTGTGCCTGGGTTGTGTGTGTGGATGGGGGTGTGTGTGGGTGGATGTGTGTGGGTGGGGGATGGGTGGACCGGTGGGGATATTGTGTGTGCCTGGGGGGGGGGGTGTGAGTAGGGGATGTGTGGTGGGTGTGGGATGTGTCTCATAACACGGTAATATGCATCGTTATTTACAACTTTCATTTGACAATGTTTCTTTTTTCCTATGTGAATGTATCATGCACTATTGATAAACGAAAGATGAGTGATTGGAAGAGTCGAATGTAAGACGGGCTTGTGTGCCCAATTTGTTACCCTTTGAAAATAAAGTTCGTTCGTTCGTTCGTTCGTTAAGGAGTGCAATTTTCTTGGAGACTCAGGGGCGTCGATGCTGGAGCTACGAAGTTAGTGCTTTGTGCGACGCTCTCGACAGCCCGCAGGAAGAGACCCAGGTGTATGGAATAAAACCCGATGCAATAATGAAGTCGATCCCCCTCGCATTTAAATCTTTAGCAAGGTTAATCTTAGATAACAACAACGACATTAATGTGTATAGGTAAATAATGGAACAGATTAAGATACGGAATAAGAAAGAAATAATGGGAAGATTAAGCCTGAGTGTAAGAATAAGCAGCTTATTATCCACGGGGTAAAAATGGTAGATTAATGAACGGATTGCCTAGTGACGTCACAACAAGAAATTAGAAAAATTAGCGAATTAAGTGGTCGCGTAAAATGTATATTAATGAGCGGACTAATTGATGGATTAGATAAAAAGTAGATTGATGAGCGAGTTAAGGTGTAGTATAAACAACATAATAGTGGACGGATTAAATGATGGAGCAGAGAGGTAGATTAAATAGTGGGCAAAATTGTGGATTAATGTACGAATTAAGTGGTGGAGGTGGTTGGTTGGTTGGTTGTTTGGTTGCCTGGTTGATTGGTTGGTTGGCTGCTTGGTTGATTAGTTGGATGGGTGGTTGGTTTGATGGTGGGTTCTTGGTTGGTTGGTTGGTTGGTTGGCTGGTTGGTTGTTTGGTTGGTTGGATAGATGGGTTAATTGATCGATTTTTAGATGGGTGGGTGAGTTGTTTGGTTGCCTGGTTGGTTGATTGGTTGGCTGCTCGGTTGATTAGTTGGACGGGTGGTTGGTTTGGTGGTTGTGTCTTGGTTGGTTGGTTGGATAGATGGGTTAGTTGATTGAATTGTGGGTGGGTGGGTGGGTTGGTTGCGTGGTGGGTTGGTTGCGTGGTGGGTTGGTCGATTGGTGGATAGGCTGGTGGGTTGGCTGGGTAGTGAGCTAGTTAGTTGGTTAATAGTTAGGCTGGTGGGTTGGATGGGTATGCGTTGCGTTGGTTGGTTGGTGGTTAGGCTGGTGTGTTGGTTGGGTATTGTGTGCGTTGCGTTGCGTAATAAAATCTTTCAATAGAAATTCTTTCGTACTACAAGTGCATTCACACATACGAGCATAATTAGACTAAGCCGTTACAGTGAAATTATAACAAAGGACCATATAAAGGTTTATCTTATAATTTAACATAATGAAAACTGGAGGTTTAACAGTATCGTGGAATGGATCATACATTAATTATTGCAACAAAAGTCCATTGAACGGTAGAATTGGACACGTAAATGAACGAGATAGAAGTTTAGAAATTGAAAGTAGATTTTGGGGCGGTTTAAGAAGTTGGTTGAGAATTAATTAACAAGCGGATTAAGAAGTGGGGTAAGAATTAATTAACCAGAGGGTTAAAAATTGGGATGAGAATTAATTAACGAGAGGATTAAGAGCTGGGGTGAGAATTAATTAACGAGCTGATTAAGAGCTGGAGTGACAAGTAGATTACAAACGCATAAAGATGAAGGTGACAAGGTGTAATAAGGATACTGTTATAAAAGGATGGATGTAGTGTATACAGTTACAGAAGGATGGAGTTAGTGGATATAGGTATAGAAGGGTGGATTTAGTAGGATATATTTAGTGGATAAAGCTATAGAAGAATGGATTTAGAGGATAGAGTTATAGAAAGATGCACTTAAATGATAAAGTTGTAACTTTAGGATAGATTTACAGGATGGCGTTAAAACTTACAGTTATAGGAGGATTGATTTAGAGGATAAAGTTATAGAAGGATGGGTTTAGATGATAAAGTTAGAGAAGGATGGATTTACAGGATAAAGTTATGCAAGGATGGATTTAGAGGATACAATTATAGAAATATGGATTGAGAGGATAACGATCACTCTGAGTGAGCTGAAGCAAGCCAGGAAGGATGTGCAAAAGGCTGCCAGGCAGTTTGCGAATGACTATTGGATCAAGTTATGTGAGTCCATTCAAATCGCAAGTGATAAGGGAAACATCAGAAGCATGTATGAAGGGATAAAGAAAGCCTGTGGTCCAATGATCAAAAGAAGTGCACCGCTGAAAACCTTGACTGGAGAAATCATCACTGATAAGAAACAGCAGATGGATAGATGGGTCGAGCACTATTTAGAGCTTTACTCAAGTGAGATCAAACTAGCGGATGATGCCCTCAACGCCATAGAGGCCCTGCCAACTCTTGACCACCTGGACACACTTCCCACCATAACAGAAGTTAAGTGTGCTATAAATGAACTTGCGTCTGGCAAGGCTCCAGGTAAGGATGGGATTCCAATAGAGGTAATCAGGAGTGGGAAAGACACACGCACTCTACAGATCCACCAGCTAATAGAGCTATGCTGGCGAGAAGGACAAGTCCCACAGGATTTCAAAGATTCAAACATCATAACACTGTACAAGAACAAGGGCGATCGGAGCAACTGCAACAACTATAGGGGTATCTCACTTCTGTGTATTGTTGTGAAAGTATTTGCCAGAATTGTTCTGCGCAGACTTCAAGTCCTGGGAGATCAAGTCTACCCCGAATCACAGTACGACTTCCGTCAGAACCGGTTTACCATTGATATGATATTCTCATTGCGACAAATGCAAGAAAAATGCGGGGAACAAAATCAGCCACTGTTTATTGCGTTCATCGACCTCACAAAGGCATTCGGTTTGGTCAGTCGTGAGGGTCTGTTCAAAGCACTAAAGAAGATTGGCTGCCCACCAACTCTTCTGTCCATTGTGGAATCGTTCCACACAGGCATGAAGGGTATAATCAAGTTTGATGGCTCAACTTCAGAAGAGTTTGAAATCAAGAGTGGAGTTAAGCAAGGTTGTGTACTAGACCACATCCTCTTTGTGATATACTTTTCACTTTACTGAAATATGCCTTTCGTGATCAGGATGCCGGTATATACATTCACTCACGCTCAGATGGCGGCTTCTATAATGCTCAGAGATTGAAGGCCAAGACCAAACTTAGGAGCGTACTAATCAGAGAGTTGCTTTTTGCGGATGATGTTGCGATTACGACCCACTCTGAGGAAGAATTACAACATCTACTATCTGCATTCTCCAATGCTTATTCTGAATTCGGTTTAACAATTAACAAAAAGAAGACAGATTATGTCACAAGATGCACACGGTGTACCATCAATCTTTATTGACGACGCCGAACTAGAGATGTTAGACCATTTTACATATCTAGGATCAGTGGTACATAGCAAATTATCCTTAGTTCAGGAAATCAACATCTGGATTGGCAAGGCAGCAACAACAATGAACATGTTAGCAAAAAGAGTCTGGGAAAACAGGAAGCTTACTGTCAAAACAAAAGTCCTCGTCTACCAAGCCGGTGTCCTTAGTACTCTTCTTTATGGCAGTGAAACCTGGACAACTTACTCACGCCAAGAGAAACGTTTAAACAGCTTTCATATGCGGTGTCTGCGAAGAATACTTGGTATTAAGTGGCAAGACAAAATTACAAATACTGAAGTATTGGAAAGATCAGGTTGTGTGACGGTGTATTCCATGCTCAGTCTTCGTAGACTTAGATGGATAGGACATGTTAGGAGGATGGATGATGGTAGAATACCAAAGGACATCTTTTTTGGTGAATTACAGATGGGTAAGAGATCTCAGGGTCGGCCTCTACTACGATACAAAGATGTGTGTAAGCGGGACATGATTGATACAGGCATTGATAATGCACATTGGGAGCACGTCGCCGCTGAACGTGTTGCATGGAGGGCAACTATCAGAAATGGAATAAAGACAAAGGAGAAAATGATTGCAGATAAAGCACACACAGAGCGTGAGAGACGTAAGATGGTGCAAAATGGTGGAAATGACCATGTTTTCACATGCATCTACTGTGGGCAAACATTTGCAGCAAGAATTGGCCTTACCAGCCACACTCGCCACCGCCATGGGTCGTAGTTATTAAGCCTTTTTGAAGCACAATGTACCAAACTATCGTTTGTCAAGACGGAAAGGTGCCAATGATGATGATGATGGATAACGTTAGAAAAGAGGGAATTTAGTGGATACAGTTATAGAAGTAGGTCAATATCAGCCTTTTAAGAGAGGTGTGAGACAGGGATGTGTAATGTATCCAGATCTTTTTTTTCCTGCCATAACTGTCTTTTACTGCCTATAGTACCTTGCGGTGTAGGACAGGCTGAATATTTTCTGAAATATAGAAGATATAAATGGAATCATTGCTGGGGGACAAAACATCAATAATATTACATATGCAGATGATAAGTATTGATTGCAGACATTTAGCATGATCTGCAACAATTAGTTGATGTGGTTGCTGCACACAGTGAACAGCTAGAGTTAGAATTAAATTGTAAGAAGACACAGATTATGATCATCACTAGGACGAAGGAAATACCACAATGTAATTTACAAGTAGATGGGAATATTCTTCAATAAGTGAATCGGTACACTTATCTCGGAACAGTCATAGCATCTAATGGGAGATGCCTTGAAGAGATTAGAACAAGAATTGCCATGGCGAAAGTAACCTTTAGCAAGATGAAAAACATACTGACCAATGAAAAGATGTCAGCTGCAACAAGAAAAGGAGTGCTGAGAAGCTACATAGAACTTGTACTGTTGTATGGATGCGAAGCTTGGACAATCAGCAAGCAAGCTGAAAAACATCTGATGGCCGTGGAAATGTGGTTTCTGATGAGAATGCAAAGAATACCGTGCGCAGATAGAAAAACCAACTACCAAGTCCTACAAGAAACAAATGAAAATTGTACACTAATTGGAGAAATTAGACGCAGACAGTCGCAATTTTATGGGCGTTTTATGAAAAGAAACAAATTGGAGAACTTGGTGACAACTGGCAAGATCGAGGGGAAGAGATCAAGAGGAAGACAGAGAAGTAAATACCTGAATGGCTTGACCACGAGGCATGGGCGAGATAGGAACACAGGGCTGATCCACGACTCTGGTGATCGAGTGAAATGGCGAATCATAACTGCTCTCGCTTATCGGCATGGCACATGATGGATGGATGGATGTAATGGATAAAGGAATAGTTTCAGCGCCAAGGTAGAAAAGTAATGCATTGATTATAATTGAAGTAAACAATAAAGTCGGCGAGTTTGTAGTTACATATCGAGCGGATTAAGAAATGAGGCAAGGGATACAACTGACAGCTGATAAGGGAGTAAAGTAAATAACGAGTCTCTCAGTGTGACTAACAGCGGATTAATCTGTGGGACAATCAGTAGTGAAGTGCAGTGAAGTGTGTGCTGTTTGGACTGTTGTATCTCTCATTAAAATTACCACAACGTATGTCTCAGACACACACTCTGTCTTCTATTGGTGGTCCCGTCATGCTGTCCCTCCTTCCCTAGATCTCCCGGCTCCCTCTCAGACTAATTGCTCATTAAAATACCACAGCTTGCCTGGGCTGGGAGAAACAAGCATTCTTCCTATGCTATCCTTGGATTATACGATACTCGTTTTCTTTTAAACTAAAGGCCATCATAAGACTGGCGGAGCTATGGGGGTTTTGTGCTAGAGACCTTAATGAATACTAGGGAACAATGTTATGATATGAGATAGCCAGTTCCCTAACACACAGCCTTTCATTATACACCTACATTATATCAGAAGCACACACGCAAGGGGCTGAGTGGTCTCGAGCTATGGTGTCCGCCTCGAGTGCTCGAGGTCCCGGGTTTAAGCTCCGGTGAGAGTCGGGGATTTTCTCACGAGTACTTCTAGTAACAAAATTTCCCCTGGTCTCTGGGTAGTGAGATCGGACGCCCGTGTGTATTGTTGCGCACGTAAAAACATACCTTGGCAGTTGGAAATCGTAAAAGAGTAGCCTAACGGTACTACCCTGAAAAAATTTCGAATTAAAAATCTACCGAAAGTATTTAAGGATCCTCACCGGTTCTACGGAGTTGGTGCACTGAGCTGAGATTCTCCGGACTCAGGCTTATGGGAGCATTTATGGGTTACACCCGTGTGCCGTGATGTTGATCCGTCGACTAAACTAAAATTAAACTAAAATTTAACTAAAACTAAAACTAAACTAAAACTAAACCTTAACTAAACTAGAGGCACACATATCATTCTAAGAGTGGAGGTCAGCAAGGATAAGAGAGCTAGCTCTTAAACTTCCGGTGTGCTGATGTCGAAGTAGCGGGTTCAAACCCTACACCGGTCAGCTGGACTAAATTGTTAACTTCTTGTCCTTGACGGGGTCGTAAATTACAAGAACCTCAGAAGTTGGAATAGGTTCGCTCGATTGCAAGGGACACTGGTAATAGGAATGGCTTACTCCTCAGGCAAAAATCAGCTTAGTGCACTAGAAGTAATAGCATATGTGTGGTCTTCAGTTAACTAAAAAAACAAAAAACACACACACACACACTCTCACACACACACTCTCACACACACACTCTCACACACACACTCTCACACACACACTCTCACACACACACTCTCACACACACAACTCTCACACACACACTCTCACACACACACTCTCACACACACACTCTCACACACACACTCTCACACACACACTCTCTCACACACACACTCACACACACACACTCTCACACACACACTCTCACACACACACTCTCACACACACACTCTCACACACACACTCTCACACACACACTCTCACACACACACTCTCACACACACACTCTCACACACACACTCTCACACACACACTCTCACACACACACACTCTCACACACACACTCTCACACACACTCACACACACACACACTCTCACACACACTCACACACACACACTCTCACACACACTCACACACACACACTCTCACACACACACTCTCACACACACACTCTCACACACACACTCTCACACAACCACACACACTCTCACACACACACTCTCACACACACACTCTCACACACACACTCTCACACACACACTCTCACACACACACTCTCACACACACACTCACACACACACACTCTCACACACACACTCTCACACACACACTCTCACACACACACTCTCACACACACACTCTCACACACACACACTCTCACACACACACTCTCACACACACACTCCTACAACACACTCTCACACTCACACACACACATACACACACACACATACACACACTCTCACACACACACTCACACACACACATACACACACACTCTCACACACACTCTCTCACACACACTCTCACACACACACTCTCACACACACACTCTCACACACACACTCTCACACACACACTCTCACACACACACTCTCACATACACACTCTCACATACACACACTCTCACACACACACTCACACACACACACACACACTCACACACACACACACAAACTGACACTCACACACACATTCTAAGATAGACATTGGCCACTGAACACGATATGTCAAAGGCTTTTGTGCAGTCCATGAAGCGTAAGTAAAGATCTGCTTTTACTTACCAATGCCTCTCTTCTCATCACATGACCAAAAACAGTTGTTTGCCTCTTTCTTATTGCTGTATATAATGTTCTAGTTTCATTAGCCTGTCTCAGGCAATCGTTGTTAGTTACTCTGGCAGTCCAAGGAATTCGCAATATTCGTCTCAGGAACCGCATCTCTGTTGTTTCCAATCTCTTCCTAATTTGTTCATTTACATTCCAAGATTCACTGCCATACAGCAAAACATGTTCTATATAGCACCTCAGCACTCTGTTTCTTACATTCAATGACATTAACTTATTGCATAAGCTATTCTTCATTTTATTAAATGCAGCCTTTGCTTGCCCTATTCTGCACTTAATCTCTGTTGTTCATCTTCCAAATGATGTTATAAATGCCCCTTGGTTAAGAATTTTCCCTTCTACCTCTATTTCACATTTGGGTGGTACCTGTTTCTTTGATATCACCATTATTACTATTTTCTTGATATTCAAGGAGAGTCCTTTCTTTGCACTTTCTGTTATTACAAAGTCTAACAGTTGTTGTGCCGGCTTCGTGGCTTAGAGGTTATGACTTTGTATACTCTCGTCGGTGACGTAATGACGGTGAGAATCCGCACTGGTTCGAATCGCATCGGTAACTTACGGGGTATGTGAGCCGGCCGCTCAGAAAGCAATGGCAAACTACTGAGCGTAATCTTGCCAAGAAATCAACATACAGCTGAAAGATGCTGGTGTTGACAGCGATGTCCTGTAAAGGATATGAAAAAAAAAAAAAAGTTATTGTAGATCTTTTGCAATATGTACATATATATAAGTTAAATTAGTTGCATATCCAAATTGTTTAATCTATTGTTTGTGTCTTCGTTATTCAAATTCACAACGGGAAAACATTGTTTTGGCTTTGTAGCGGTGTCTAATGTGACATTGTTTGTGTTTTTTACCTCTACAAGTTCACATTGTTCATCGCTGATTTCTGGTTTAACCTTGTTTCCTATTCTACTCAGTAACCGCCGTGTCATGTGACTCTCAAGACTTATTGTGGGGTGCTATTCGCATTCTAAAGCGCCTGGTTTCTATGGCAGAGCTATACAGATGGATTTTAATAGGTCATCAGGAATGTATCTACTATTGTAGATGTTATTTAGAAATGTATCATGATATCTATACCAAACTCTCCTTGGGCCTCAATTTCTTTCGGCGAAATGTTTTCTGGAGAACCAGTTTCTGCTCTGTCTTCATATAATCTAATTACATGTAGATGGCAATTGGGAAACCCTTTGGGGATACTAAGACAGATCATAAATAAACACGCGTGCATTTGTGTGCGCCAAACAAACAGTCAATCAATCATGTGCCATGCCGGTAAGCGTGGGCGGTCATGATTCGCCATTTCACTCGATCACCTGAGTCGTGGATCAGCTCAGTGTTCCTGTCTCGACCATGCCATGTGGCCAAGCCGTCCATGTATTTTCCTCTCGGTCTTCCCCTTAGTCTGTTCCCTTCGATCTTGCCAGTTGTCACCAAGTTCTCCAATCCATTTCTTCTCATAACATGTCCAAAATATTTTGACTGTCTACGTCTAAATACATACATGTAATGTGTCGCGTCTTCAACGATTGCTGAAAGTATTGATGGACCCTCGCCATTGTCTTGCATTTTTAAACAAAAAGATTTAAAAGGCAAGATAATCGACTTCATTGTACCGGGCTTTATCCCATATAGCTCGGCCTCTTTCCGCACAGCAGCCTGCCGAAAGTTCACATAAAGCACGAACGCCGTAGTTCCTGCCACTACCTCACGGAGTCTTCTTGACAATTGCGCTCTTGAGCCAAACGAAGTCGGCGAGAATTGAACCTACAGCCTTCGGAGTGCGAGGCAGACGGCATAACCACCTGGTCACGGAGCCCCCTGACTTGAATGTGTTATTCCTGTCCCCCGTCCCCAGACAGCTCTGCTGGACATTCCGTCCATCCATCAACTTTATCATCTAGACCCGCCAACAGACAGCTCTGCTGGACATTCCGTCCATCCATCAACTTTATCATCTAGACCCGCCAACAGACATCTCTGCTGGACATTCTGTCCATCCATCAACTTTATCTTCTAGACCCGTCAACAGACATCTCTGCTGGACATTCCGTCCATCCATCAACTTTATCATTTTGTCCCGTCACCAGACATCTTTACTGGACATTCCGTCCATCCATCAACTTTATTGTCTATACCCATCAATACTGCGCCATTCCGTCCATCCATTCACTTTATCATATAGCCCCATCAGTATTGCGTCATCCCTCCATATTAAGCATCCAGTTTTATTTGTTTTTTATTTCGTGTTTTCCTATCTGTTATCGGTTCTCCTACCTGTTGCCTGTTTTCCTATATGCTGTCTGTTGTCCTAGCTATATTCTGTACCATCTATATCCATCAACTTTATCATTTTGTCCCGTCACCAGACATCTTTACTGGACATTCCGTCCATCCATCAACTTTATTGTCTATACCCATCAATACTGCGCCATTCCGTCCATCCATTCACTTTATCATATAGCCCCATCAGTATTGCGTCATCCCTCCATATTAAGCATCCAGTTTTATTTGTTTTTTATTTCGTGTTTTCCTATCTGTTATGGGTTCTCCTACCTGTTGCCTGTTTTCCTATATGCTGTCTGTTGTCCTAGCTATATTCTGTTCTATATGTCGTCTGTTCTCCTATCTGTTATCTGCTCTCTATGTGTTGTCTGTTTTTCTATCAGTTGTCTGTTCTATCTTTTGTCTGTTTTTCTATCGGTTGTCTGTCCTCCTATCTGTTGTCTGCCCTCCTATCTATTGTCTGTTCTCCTATCTGTTGTCTGTTCTATCTGTTATCTGTTCTCCTATCTGTTGTCTGTTTTCCTATCAGTTGACTGTTCTATCTTTTGTCTGTTTTTCTATCGGTTGTCTGTTCTATCTGTTGTCTGTTGTCTGCCCTCCTATCTATTGTCTGTTTTATCTGTGGTCTGTTCTCCTATCTGTTATCTGTTCTCCTATCTGTCGTCTGTTCTCCTATCTGTTGTCTGTCCTCCTATCTGTTGTCTGTTCTCCTATCTGTTATCTGTTCTCCTATCTGTTGTCTGTTATCCTATCTGTTGTCTGTCCTCTTATCTGTTGTCTGTTCTATCTGTTGTCTGTTCTCCTATCTGTTGTCTGTTCTCCTGTCTGTTGTCTGTTCTCCTATCTGCTATCTGTTCTCTTATCTGTTGACTGCTCTCCTATCTGTTATCTGTTCTCTTATCTGTTGTATGTTCTATCTGCTATCTGTTCTCCTATCTGTTATCTGTCCTCCTATCTGTTATCTGTTCTCTTATCTGTTGTCTGTCCTCCTATCTGTTATCTGTTCTCTTATCTGTTGTATGTTATATCTGCTATCTGTTCTCCTATCTGTTATCTGTTCTCCTATCTATTGTCTGTTCTATCTGTTATCTGTTCTCCTATCTGTTATCTGTTCTCTTATCTGTTATCTGTTCTCCTATCTGTTATCTGTTCTCTTATCTGTTGACTGCCCTCCTATCTGTTATCTGTTCTCTTATCTGTTGTATGTTCTATCTGCTATCTGTTCTCCTATCTGTTATCTGTCCTCCTATCTGTTATCTGTTCTCCTATCTGCTATCTGTTCTCTTATCTGTTGTCTGTTCTATCTGTTATCTGCTCTCCTATCTGTTATCTGTTCTCCTATCTGTTATCTGTTGTCCTATCTGTTATCTGTTCTCTTATCTGTTGTCTGTTCTATCTGTTATCTGCTCTCCTATCTGTTATCTGTTCTCATATCTGTTATCTGTCCTCCTATCTGTTATCTGTTCTCTTATCTGTTGTCTGTTCTCTTATCTGTTGTCTGTTCTATCTGTTATCTGTTCTCTTATCTGTTGTCTGTTCTATCTGTTGTCTGTTCTCCTATCTGTTATCTGTTCTCTTATCTGTTGTCTGTTCTCTTATCTGTTGTCTGTTCTATCTGTTATCTGTTCTCTTATCTGTTGTATGTTCTATCTGTTATCTGTTCTCCTATCTGTTATCTGTTCTCTTATCTGTTGACTGCCCTCCTATCTGTTATCTGTTCTCTTATCTGTTGTATGTTCTATATACTATCTGTTCTCCTATCTGTTATCTGTCCTCCTATCTATTGTCTGTCCTATCTGTTATCTGTTCTCCTATCTGTTATCTGTTCTCCTATCTGTTGTCTGTTCTCCTATCTATTGTCTGTTCTATCTGTTGTCTGTTCTATCTGTTGTCTGTTCTCCTATCTGTTGTCTGTTCTCCTATCTGTTGTCTGTTCTATCTGTTGTCTGTCCTCCTATCTGTTGTCTGTCCTATCTATTGTCTGTTCTCCTATCTGTTGTCTGTTCTATCTGTTGTCTGTCCTCCTATCTATTGTCTGTTCTATCTGTTGTCTGTTCTCCTATCTGTTGTCTGTCCTCCTATCTATTGTCTGTTCTATCTGTTGTCTGTTCTCATATCTGTTGTCTGTTCTATCTGTTGTCTGTCCTCCTATCTATTGTCTGTTCTATCTGTTGTCTGTTCTCCTATCTGTTGTCTGTCCTCCTTTCTGTTGTCTGTCCTCCTATCTGTTGTCTGTTCTATCTGTTATCTGTTCTCCTATCTGTTGTCTGTCCTCCTATCTATTGTCTGTTCTATCTGTTGTCTGTTCTCCTATCTGTTGTCTGTTCTCCTAACTGTTCTCTGTTCTCCTATCTGTTGTCTGTTCTCCTATCTGTTGTCTGTTCTCCTATCTGTTGTCTGTTCTATCTGTTATCTGTTCTCCTATCTGTTGTCTGTTCTCCTATCTGTTGTCTGTCCTCCTATCTATTGTCTGTTCTATCTGTTGTCTGTTCTTCTATCTGTTGTCTGTTGTCCTATCTGTTGTTCTCTTTTTTTCCTCCTATCTGTTGTCTGTCCTCCTATCTGTTTCTGTTCTATCTTTATCTGTTCTCCTATCTTTCTGTCCTCCTTTTCTATCTGTTTCTATCTGTTATCTGTTCTCCTATCTGTTGTCTGTTCTCTATCTGTTTCTGTTCTTATCTTTTCTTCCTTCTTCTGTTGTCTTCTCTATCTGTTTCTGTTCTATCTGTTGTCTGTTCTTTTGTTTCTGTTCCTTCTGTTTCTGTTCTCTATCTGTTGTCTGTTCCTATTGTTATCTGTTCTCCTATCTGTTATCTGTTCTCTTATCTGTTGTCTGTCCTCTATCTGTTATCTGTTCTCTATCTGTTGTCTGTTCTTCTGTTTCTGTTCTCTATCTGTTATCTTCCTCCTATCTGTTGTCTGTTCTCTTTCTGTTGTCTGTCCTTCTTTTCTGTTCTCCTATCTGTTGTCTGTTCTCCTATCTATTGTCTGTTCTTCTGTTGTTGTTCTCTATTTTTGTCTGTTCTCTGTTATCTGTTCTCCTATCTGTTGTCTGTTCTCTTATCTGTTGTCTGTTCTTTTTGTTTCTTTTCTCTCTATCTGTTGTCTGTCTCCTATCTGTTGTCTTTCTCCTATCTTTGTCGTTCATCTGTTATCTGTCTCCTATCTGTTGTCTGTCCTCCTATCTGTTGTCTGTCCTATCTGTTGTCTGTTCTCTTTGTCTGTTCTCCTATCTGTTGTCTGTCTCCTTCTGTTGTCTGCTTCTATTTTGTCTGTCTCCTATCTGTTGTCTTTCTATCTGTTGTCTGTCCTCCTATCTGTTGTCTGTTCTATCTGTTTCTGTTCTCCTATCTGTTTCGTCTTTCTTTATCTGTTGTCTGTTCTTATCTGTTGTCTGTTCTATCTGTTGTCTGTTCTATCTGTTGTCTTTCTCCTATCTGTTTCTTTCTCCTATCTGTTGTCTTCTCCTATCTGTTGTCTTTCTTTCTGTTGTCTGTTCTCTATCTGTTGTCTGTTCTTTTTGTCTGTCTCCTATCTGTTGTCTGTTTCTATCTGTTGTCTGTTCTCCTATCTGTTGTCTGTTCTCCTATCTGTTCTTTCTCTATCTGTTATCTGTTCTCCTATCTGTTGTCTGTTCTCCTATCTGTTGTCTGTTCTCCTATCTGTTGTCTGTTCTATCTGTTGTCTGTTCTCTATCTGTTGTCTTTCTCCTATCTGTTTCTTTCTCTATCTGTTTCTGTTCTCCTATCTGTTTCTGTCCTCCTATCTGTTGTCTGTTCTCCTATCTGTTGTCTGTTCTCCTATCTGTTTCTGTTCTCCTATTGTTATCGTTCTCCTATCTGTTATCTGTTCTCTATCTGTTGTCTGTTTCTATCTGTTGTCTTTCCTATCTGTTATCTGTTCTCCTATCTGTTGTCTTCTCCTATCTGTTGTCTGTTCTATCTGTTTCTGTTCTCCTATCTTTGTTATCTTCTCCTATCTGTTTCTGTTCTCTTCTGTTATCTTCTTTCTGTTTCTTTCTCCTATCTGTTTCTTTCTCCTATTCTGTTTCTCTATCTGTTATCTGTTCTCTTTCTGTTTCTTCTTATCTGTCTGTTCTCCTATCTTTGTCTGTTCTATCTTATCTTTTCTTTCTTTATCTGTTCTTTCTATGTTATCTTTTCTTATCTGTTGTCTGTCTCCTATCTGTTATCTGTCTCTTTTGTTGTTTTATCTGTTATCTGTCTCCTATCTGTTATCTTGTCTCTTCTGTTTTCTTCTCTATCTGTTCGTCTCCTATCTGTTTCTGTCTCCTATCTGTTGTCTGTTCTATCTTTTCTTCTCCTATCTGTTGTCTGTTCTCTATCTGTTATCTGTTCTCTATCTTTTTGTCTCTTATCTGTTATCTGTTCTATCTGTTATCTTTTCCTATTGTTTGTTGTTCTCCTATCTGTTATTGTTCTCCTATCTGTTTCTTCTATTGTTTCTGTTCTCTTTTTTGTTCTTTATCTGTTGTCTGTTCTCTTTTTGTCTGTCCTTTCTTTATCTGTTCTCCTATCTTTATCTGTTCTCCTATCTTTCTGTCTCTTCTGTTATCTGTTTCTCTTATCTGTTTCTGTTTTATCTGTTATCTGTTCTCTATCTGTTATCTGTTCTCTTTATCTGTTCTCCTATCTGTTATCTGTTCTCTTATCTGTTGTCTGTCTCCTATCTTTATCTTTCTCCTATCTG
Organism: Cepaea nemoralis; assembly: GCA_014155875.1. Taxonomy (NCBI): domain Eukaryota; kingdom Metazoa; phylum Mollusca; class Gastropoda; order Stylommatophora; family Helicidae; genus Cepaea; species Cepaea nemoralis. The sequence goes on from JACEFZ010016249.1 coordinate 56,202, forward strand.
TTATCTTTCTCCTATCTGTTGTCTTTCTATCTGTTGTCTGTTCTATCTGTTTCTGTTCTCCTATCTGTTGTCTCTCCTTCTATTGTTTCTTCTGTTTCTGTCCTCCTATCTGTTGTCTGTCTCCTATCTGTTGTCTGTTCTCTATCTGTTGTCTGTCTCCTATCTGTTATCTGTCCTCCTATCTTTGTCTTTTCTATCTGTTATCTGTTCTATCTGTTGTCTGTTCTCCTTCTTTTCGTTCTCCTATCTGTTGTCTGTTCTCCTATCTGTTTCTGTTCTCCTATCTGTTTCTGTTCTTCTGTTGTCTGTTCTCCTATCTGTTGTCTGTCGTCCTATCTTTTGTCTGCCTTCCTATCTGTTTTCTGTTCTATCTGTTATCTGTTCTCCTAATCTGTTGTCTGTCTCCTATCTATTGTCTGTTCTATCTGTTGTCTGTTCTCCTATCTGTTGTCTGTTCTCCTATCTGTTGTCTGTCTCCTATCTGTTGTCTGTTCTATCTGTTGTCTGTCCTCCTATCTGTTGTCTGTCCTCCTATCTGTTGTCTGTTCTATCTGTTATCTGTTCTCCTATCTGTTGTCTGTCCTCCTATCTATTGTCTGTTCTATCTGTTGTCTGTTCTCCTATCTGTTGTCTGTCCTCCTATCTGTTGTCTGTTCTATCTGTTGTCTGTTCTCCTATCTGTTGTCTGTTCTCCTATCTGTTGTCTGTTCTATCTGTTGTATGTTCCTCCTATCTGTTGTCTGTCTCCTATCTGTTTTCTGTTTGTCCTCCTATCTATTTGTCTGTTCTATCTGTTATCTGTTTTCTCCTAATCTGTTGTCTGTCTCTCTATCTGTTGTCTGTTCCTCCTATCTGTTGTCTGTTCTCCTATCTGTTGTCTGTTCTCCTATCTGTTGTCTGTTCACCTATCTGTTATCTGTTCTCCTATCTGTTGTCTGTTCTATCTGTTCTCTGTCCTCCTATCTGTTGTCTGTTCTCCTATCTGTTGTCTGTTCTCCTATCTATTGTCTGTTCTATCTGTTGTCTGTTCTCCTATCTGTTGTCTGTTCCTATCTGTTATCTGTTCTCCTATCTGTTTATCTGTTTCTTCTGTTATCTGTCTTCCTATCTGTTATCTGTTCTCCTATCTGTTTGTTCTTTCTTCTCTATCTGTTATCTGTCTCCTATCTGTTTCTGTTCTCCTATCTGTTATCTGTTCTCCTATCTGTTGTCTGTTCTTTCTTCGTCTTATCTGTTGTCTGTTCTATCTGTTATCTGTTCTCCTATCTGTTATCTGTTCCTCCTTCTGTTGTCTGTTCTATCTGTTATCTGTTCTCTATCTGTTTCTGTTCTCCTATCTTTTCTGTTCTCTATCTGTTATCTGTTCTCTATCTGTTGTCTGTCCTCCTATCTGTTTCTGTTCTCTTATCTGTTATCTGTTCTATCTGTTATCTGTTCTCTATCTGTTGTCTGTTCTATCTGTTATCTGTTCTCCTATCTGTTATCTGTTCTCCTATCTGTTGCTGTTCTATCTGTTGTCTGTCCTCCTATCTGTGTTGTTCTATCTGTATCTGTTCTCCTATCTGTTATCTGTCCTCCTATCTGTTATCTGTTCTCTATCTGTTGTCTGTTTCTATCTGTTTCTGTTCCTATCTGTTATCTGTTCTCCTATCTGTTGTCTTTTATCTGTTCTCTGTCTCCTATCTGTTATCTGTTCTCCTATCTGTTATCTGTTCTCCTATCTGTTATCTGTTCTCTTATCTGTTGTCTGTTCTCCTATCTGTTGTCTGTTCTCCTATCTGTTATCTGTCCTCATATCTGTTATCTGTTCTCCTATCTCTTATCTGTTCTCCTATCTGTTGTCTGTCCTCCTATCTGTTATCTGTCATCCTATCTGTTGTCTGTCCTCCTATCTGTTGTCTGTCCTCCTATCTGTTATCTGTTCTCCTATCTGTTATCTGTTCTCCTATCTGTTATCTGTCCTCCTATCTGTTATCTGTCCTCCTATCTGTTATCTGTCCTCCTATCTGTTATCTGTTCTCCTATCTGTTATCTGTTCTCCTATCTGTTATCTGTTCTCCTATCTGTTGTCTGTTCTCCTATCTGTTAGATGTTCTCCTATCTGTTGTCTGTTCTCCTATCTGTTATCTGTTCTCCTATCTGTTATCTGTTCTCCTATCTGTTATCTGTTCTCCTATCTGTTATCTGTTCTCCTATCTGTTATCTGTTCTCCTATCTGTTATCTGTTCTCCTATCTGTTATCTGTTCTCCTATCTGTTTCTGTTCTCCCATCTGTTGTCTGTTCTCCTATCTGTTGTCTGTTCTCCTATCTGTTGTCTGTTCTCTTATCTGTGTCTGTTCTACTTTATCTGTTCTCTTATCTGTTGTCTGTTCTATCTGTTATCTGTTCCTATCTGTATCTGTCTCTTATCTGTGACTGCCCTCTTATCTGTTATCTGTTCTCTTATCTGTTGTCTGTTCTATATACTATCTGTTCTCTATCTTGTATCTGTCCTCCTATCTGTTATCTGTTCTTCCTATCTGCTATCTGTTCTCTTATCTGTTTGTCTGTTCTATCTGCTATCTGTTCTCTTATCTGTTGTCTGTTCTATCTGCTATCTGTTCTCCTATCTGTTATCTGTTCTCCTATCTATTGTCTGTTTTATCTGTTATCTGTTCTCCTATCTGTTATCTATTTTCTTATCTGTTATCTGTTCTCCTATCTGTTATCTGTTCTCTTATCTGTTGACTGCCCTCCTATCTGTTATCTGTTCTCTTATCTGTTGTCTGTTCTATCTGCTATCTGTTCTCTTATCTGTTGTCTGTCCTCCTATCTGTTATCTGTTCTCCTATCTGTTATCTGTTCTCCTATCTGCTATCTGTTCTCCTATCTGTTGTCTGTCCTCCTATCTGTTATCTGTTCTTTTATCTGTTATCTGTTCTCCTATCTGTTATCTGTTCTCTTATCTGTTGTCTGTTCTATCTGCTATCTGTTTTCTTATCTGTTGTCTGTCCTCTTATCTGTTATCTTTTCTCCTATCTGTTATCTGTTCTCTTATCTGTTATCTGTTCTCTTATCTGTTGTATGTTCTATCTGCTATCTGTTCTCTTATCTGTTGTCTGTCCTCCTATCTGTTATCTGTTCTCCTATCTGTTATCTGTTCTCCTATCTGCTATCTGTTCTCCTATCTGTTGTCTGTCCTCCTATCTGTTATCTGTTCTCCTATCTCTTATCTGTTCTCCTATCTGTTATCTGTTCTCTTATCTGTTATCTGTTCTCCTATCTGCTATCTGTTCTCCTATCTGTTGTCTGTCCTCATATCTGTTATCTGTTCTCCTATCTCTTATCTGTTCTCCTATCTGTTGTCTGTCCTCCTATCTGTTATCTGTCATCCTATCTGTTGTCTGTCCTCCTATCTGTTGTCTGTCCTCCTATCTGTTATCTGTTCTCCTATCTGTTATCTGTTCTCCTATCTGTTATCTGTCCTCCTATCTGTTATCTGTCCTCCTATCTGTTATCTGTCCTCCTATCTGTTATCTGTTCTCCTATCTGTTATCTGTTCTCCTATCTGTTATCTGTTCTCCTATCTGTTGTCTGTTCTCCTATCTGTTATCTGTTCTCCTATCTGTTGTCTGTTCTCCTATCTGTTATCTGTTCTCCTATCTGTTATCTGTTCTCCTATCTGTTATCTGTTCTCCTATCTGTTATCTGTTCTCCTATCTGTTATCTGTTCTCCTATCTGTTATCTGTTCTCCTATCTGTTGTCTGTTCTCCTATCTGTTATCTGTTCTCCTATCTGTTGTCTGTTCTCCTATCTGTTGTCTGTTCTCCTATCTGTTGTCTGTTCTCTTATCTGTTATCTGTTCTCCTATCTGTTGTCTGTTCTCCTATCTGTTATCTGTTCTCCTATCTGTTGTCTGTTCTCATGTCACCCAGATTTCTTTAGCACTGTACATTTGTTTGCTATTTGTTTAGTGTGTTGTATTGTATTCATATTTATCTTACTTATTTTTTCTTCTTTCATCTATCATTTCTAGAATTCCCTGTGTCATCTATTCCTTTTTTTTTGTTGTTGCAATAATATGATAAGGGGTATGATTATTTGTGATGTCTGTTGTTATTGTCAATGTTATTAATACTTCCATTGCCACTCTCTCGCTATCCTAGAATATAACAGCACATCAAGCTATATGTAAAAGTCCATCTGAGAAGTATAGAATGTTAACAGTGGGACAGACAGACAAACAGACAGACAAGCAGACAGACAGAGAACAAAAACTTTATTTCCAAGGCTGTCTTCAAGGGAAACAACCAGGAAATTGATGTTGAAACAAGAAGGAAGGGAGACCACTCTTTTGATCAACACATCCAGTTGCGGGAAAATGGAAAGCGACCCGGTATCTCGCGCGTTGTAATTTATTTTACTTAATGAGTCCGGCCTGTAACTCGATAAAAGAAATAAGATGGCGGGAAATTCCCGCTGGCAGTGTCAACCAACTTTGTGTAAAGACGCCACATTGGTCATTTCTCAGGCATCCCTGATTCTATACTATTTCTCTCCCTTTATTTTATTTACGTTTCCCCATACAAAGACCACATTTATACATTCCCACATCAAGACTAGACTGTCCCTGTATCTTCTAATACGGGAGTTTTTATGTGTTGGGTGTGTTTTCTACTCACCAGGAAGGGAACTGGATTCCCAACCTCATACAGTTATGACCTTGTGAATATGAATTGAATTTGATCGGTGAGCTTGTTCGGTGACAGGTTTAATGTCTGGTCCTTGATTGGTTTATTGAAAAAAAAGGATAAATTGGTTGATTGGTTGGTTGAATAGATGGATTGGTTGGTTGATTGGTTGGATGGATGGTAGGTGTGATGGCTGGTTCAAAATTGGTTGGTTGAAAAGACTGGTCAATTGGTTAATTGGTTGGTTGGTTGAATAGATAGATTGGTTGGTTGATAAGTTGGAAAGATGGTAGGTTTGATGGCTGGTTCTTAATTGATTGGTTAAATAGACGGGTCAGTTGGTTGATTTGTTGATTGGTTGAATAGATTGGTTGGGTGGATGGTAGGTTTGATGGTTCGTTGACTGTTTAGTTGGTTGGTTGGTTGAAAGATGGGTTAGTTGGTTGGTTGGTTGAATAGATGGGTTGGTTGGTTGATTGAATTGATGGGTTGGTTGCTTGGTTGGTGTAATAGATTGGTTGGTTGGTTGGTTGGTTGGTTGAATAGATGGATTGGATGGTTGGTTGGTTGAATAGATGGGTTGGTTGGTTGCTTGATTGGATTCATGGTAGGTTTGATTGTCGGATGGTTAGTTAATTGGTTGGATGGATGGTTATTGATTGGTTGGTTCAAAAGACGGGTCAATTTGTTAATTGGTTGGTTGGTTGAATAGATGGATTGGTTGGTTGATAGGTTGGAAGGAAGGTAGGTTTGATGGCTGATTCTTTATTGGTTAGTTGAATAGGTGGTTGATTGGTTGGTTGGTTGAATAGATGGGTTGGTTAGTTGATTGGTTGGCTTGTTGAATAGATGGGTTAGATGATTAAAAGGTTGGTTGAATGGATGGTATATTTTATGGTTGATTGATTGTTTGATTAATTGTTTAGTTGATTGTTTGACTAATTGATTAGTTAGTTGATTTGGAGGCGGGTTGATTGGTTAACTTGGTGGGTGATTGGTTGGATGGATGGTAGGTTGGTTGATTGGTTGGATGGATGGTAGCTTTGGTGGTTGATTCTTGGTTGGTTGATTGGATATATGGGTTGGTTGGATGGTTGGTTAGTTAGATGGTTGGTTAAATTTGAATGTTGGTTGGTTGGATGGTTGCTTGTTAATTGTATTCGCAGCATTACTGTAAAATGTATAATGTGAAAGCCTCAGTATTTCTTATTCCCATTTCCGAACATTATCAGCATCATCATGTGGCAGTTTCGTTACAAAAGCCGCCCTCACCATGACTAGGGGAGAAGACTCTAAGTGGTGTCAACCTCATGGGTTGTCTCCCCGTAGGACAGCAATGCACTTCGTGGCACTGTGTGAAAGCTGGCAGTGTATATCATTGAACCGACAACCCAAGATATGGGACGCGGAAATCTTAACCTCTTGGCCATACGCGGCTGTAGAAACTTACTGCGTGGTCTTAGCCACGGATTTACGCTTTCCGTTATTATCATCGTCAGCATTACCATCATCATCATCATTAACATCTTCTATTCATTCTCCTCCTCCTGTTGCTCTTCTTCTACTCATTTACACCCTTCTTCTTCTATGCCTCCTCCTCTTCTTCCTCCTTCTCCTCCTCCTCCTCATACTCCTCCTCCTCCTTCTTCTTCTTTGTTGACATTCAGACGTCAATACGAATAAGCGTAAAGAAAGCACTAATCAAATTACACCAGTTGACATCTCCATAACATGTGTTCTCAAATGCAGTGGGTACAGCTGCAAATACCTTTCTCTGTTCTGCTGCATATGTTAGACACTCGTGCAACAAATGTTTAGCTATTATTTTACCAGTTTCATGGTTACATTCACCAGTATCTCCAATCTTCAGTTTATTAAAGATGTGCTATTTCAGCCTGTTTTGTTCTGTCTGGAGTCTGCAGATTGTTATTAATTTAATTTCGGGCGAGTTGGTAACATGCAAACACGGAACTGATCCACGACTCGGTTGATCGAGTGAGATGGCAGAACATGACCGCCCACGCATACCGGCATGGCACATGATGGATGGATGGTAACATGCATCGTCTGTCTGGTGACTGTATGCTGTCTTTCCTTTACAAATATATCCGGAACGTTCCTGACTGATTCATTGTTTGTATTTTCAAAGATTTGTTGCAGATCTACTATCTCCATTGTTAATTACCGCACCTTTCCATGAGCTGCTGCTAACAGTTTCCCGTATCGTCTTCGTAATCTGTCCAGTGTTTGTTTGTTTCACAGCCTGTTTCTTTATATATATATATATATTCATGTAGTGGTTTTCATGTAGTTGTATCGATGAATGTTTGGTTAGTTTAGTTTAGTTAGTTTAGTTTAGTTTAATTTAGTTTAGTTTAGTCGACGGATAAACATCACGGCACACGGGTGTAATCCAGAAGTGCTCCGTTATACTCCTAACTCAAGCCTCAATCCGGAGAATCTCAGTTCAGTGCACAAACTCCGTAGCACCGGCGAGGGTCCTGAAATACCTTTGGTAGATTTTTAACTCGATATTTTGCCCTGGCAGCGCCGTTAGGCTACTCTTTTTCGATTTCCAACTGCCAAGGGATATTTCACGTGCACAACAATACATACGGGCGTCCGTTCTCACTACCCAGAGACCAGGGGAAATTTTTGTTACTAGAAGTCCACGTGAAAAAATCCCGGCCCTCATCAGGTCTTGAACCCGGGATCTCCAGCACTCGAGGCGGACACTATACCTCGAGACCATTCTTTCCCCTGTTTGTTGTTTGTGTGCTGATGAAGGCTTTGGCCGCAACATCCATTTCATTACTTGTGGTCCTGTTCTAGTCAAGCTGATTGTCTAGTTCTCCTGTTTTGGTGATTCATGCTGAAAATAGCATGGCTCGGTCTGGTGAGAGTTTGATGCCACCTCTCGACGTTCGCTACCGGAGGGAAGACCTGAACGTTTATTCCACCCGTGCAACACGGCCCACTAAATGTGATGGTTCTTCACCTACCCACAGTAATTTCAACCTGTGGAACGTATTGTGGTGTTTGTTGTAATACATGAACATAATTCCGCAGTATGTACTTGTCGAGGTGCAGCCAGGCAGTAAATCGTGCAATCTATTGTTTTTGACTTTTGTGTTAAAAATTTATAATGTAATGCATTGCTTAAAATGTGTGGACATCAATGAATTGCAAGACAACTCCTTTGAAACAATGAAATATAATGCTAAAGATAGGGAGATGTCGGCAAAGTAAGTAAACTAACGCAATCATTTGTGTAGTCTTATGGAGTCCACTTAGGGTAGTGATATAGCAGGAGGAGAAAGGGAAGAGGGCCAAAGGAGGAGGAAGAGGGGGAGGGAGAGGAGAAAGACAGCGGCAAGGAGGAGAAGAAGAAGGAGGAGGGAGGAAGGAATGCGACAAGATGGAAAGTGGGGAAGAAGAAGAAGGATGAGACGAAGAAGAAGAATAAGGAGGAGGAGGAGAGGGAGAAAAAGACGAAAAGAAGAAGCGGTAAAATACTACATCAAAACCAACAAACCACAAAGCGGAATCAGTTTTGAGGCACCGATGTGTGTGCAGTTTAATGTCATTACATTACGTGATATGTGTGCAGTTTAATGTCATTACATTACGTGATATGTGTGCAGTTTAATGTCATTACATTATGTGATATGTGTGCAGTTTAATGTCATTACATTACGTGATATGTGTGCAGTTTAATGTCATTACATTACGTGATATGGAATAATCGACCACAGTTACAGCAACCAGCAAATATGACAGTCATTACGATTTCCGTGCATCAGAGAACAGTCGCACCATTTACAACACCGGGACTCCGAACTGACGCATGCTGGTTACATGCTGTTGCCTAGGAGACTCAGCAACAGAAAAGGATTGCTGGCGAGACCCCCGCCACCTCCCATCATGCTCATCATGGCAAACATCTGCGCCATGTCTCCGCCCCCTCTGAACATCCTGAAGAGATAGAGCGAGATGTTCGACTGGTTACACACGTCAGGCAAATATATAGTAGTTTATTTGTGTATCTGTTTTCTGTCTATTTGTCTTTACGTCTTTCCGTGTTTGCCTGTTTGCATGTCTGACAGTGTGCGTGTGCTACATTTATGTATGTGAGTTTGTTCTGTCCATAATTTAATCAGTCAGATAGTCATTTAGTTAGTCAGTCAGTCATTTGCAAATGTGTATTACATTAACAAAGAAGAACTAGAGAAAATGTGTATATTACGTATACAACACAGGAACCGACCAATCATGTTTATTCTTTTTTAGTCACGTCTCTTCTCACCAAACATGCCTTTTGTCTTCGCCACAGTGTCTATGTACCAGGGGCTTCTCATAAGTCTTTAGCCTGACCATGAAAGAGGAGGCGGAGAAAATTGAAATTTCGCACAGTGCTTATTCCTTCTCAATATAGCCACCACCTGAATTTATGCATTTCTGCCATATCTGCGGGATCTAGAAAAGACCTTCAGAATAAAACAACCTATTTTTCGAACTAAACCAGTTATCACAAGCCAGTATGACATCTTCGTCACTGTCAAGGCGATTTCCTTTCAGCTGTTTTTTACGATGTAGTGAATTCAAGTCTCATCATCCGTCCCCATGGTCTTTTACATGTTGAGCAACTGGCCACAGCAAATCAACCCGTGTTTGTTTCTGTTCACATGTCAGAAGGCGCGTTGCACACACTTTTCTCATGTTCAGTATGTTGTGTAAAATTTTAAAAACTGTACTCTTACTCAGTTTTGCTGAACCCGATATCTCTGCAATTGTAATTTTCCTATCCTGGTCTATGATTTTCTTCACTTTTGCAGCATTTGCATCATTGCACTTTGAGGACGGCCGTCCTGCTTGGCAGACCTGCAACTTGGGAACGGCCACACTTAAACTGCAAACATCAATATTTTACAGAAACATACGAAGGACAGACTTCTTCAAACATTGGCCCCATCTCCCTGTTTATTTCTGTAGGTGTTTTACCCTGTAACATCAAGACTTTTATCACAGTCCTGGCGTCTGATTTCTCCATTGTTCTGACAAACCGTTGGATGTGCAGATCTGGTCAATAGGGTGTGTTGTGCGCACCATATCGGGAACACCAGTTGAGGTGGGACATTCATAATTCATATGTCCATTAAAAATTGACTGAGCTATCCATTGAAATTTTCTCCGCCTACTCCTTCATAGTCAGGCATAAGACTTATGAGAAGCCCCTTGTATATGTTTTTTACGTCTAACACATTAGAACCGACCGATCGTGTCTCTTCTTTAAATGTTTGTAATATACTGGGCACAGCGTTACGGTTCGATGTGTTTGTGTGTTTGATATTTGACCTATGGCGATATCTCAATGCTTAGATATGAATTCTGTGCATATTCCATAGTTGTGGGTTCAGGTGGATGATAGACCTGGCTAACGAAGACACCATATTTCATCATCATCATCATCATCAAGTGCCCGGCCAGCTGGCATAGGCGTTCATGGCTCTCCACAGATCTCGGTCTTTGGTGTTCTGGATCAACTCCTTACTGATGATATTCCTTCATGCCACCGTCTCAATCCATCCAGCATAATTTCTCTTGGTCTGCCTCTGACTTCCCTCCCATCGATCTTTCCAGTTGTCACGATGTTCTCCAATGCCTTTCTTCTCATCACATGACCGAAGAAAGGTGTGTGTGTCTTTCTTATTGTTGTATATAATGTTCTAGTTTCATTAGCCTCTTTCAGGCAGTCGTTGTTAGTTACTCTGGCAATCCAAAGAATTCGCAACATTCTTCTCAGGAACAGCATCTTTGGTGCTTCTAATTTCTTCTTAATTTGTTCATTTACATTCCAAGACTCACCGCCATACAGCGAAGCTGGCTCTATATAGCATTTCAGCACTCTCTTTCTTACATTCAGTGATAGTGACTTATTGCATAAGATACTCTAAATTTTCTTAAATGCGACCTTTGCTTGCCCTATTCTGCACTTAATCTCTGTTGTGCATCTTCCATCTGATGTTATAAATGCCCCTAGGTATTTACAATTACTCACTTGGTTAAGAATTTTCCCTTCTGTTTCTATGTCACATTTTGGTGTCACCATGTTCTTTGATATCACTATTGTTACTGTTTTCTTGATATTCAAGGAGAGTCCTTTCTTTGCAGTCTCTGTTACTACAATGTCCAAACACCATATTTAGGGGTGACTAAATGGTGCCTCCGCAGTGAGATGCTGTCGTCATATGGAGATGACAGGTTCGAATCCGGTGTGGTAACTACCTTTTATACCTTTCAATGCGTATTCTGTCTAGTGTGTCCTCTGTTCTCCACTTCTTTCTTCTACTTCTGTGAACGCCAATCAATGCTTGTGAAATTGTAAATGTGTTGTATTTTTTGTTTGTCTATCTCCGCCGCGTGAATGTGTGTGCGTGTGTGTGTGTGTGTGGGGGTGGGGGGGGGGGGGGGGGGGGGGGGGGGGTTGCGTAAATGCTTGCACCTACACACGCATGCACGCGGGGACGCACGAACGTATGTAGGTAAGTATTATGAAGGTAAGCATGTACATATGTATATATCTATCTATGTTTGTATATTTGTGTGTGAATGCGTGAGCACGTGTGTGTGTATATATATATATATATATATATGGTGTGCAATATATTAAACATAAAGGGATGCACGGTAGCCAAAGTGGCGTAGAGGCTAGCGTGCTTGGATTCAGAGACAGATATATATTCCCCAATATAGGCGAAATTATTGTTTCCCATTCCCCCAAAAACCAAACCCGGCCCCCCAAAGGGGGTTTAAAAATTTTATTTTTTTTGGATATGTGTGCAGTTTAATGTCATTACATACGTGATATGTGTGCATTTTAATTTTTGTCTTTTTAAACATTCCCTTTTTTGGGAAATGGAAAATTAATTTTTCGACCACAGTTACAGCAACCAGCAAATATGACAGTCCATTACGATTTCCGTGCATCAGAGAACAGTCGCACCATTTACACACCGGGGACTCCGAACTGACGCATGCTGGTTAAATGCTGTTGCCTAGGAGACTCAGCAACAGAAAAGGATTGCCTGGCGAGACCCCCGCCACTCCCATCATGCTCATCATGGCAAACATCTGCGCCATTGTCTCCGCCCCCTCTGAACAGCCTGAAGAGATAGAGCGAGATGTTCGAACTGGTTACACACGTCATGCAAATATATAGTAGTTTATTTGTGTATCTGTTTTCTGTCTATTTGTCTTTACGTCTTTCCGTGTTTGCCTGTTTGCATGTCTGACAGTGTGCGTGTGTCTATCGGCTTGTCTGTCTGTCTGTGTTTCAGTCTGTCTATCTACATTTATGTATGTGAGTTTGTTCTGTCCATAATTTAATCAGTCAGATAGTCATTTAGTTAGTCAGTCAGTCATTTGCAAATGTGTATTACATTAACAAAGAAGAACTAGAGAAAATGTGTATATTACGTATACAACACAGGAACCGACCAATCATGTTTATTCTTTTTTAGTCACGTCTCTTCTCACCAAACATGCCTTTTGTCTTCGCCACAGTGTCTATGTACCAGGGGCTTCTCATAAGTCTTTAGCCTGACCATGAAAGAGGAGGCGGAGAAAATTGAAATTTCGCACAGTGCTTATTCCTTCTCAATATAGCCACCACCTGAATTTATGCATTTCTGCCATATTCTGCGGGATCTAGAAAAGACCTTCAGAATAAAACAACCTATTTTTTCGAACTAAACCAGTTATCACAAGCCAGTATGACATCTTCGTCACTGTCAAGGCGATTTCCTTTCAGCTGTTTTTTACGATTTAGTGAATTCAAGTCTCATCATCCGTCCCCATGGTCTTTTACATGTTGAGCAACTGGCCACAGCAAATCAACCCGTGTTTGTTTCTGTTCACATGTCAGAAGGCGCGTTGCACACACTTTTCTCATGTTCAGTATGTTGTGTAAAATTTTAAAAACTGTACTCTTACTCAGTTTTGCTGAACCCGATATCTCTGCAATTGTAATTTTCCTATCCTGGTCTATGATTTTCTTCACTTTTGCAGCATTTGCATCATTGCACTTTGAGGACGGCCGTCCTGCTTGGCAGACCTGCAACTTGGGAACGGCCACACTTAAACTGCAAACATCAATATTTTACAGAAACATACGAAGGACAGACTTCTTCAAACATTGGCCCCATCTCCCTGTTTATTCTGTAGGTGTTTTACCCTGTAAACATCAAGACTTTTATCACAGTCCTGGCGTCTGATTTCTCCATTGTTCTGACAAACCGTTTGGATGTGGCAGATCTGGTCAATAGGGTGTGTTGTGCGCACCATATCGGAACACCAGTTGAGGTGGGACATTCATAATTCATATGTCCATTAAAAATTGACTGAGCTATCCATTGAAATTTTCTCCGCCTACTCCTTCATAGTCAGGCATAAGACTTATGAGAAGCCCCTTGTATATGTTTTTTACGTCTAACACATTAGAACCGACCGATCGTGTCTCTTCTTTAAATGTTTGTAATATACTGGGCACAGCGTTACGGTTCGATGTGTTTGTGTGTTTGATATTTGACCTATGGCGATATCTCAATGCTTAGATATGAATTCTGTGCATATTCCATAGTTGTGGGTTCAGGTGGATGATAGACCTGGCTAACGAAGACACCATATTTCATCATCATCATCATCATCAAGTGCCCGGCCAGCTGGCATAGGCGTTCATGGCTCTCCACAGATCTCGGTCTTTGGTGTTCTGGATCAACTCTTACTGATGATATTCCTTCATGCCACCGTCTCAATCCATCCAGCATAATTTCTCTTGGTCTGCCTCTGACTCCCCTCCCATCGATCTTTCCAGTTGTCACGATGTTCTCCAATGCCTTTCTTCTCATCACATGACCGAAGAAAGGTGTGTGTGTCTTTCTTATTGTTGTATATAATGTTCTAGTTTCATTAGCCTCTTTCAGGCAGTCGTTGTTAGTTACTCTGGCAATCCAAAGAATTCGCAACATTCTTCTCAGGAACAGCATCTTTGGTGCTTCTAATTTCTTCTTAATTTGTTCATTTACATTCCAAGACTCACCGCCATACAGCGAAGCTGGCTCTATATAGCATTTCAGCACTCTCTTTCTTACATTCAGTGATAGTGACTTATTGCATAAGATACTCTAAATTTCTTAAATGCGACCTTTGCTTGCCCTATTCTGCACTTAATCTCTGTTGTGCATCTTCCATCTGATGTTATAAATGCCCCTAGGTATTTACAATTACTCACTTGGTTAAGAATTTTCCCTTCTGTTTCTATGTCACATTTTGGTGTCACCATGTTCTTTGATATCACTATTGTTACTGTTTTCTTGATATTCAAGGAGAGTCCTTTCTTTGCAGTCTCTGTTACTACAATGTCCAAACACCATATTTAGGGGTGACTAAATGGTGCCTCCGCAGTGAGATGCTGTCGTCATATGGAGATGACAGGTTCGAATCCGGTGTGGTAACTACCTTTTATACCTTTCAATGCGTATTCTGTCTAGTGTGTCCTCTGTTCTCCACTTCTTTCTTCTACTTCTGTGAACGCCAATCAATGCTTGTGAAATTGTAAATGTGTTGTATTTTTTGTTTGTCTATCTCCGCGTGAATGTGTGTGCGTGTGTGTGCTGTGTGTGTGTGGGGGGGGGGGGGGGGGGGGGGGGTTGCGTAAATGCTTGCACCTACACACGCATGCACGCGGGGACGCACGAACGTATGTAGGTAAGTATTATGAAGGTAAGCATGTACATATGTATATATCTATCTATGTTTGTATATTTGTGTGTGAATGCGTGAGCACGTGTGTGTGTATATATATATATATATATATATGGTGTGCAATATATTAAACATAAAGGGATGCACGGTAGCCAAAGTGGCGTAGAGGCTAGCGTGCTTGGATTCAGAGACAGATATATATTCCCCAATATAGGCGAAATTATTGTTTCCCATCATCACGGCCCAGAGATCGACCAAACCTGGCTAGCATTGATACCATACAAGTTCCAGAATGGTCTCGTAGTTTCTCGAAGGAAACGGTGTATGCCAAGGTAACTGGTCAGCCCAGCTCATATGTCTTGGCTCAGAAAATATGAAGGCACCCCAAGGTCAGAATCTGTGATGGGACTTTCTTTACATGTTTCTGTACATATTCAAAGGATTAACTATATTCTTTACATATTCAAAGGATTAACTATATTTACTTACATGAATGGGAGAACACTCTGAAGAGGATCTGCAAGAAAAGTATAGTTTACATTGTTAGTTGTATTATTCACGTTGCTAGTGGAAGCAGGTTAGGGTAGCGGGGTAGGGGTACCCCCTATCAAAGGAGAAGTAAGATGCCTCCTTCCCTCCGCTAGCCTACGGGACACCCTTGGGCAAGGTGGAATACCCGTTTAGCCCCCCCCCCCCCCCCCCAACAGGGTAGCTTGAAACCATGGGAGCAGGTGGTGGATTGGACTTGGGAGCAGCCGACATATAGTTGGTGGTTATGGTTTCAAGTCAGTGACGGTGGGCAGAAGATCTCTCAGTAGAGACAATGGCTACGGTCATCCGATCAGTATGGTCACTGCCAGGAAGGAAGAATGGTAGACTTCACTCCTTATTGATTCCCGGGCAGAGGAGGCTCGTCAGCCTTGGTTGGTATCTCTTCTTAGAGAGGGAACTCTAAATCTGAAATATCCGCTGCCTTGCGGGTATACCCATATGGGAAAGGCTTCGGGAGTAAACCCTGAGGACAAATCCGGAGATGGAGTCCCTAAGGCAGTTCCATGTTGTAAACAACATAGTTCTGGCAACTCCTGCGACGGCACTGATGCCAAGTTGCATTGACTACTGCCTTTCCCTTGGTCAACATCGGCGACGCGGAGAAGGGGAACTTGCTACTGGGCAACAGCTGGTTCTCCGATTTCCATTGCCCAGGCTTGTGCCCTGAAGAGGTCACTTCAGCACCGTGTAAAGCGGTGACACAACACGGGAAGCAGCATTTGCCGGTTATAAGTCTTAATGCTCGATTGGCGTAGAGCAAGGCGCCAGGGGCTACTTCCGACGGTGGGAGAGATCATCGTATCTCACTAGACAGCTACCGCCCGCCTAAGCTGGGCATCCCCCAGTCAATAAGGTGTTGTCTCGCTACGGTTCATCTGCTCCTGAGGGTGTGTGGAGCTTAGGGGAAAATCCTGACGCATGGACCGCAATCTATACACCTAGCAACAAGAAGAAAAAAAACAACAACCGGCCCTAAGGCTGGGAACATGGAACGTAAGAACCATGACCCTTGGCATCTCAGACGATCTAAACGAGATTGTGAATTCCCGCAAAACTGCAGTGATAAACAACTAACTACTAAGACTGGGAACAGACATTGTCGCCCTGCAAGAGACCAGACTCCAAGAATCTGGAAGCATCAAGGAGAGGGATTTCACTTTCTACTGGCATGGCAAGCCGTACGGAGAGACCAGGGAGCATGGAGTTGGCTTCGCTATCAGAAACAAGCTGCTCAATTCCATCATACCACCAAGTGATGGCACTGAAAGAATACTGAAGCTCCAACTCCAGACAGAGGCAGGCCCAGTTAGTATTATAAGAGTTTACGCCCCAACACTAACTGCAGCATCAGAATCTAAAGACAAGTTCTATGACGACCTTAGCAAAGTGGTCAGTGAAACATCAGAGAAACAACATCTTTTTATCCTGGGGGATTTCAATGCCAGGGTTGGCTCCGACCACGAATCTTGGCCTTCATGTCTAGGACAGTTTGGCGTTGGGAAGATCAATGACAATGGACAACGTCTCTTGGAATTCTGCAGCCACCATAATCTTTGCGTGACCAACACCTTCTTTGACACGAAACCTCAACACAAGGTGTCATGGAGGCACCCCAGATCAAAGAACTGGCACCAACTCGACCTGGTGCTCACTAAACGCAGCAACCTCCGCAATGTACGGCTGACTCGCAGCTACCATAGTGCTGATTGCGACACCGACCATTCACTCGTCTCCAGCAAGGTGAAGATAAAACCCAAGAGAATCTACAGAAGCCGAACAGAAGGAAGACCACGCATTGACACCAGCGGCACCCAAAATAAAGAGAAGGTCAACAAATTCATGCAGGCTCTATCGGATACTCTGCCTGGCCCTACAAACGGAAATTCCACCGAGAGATGGAGTCATTTTCGCGACACCATCTACAATACAGCACTATCAACATTTGGCAAGAAGCAAACTAAGTCAACCGACTGGTTTGAAGCACACTCTGAAGAGATGCTCCCTGTCCTGGAGATAAAGAGACATGCATTCTCAATGTATAAAACATCACCTTCAGAGAAAACACTGCAGGCATTGCGAACGGCCAGAAATAGAGTACAACAGATGGCAAGAAGATGTGCGAACAGGTACTGGATACAGCTCTCTGCTCAAATTCAAACTTGTGCAGACACTGGAAATTTAAGAGGAATGTACAAGGGCATCAGGCAAGCTCTCGGTCCATCAAAAAATAAAATGGCCCCTTAACGATCAACAGAGGGGGTAATCATAAAAGATCGAGCGAAACAAATGGATCGCTGGGTAGAACACTACTCAGAGCTATACTCAGTGGATAACACTGTCAGCGAAGAAGCTCTGGAAGCCATCGATCAACAGTCCGCCATGCATGCCCTGGATAACGAACCTTGCCTCACAGAAATCAGCGAAGCATTAGACTCTCTCAAATCCGGCAAGGCACCTGGAAAAGATAGTATTCCACCTGAAATTTTAAAATGTAGCAAAGAAACAATCATCCCAGAACTGTATGCAATATTACAGCTCTGCAGGAGAGAAAAATCAATACCACAAGATATGAAAGACGCAAACATCGTTACCCTTTATAAAAACAAAGGCGACAGAAGCGACTGCAACACCTATCGGGGCATTTCCCTACTCAGCATTACAGGCATGATTTTTGCCAGAGTAATCCTTAAAAGATTACACATTCTTGCTGAAAGAATCTACCCCGAATCGCAGTGCGGATTTAGACCCAACAGGTCCACCATCGATATGATTTCCTCACTCCGGCAGCTCCAAGAGAAGTGCAGAGAACAGAGGAAACCATTATATATTGCCTTCATCGACCTCACAAAGGCATTTGACCTCGTGAGCAGAAGCGGCCTTTTTAAGGTCCTTGAAATGGTTGGATGCCCACCCACCCTTCTTAGTCTCGTGAAATCATTCCACGAAAACATGCAGGGGACCATTTTATTTGACGGCTCAACATCCCAGTCATTCAGCATCAGCAGCGGAGTAAAGCAGTGCTGCGTGCTTGCTCCTACACTCTTTGGTATCTTCTTCGCTGTTCTCTTAAGGCAGGCATTTGGGACTGCCACTGAAGGCATATACCTCCACACAAGATCTGATGGCAAACTTTTTAACCCATCAAGACTCAAGGCAAAGACCAAAATAAGATCAAGATGCGTAAGAGAACTACTTTTTGCAGATGACGCAGCACTGACTACTCATACAGCAGAAGATCTCCAAAGGCTCATAGATCGTTTTGCAGCCGCCTGCAAAGACTTTGGGCTCACCATTAGCCTAAATAAAACACAGGTGATGGAACAAGACGGAATCAAAATTTCTAATTACGAATTGAAGGTCGTCCACGAGTGTGTGTATTTGGGGTCGACAATCAATATCAGATAATCTTTCATTAGAGACAGAAATCGACAGACGCATTGGAAAGGCAGCTACAACATTTTTCAGGCTAGCTAAAAGAGTTTGGGAGAATAATAGACTAACAGAGCGTACAAAAGCTCAAGTACATAAAGGTTGTGTTGTTAGTACACTACTCTATGGGTCTGAATCCTGGACCCTGTACTCAAGACAGGAAAGGAAGTTGAATTCCTTCCACATGAGATGTCTGAAACGTATCCTGGTCATAACATGGAAAGACCACATAACAAACAAAAAGGTGCTTGAAAGAGCAGATATTACCACAGTGCACACCCTTATAAAAGGCCCGAGACGGGCCCCCGGTTGGGTGGGCCACCTATTTGAAAGGGGAAATATTTCCCTTTAAAAAAGGGGTTTTCCCCAGGGGAAATCCCCCCAAAAAAAAGGCCAAGGAAGCCCCAAAAGGGAAATTGGGTTTTTTTTAAACCCAAAAATAGAAAACCTTTTTTGGGTTAATCCGGCACGTGGGAGGAATTGCAACAGACAAAAAACTTTGGTTGCTCTTTTACGAATTACCCAAAAACGGGGGGTTTTTGGGGCCAACAAGGAAAGGCCAGGTTTATTTTCTGGCGGGACTTGCCTTTTTTTTTAACAAATCGGAAACTGTAAGGGATTTTTTTGATTATATACATTTTACCGGGGGGTGCCAGGTAAGGGAAATTTTTAATTTTGTCCCCGGGGGGTAAAAGGAAAAATTTCAGGGGGGGATATTCCGTTGAGGTATAATCCGTGTTTTTTTTTGGGGTTTTTTTTTTTTAAAAGTAGCGTTGGGCCTTTTCCAAAGGGTGTTTAAAACAAGGGAAAATTTTGGGGGCCCCTTTTGGCCAAACCCCAAAGGGGGTTAAAAGGGTTTTTTTCCCGAATTTTTATTTACAGGTTTCCGGAACAGGAAAAACCCACGGGGTGGAAAAAGGCCCCGGTGGTTTTTTGCCCAGAAAAAACCCAAGAGGGAAAAATGCAGCCACGGGCCCTTTTAAAAGGTTTGGGAAATTCCAAAAATTTAAATCCTAAAATTTAATTTAACCCCAAAAGGTCCAGGTCAATTATCCCAATTTTTTTAAACTTAGGGCCCCCCAAGGTTCAATATTATAAATTCATTTTAAATTAATGTCTAGGGCTATACCCCTATTTTAATTTTTTTTAAGATTTTTTCAATAAAACATTCATTTTTAAACTTTTGCCCCTAGGCAAAAATTTCTTTAAACTTTGGGATTCCCATTGGATGTTTTCCTTTAAAAACATCTTTAACTTTGGGGCTTTGGTATCCAATTCATCTTTTTTTAGGGCTTATTTGGTTAATCCAAATTTAACCTTTTCCTTGGGACTTTTAGGCCCTTTCCCAAATTTACTTTTATTGGGCCCCTAGGAAATCCTACTTTCATTTTTCCCTAACCTTGGGAAAAATCTAGGTCCAACCAAAATTCACCAAACCAAGGACCAAATTTTTGTATTAAATTTTTATTTTAGAAAATTTGGGTTTTAAAATACATCTTTTTGGGTTGGTTTTAAACCAAAATTTTTAAGGGTTTTTTTTAGTGGTGGAAAAGGGGGGAAAAAGGGGGGTAGGGTTTAAGTTTGGGGGGTTTTGGAAAAGTTGGCCCAGGGGTGGAAAAGGGTTTTGTGTGGGGTTGGGTATTTTGGGACAAGGTTTTTGGGGGGTGGGGGGGGTTTTCAATTGGAAAGGAAATTTAAAGGGCCCTAAAGGAAGGGGTTTTTTTGGTGGAAAAATTTTTTGGGGAAATTCCGGGGGTGGGTGGGGGAAAAAAGGTGTTTGTGGTGGTGGGTTGGTTTTGGTTAATTTGTTTGGGGTTAGGTGTGTGTGGGTGGGGGATTTTTGTGGTGTGTGAGTGGGGGTATGTTGGGTGGATGGGTAAGGGTATCTGTGTGGGTGTGGGTGGGAATATTGTGTGGTATCTGGGTGGGGGATATGTGTGTGGTGTGTAAGTGGGGATGTGTTGGTGAGGGATATGTGTGTGTGTGGTGCGTGGGGTGGGAATAGTGCGTGGTAGGGGGTGTATGTGATGTGCGGGTGGGGGATTGTGTGGTGGGGGATTAGGTTAAGGCATGTGTGGGTGGGTGGAAGTTGTATGTGTGGGTGGTGGGGTGTGTGTGAGTGGATTGGGGATGTATGGGTGGTTAGGGAGATGTGTGTGTGGGGGGGGGGAGGGTAGGGACATGTCAGTTGGTGGGGATGTGTGTGTATGGTTTGGGGATGTGTGAGTGGATGTGCGATGTGTGGGTTGGTGGGGGATTGTGTGTGTGGGTGGGGAATATGTTGACGATGGAGATGTGGCTGGGGGATGGGTGGTTTGAGGTGTGGGTGGGGAGAGGATGTGTGGGGTAGGATGTGGATGGGCGTGGGATGTGTTGATTGGTGGGGGAATGTTTGTGGGTGGCGAGTGTGTTTTGGTTGGGGGATCAGGTGAGGGCAGTGTGTGTGGGTGGGGGATGTGCGGGAGGGGGATGGGTCGGTTGGTGGGGTATGTATGTGTCCCTTGGTGTGCGTGTGTGTCGGTAGGTGGGGGTGTGTATGTGTCCCTTGGTGCGCGTGTGTGTGGGTGGGTGGGGTGATGTATGGATAGGTCGGAGATGGGCTTCATTACATTGTAATTAGCCTTGTTTATGTTTACAACATTCATTTAACAATGTTTATTTTTCTTCCTATGTAAATGTATAATGCTCTTGATGAACGAAAGACGAGTGATTGGAAGGGCCGAATGTAAGACGGGCCTGCGCGCCCAATTTGTGACCCTAATAAAGTTGATTTGATTTGATTTGATTTATCCTACTTTCATCTTTATACTTGGGACTCTAGGTCTATATCCCATATTCATCTTCATACTTGGGACTCTAGGTCTATATCCTACTTTCATCTTTATACTTAGGACTCTATGTCTGTATCCTACATTCATCTTTATACTTGGGACACTAGGTCTATATCCCATATTCATCTTTATACTTGGGACTCTAGGTCTATATCCTACTTTCATCTTTATACTTGGGACTCTAGGTCTATATCCTACTTTCATCTTTATACTTAGGACTCTAGGTCTATAACCCATATTCATCTTTAGACTTGGGACTCTAGGTCTATATCCTACTTTCATCTTTATACTTGGGACTCTAGGTCTATATCCCATATTCTTCTTTATACTTAGGACTCTAGGTCTATATCCCATATTCATCTTTATACTTGGGACTCTAGGTCTATATCCCATATTCATCTTCATACTTAGGACTCTAGGTCTATATCCCATATTCATCTTTATACTTAGGACTATAGGTATATATCCTACTTTCATCTTTATACTTGGGACTCTAGGTCTATATCCCATATTCATCTTCATACTTGGGACTCTAGGTCTATATCCCATATTCATCTTTATACTTGGGACTCTAGGTCTATATCCCATATTCATCTTTATACTTGGGACTCTAGGTCTATATCCTACTTTCATCTTTATACTTAGGACTCTAGGTCTATATCCTACTTTCATCTTTATACTTAGGACTCTAGGTCTATATCCCATATTCATCTTTATACTTGGGACTCTAGGTCTATATCCTACATTCATCTTATACTAAGGACTCTAGGTTAATATTCCATATTCATCTTTATATTAAAGACTCTAGATCTATATCCCATATTCATCTTTATACTTAGGACTCTAGGTCTATATCCCATATGCATCTGTATACTTAGGACTCTAGGCCTATATCCCATATGCATCTTTATACACGGGACTCTAGGTCAATATCCTACATTCATCTTTATACTTCAGGAACTAGGTCTATATCCTACATTCATCTTTATTCTTGTGACTTTAGGTCTATATTCTACTTTCATCTTTATACTTGGGACTCTAGGTCAATATCCTACATTCATCTTTATATCACGGGATCTAGGTCTATATCATACATTCATCTTTATACTTCGGGATCTAGGTATATATCCTACATTCATCTCCATACTTGGGACTCTAGGTCTATATCCCATATTCATCTTTATACTTGGGATTCTAGGTCTATATCCCATATTCATCTTTATACTTGGGACTCTAGGTCTATATCCTACTTTCATCTTTATACTTAGGACTCTAGGTCTATATCCCATATTCATCTTTATACTTGGGATTCTAGGTCTATATCCCATATTCATCTTTATACTTGGGACTATAGGTCTATATCCTACTTTCATCTTTATACTTGGGACTCTAGGTCTATATCCTACTTTCAACTTTATACTTAGGACTCTAGGTCTATATCCCATATTCATCTTTATATCACGGGATCTAGGTCTATATCCTACATTCATCTTTATACTTCGGGATCTAGGTATATATCCTACATTCATCTCCATACTTGGGACTCTAGGTCTATATCCCATATTCATCTTTATACTTGGGACTCTAGGTCTATATCCCATATTCATCTTTATACTTGGGATTCTAGGTCTATATCCCATATTCATCTTTATACCTGTGACTCTAGGTCTATATCCTACTTTCATCTTTATACTTAGGACTCTAGGTCTATATCCCATATTCATCTTTATACTTGGGACTCTAGGTCTATATCCTACTTTCATCTTTATACTTGGGACTCTAGGTCTATATTCCATATTCTTCTTTATACTTAGGACTCTAGGTCTATATCCCATATTCATCTTCATACTTAGGACTCTAGGTCTATATCACATATTCATCTTCATTCTTGGGACTCTAGGTCTATATCCTACTTTCATCTTTATACTTAGGACTCTAGGTCTATATCCCATTTCCATCTTCATACTTGGGACTCTAGGTCTATATCCCATATTCATCTTCATACTTAGGACTCTAGGTCTATATCCCATATTCATCTTTATACTTAGGACTCTAGGTATATATCCTACTTTCATCTTTATACTTGGGACACTAGGTCTATATCCCATATTCATCTTCATACTTGGGACTCTAGATCTATATCCCATATTCATCTTTATACTTGGGACTCTAGGTCTATATCCTACTTTCATCTTTATACTTAGAACTCTAGGTCTATATCCTACTTTCATCTTTATACTTAGGACTCTAAGTCTATATCCCATATTCATCTTTATACTTGGGACTCTAGGTCTATATCCTACTTTCATCTGTATAAATGGGACTCTAGATCTATATCCCATATTCTTCTTTATACTTAGGACTCTAGGTCTATATCCCATATTCATCTTCATACTTGGGACTCTAGGTCTATATCCCATATTCATCTTCATACTTGGGACTCTAGGTCTATATCCTACTTTCATCTTTATACTTAGGACTCTAAGTCTATATCCCATATTCATCTTCATACTTGAGACTCTAGGTCTATATCCCATATTCATCTTCATACTTAGGACTCTAGGTCTATATCCCATATTCATCTTTATACTTGGGACTCTAGGTCTATATCCCATATTCATCTTTATACTTGGGACTCTAGGTCTATATCCTACTTTCATCTTTATACTTAGGACTCTAGGTTAGTTTTCCATATTCATCTTTATACTAAAGACTCTAGATCTATATCCCATATTCATCTTTATACTTAGGACTCTAGGTCTATATCCCATATTCCTCTTTATACTTGGGACTCTAGGTCTATATCCTACATTCATCTTTATACTAAGGACTCTAGGTTAATATTCCATATTCATCTTTATACTAAAGACTCTAGATCTATATCCCATATTCATCTTTATACTTAGGACTCTAGGTCTATATCCCATATGCATCTTTATACTTAGGACTCTAGGCCTATATCCCATATGCATCTTTATACTTGGGACTCTAGGTCAATATCCTACATTCATCTTTATACTTCGGGAACTAGGTCTATATCCTACAGTCATCTTTATTCTTGTGACTTTAGGTCTATATTCTACTTTCATCTTTATACTTGGGACTCTAGGTCAATATCCTACATTCATCTTTATATCTCGGGATCTAGGTCTATATCCTACATTCATCTTTATACTTCGGGATCTAGGTAAATATCCTACATTCATCTTCATACTTGGGACTCTAGGTCTATATCCCATATTCTTCTTTATACTTGGGACTCTATGTCTATATCCGACATTTATCTTTATACTTAGGACTCTATGTCTATATCCTACATTCATCTTTATACTTAGGACTCTAGGTATATATCCTACTTTCATCTTTATACTTAGGACTCTAGGTCTATATCCCATATTCATCTTTATACTCGGGACTCTAGGTCTATATCCTACTTTCATCTTTATACTTGGGACTCTAGGTCTGTATCCCATATTCTTCTTTATACTTAGGACTCTAGGTCTATATCCCATATTAATCTTCATACTTGGGACTCTAGGTCTATATCCCATATTCATCTTCATACTTGGGACTCTAGGTCTATATCCTACTTTCATCTTTATACTTAGGACTCTAGGTCTATATCCCATATTCATCTTCATACTTGGGACTCTAGGTCTATATCCCATATTAATCTTCATACTTAGGACTCTAGGTCTATATCCCATATCCATCTTTATACTTAGGACTCTAGGTATATATCCTACTTTCATCTTTATACTTGGGACTCTAGGTCTATATCCCATATTCATCTTCATACTTGGGACTCTAGGTCTATATCCCATATTCATCTTTATACTTGGGACTCTAGGTCTATATCCCATATTCATCTTTATACTTGGGACTCTAGGTCTATATCCTACTTTCATCTTTATACTTAGGACTCTAGGTCTATATCCTACTTTCATCTTTATTCTTAGGACTCTACGTCTATATCCCATATTTATCTGTATATTTGGGACTCTAGGTCTATATCCTTCATTCATCTTTATACTAAGGACTCTAGGTTAATATTCCATATTCATTTTTATACTAAAGACTCTAGATCTATATCCCATATTCATCTTTATACTTAGGACTCTAGGTCTATATCCCATATGCATCTTTATACTTCGGACTCTAGGCCTATATCCCATATGCATCTTTATACATGGGACTCTAGGTCAATATCCTACATTCATCTTTATACTTCGGGAACTAGGTTTATATCCTACATTCATCTTTATTCTTGTGACTTTAGGTATATATCCTACATTCATCTTCATACTTGGGACTCTAGGTGTATATCCCATAATCTTATTTATACTTGGGTCTCTAGGTCTATATCCCATATTCATCCTTACACTTGGGACTCTAGGTCTATATCCCATATTCATCCTTATACTTGGGACACTAGGTCTATATCCTACTTTCATCTTTATACTTAGGACTCTAGGTTAATATTCCATATTCATCTTTATACTAAAGACTCTAGATCTATATCCCATATTCATCTTTATACTTAGGACTCTAGGTCTATATCCCATATGCATCTTTATACTTAGGACTCTAGGCCTATATCCCATATGCATCTTTATACTTGGGACTCTAGGTCAATATCCTACATTCATCTTTATACTTCGGGAACTAGGTCTATATCCTACATTCATCTTTATTCTTGTGACTCTAGGTCTATATCCTACTTTCATCTTTATACTTAGGACTCTAGGTTAATATTCCATATTCATCTTTATACTAAAGACTCTAGATCTTTATCCCATATTCATCTTTATACTTAGGACTCTAGGTCTATATCCCATATGCATCTTTATACTTAGGACTCTAGGCCTATATCCCATATGCATCTTTATACTTGGGGCTCTAGGTCAATATCCTACATTCATCTTTATACTTCGGGAACTAGGTCTATATCCTACATTCATCTTTATTCTTGTGACTTTAGGTCTATATTCTACTTTCATCTTTATACTTGGGACTCTAGGTCAATATCCTACATTCATCTTTATATCTCGGGATATAGGTCTATATCCTACAATCATCTTTATACTTCGGGATCTAGGTATATATCCTACATTCATCTTCATACTTGGGACTCTAGGTCTATATCCCATATTCTTCTTTATACTTGGGACTCTATGTCTATATCCGACATTTATCTTTATACTTAGGACTCTATGTCTATATCCTACATTCATCTTTATACTTAGGATTCTAGGTCTATATACCATATTCTTCTTTATACTTAGGGCTCTAGGTCAATATACCATATCCATCTGTATACTTGGAACTCTAGGTCAATATACTATATTCATCTGTATACTTGAAACTCTAGGTCAATATAACATATTCATCTTTATACTTAGGACTGTAGGTCTATATCCCATATTCATCTTTATACTTGGGACTCTAGGTCTATATCCTACTTTCATCTTTATACTTAGGACTCTAGGTCTATATCCTACTTTCATCTTTATACTTAGGACTGTAGGTCTATATCCCATATTCATCTTTATACTTGGGACTCTAGGTCTATATCCTACTTTCATCTTTATACTTAGGACTCTAGGTCTATATCCTACTTTCATCTTTATACTTAGGACTCTAGGTCTATATCCCATATTCATCTGTATACTTGGGACACTAGGTCTATATCCTACATTCATCTTTATACTTAGAAATCTAGGTCTATATCCCATATTCATCTTCATACTTGGGACTCTAGGTCTATATCCTACTTTCATCTTCATACTTAAGACTCTAGGTCTATATCCTACTTTCATCTTTATACTTGGGACTCTAGGTCTATATCCCATATTCATCTTCATACTTGGGACTCTAGGTCTATATACTACTTTCATCTTTATACTTAGGACTCTATGTCTGTATCCTACATTCATCTTTATACTTGGGATTCTAGGTCTATATCCCATATTCATCTTTATACTTGGGACTCTAGGTCTATATCCTACTTTCATCTTTATACTTAGTGACTCTAGGTCTATATCCCTATTTCATCCTTTATACTTTGGGACTCTAGGTCTATAATCCCATATTCATCTTCATACTTAGGGACTCTAGGTCTTATATCCCATATTATCTTTATACTTAGGAACTATAGGTATATATCCTACTTTCATCTTTATTACTTCGGGACTTCAGGGTCTATAATACCAATAGTCAATCTTCATTACTTGGGGACTCTAGGTCTATATCCCATATTCATCTGCTATACGTTGGGACTCTAGGCTTCTATATCCTACTTTGCATCTTTATGCTCTTAGGACTCTAGGTCTATATCCTACTTCCATCTTTATACTTAGGACTACTAGGTCTATATCCCCATATTTCATCTTTATACTTGGGCACTCTAGGTCTATACTTCCCTACATTTCATCTTTATACTAAAGGACTCTAGGTTAATATTCCATATTCATCTTTATACTAAAGACTCTAGATCTATATCCCATATTCATCTTTATACTTAGGACTCTAGGGTCTAATCCCATATGCAATCTGGTTATATTTAGGACTCTAGGCTATATCTCCATATGGCATCTTTTATACATCCTGACTCTAGGTCAATATCATACATTCATCTTTATACTATCAGGAACTAGGTCTATATCCTACATTCATCTTTATTCTTGCTGAATTTAGGTCCTATATTCTACCTTTGCATCTTTATTACTTTGGACTCTAGGTCAATATCCTACATTCATCTTTATATCACGGGATCTAGGTCTATATCCTACATTCATCTTTATACTTCGGGATCTAGGTATATATCCTACATTCATCTCCATACTTGGGACTCTAGGTCTATATCCCATATTCATCTTTATACTTGGGATTCTAGGTCTATATCCCATATTCATCTTTATACTTGGGACTCTTGGTCTATATCCTACTTTCATCTTTATACTTAGGACTCTAGGTCTATATCCCATATTCATCTTTATACTTGGGATTCTAGGTCTATATCCCATATTCATCTTCATACTTGGGACTCTAGGTCTATATACTACTTTCATCTTTATACTTAGGACTCTATGTCTGTATCCTACATTCATCTTTATACTTGGGACTCTAGGTCTATATCCCATATTCATCTTTATACTTGGGACTCTAGGTCTATATCCTACTTTCATCTTTATACTTGGGACTCTATGTCTATATCCTACTTTCATCTTTATACTTAGGACTCTAGGTCTATATCCCATATTCATCTTTAGACTTGGGACTCTAGGTCTATATCCTACTTTCATCTTTATACTTGGGACTCTAGGTCTATATCCCATATTCTTCTTTATACTTAGGACTCTAGGTCTATATCCCATATTCATCTTCATACTTGGGACTCTATGTCTATATCCCATATTCATCTTCATACTTGGGACTCTAGGTCTATATCCTACTTTCATCTTTATACTTAGGACTCTAGGTCTATATCCCATATTCATCTTTATACTTGGGACTCTAGGTCTATATCCCATATTCATCTTCATACTTAGGACTCTAGGTCTATATCCCATATTCATCTTTATACTTAGGACTATAGGTATATATCCTACTTTCATCTTTATACTTGGGACTCTAGGTCTATATCCCATATTCATCTTCATACTTGGGACTCTATGTCTATATCCCATATTCATCTTTATACTTGGGACTCTAGGTCTATATCCCATATTCATCTTTATACTTGGGACTCTAGGTCTATATCCTACTTTCATCTTTATACTTAGGACTCTAGGTCTATATCCTACTTTCATCTTTATACTTAGGACTCTAGGTCTATATCCCATATTCATCTTTATACTTGGGACTCTAGGCCTATATCCTACATTCATCTTTATACTAAGGACTCTAGGTTAATATTCCATATTCAACTTTATACTAAAGACTCTAGATCTATATCCCATATTCATCTTTATACATAGGACTCTAGGTCTATATCCCATATGCATCTGTATACTTAGGACTCTAGGCCTATATCCCATATGAATCTTTATACTTGGGATTCTAGGTCTATATCCCATATTCATCTTTATACTTGGGACTCTAGGTCTATATCCTACTTTCATCTTTATACTTGGGACTCTAGGTCTATATCCTACTTTCATCTTTATACTTAGGACTCTAGGTCTATATCCCATATTCATCTTTATATCACGGGATCTAGGTCTATATCCTACATTCATCTTTATACTTCGGGATCTAGGTATATATCCTACATTCATCTCCATACTTGGGACTCTAGGTCTATATCCCATATTCATCTTTATACTTGGGATTCTAGGTCTATATCCCATATTCATCTTTATACTTGGGACTCTAGGTCTATATCTTACTTTCATCTTTATACTTAGGACTCTAGGTCTATATCCCATATTCATCTTTATACTTGGGACTCTAGGACTATATCCTACTTTCATCTTTATACTTGGGACTCTAGGTCTATATCCCATAATCTTCTTTATACTTAGGACTCTAGGTCTATATCCCATATTCATCTTCATACTTGGGACTCTAGGTCTATATCCCATATTCATCTTCATACTTGGGACTCTAGGTCTATATCCTACTTTCATCTTTATACTTAGGACTCTAGGTCTATATCCCATTTCCATCTTCATACTTGGGACTCTAGGTCTATATCCCATATTCATCTTCATTCTTAGGACTCTAGGTCTTTATCCCATATTCATCTTTATACTTAGGACTCTAGGTATATATCCTACTTTCATCTTTATACTTGGGACTCTAGGTCTATATCACATATTCATCGTCATACTTGGGACTCTAGGTCTATATCCCATATTCATCTTTATACTTGGGACTCTAGGTCTATATCCTACTTTCATCTTTATACTTAGAACTCTAGGTCTATATCCTACTTTCATCTTTATACTTAGGACTCTAAGTCTATATCCCATATTCATCTTTATACTTGGGACTCTAGGTCTATATCCTACTTTCATCTTTATACATGGGACTCTAGATCTATATCCCATATTCTTCTTTATACTTAGGACTCTAGGTCTATATCCCATATTCATCTTCATACTTGGGACTCTAGGTCTATATCCCATATTCATCTTCATACTTGGGACTCTAGG
The DNA here is from genome assembly GCA_014155875.1 of Cepaea nemoralis. Taxonomy (NCBI): domain Eukaryota; kingdom Metazoa; phylum Mollusca; class Gastropoda; order Stylommatophora; family Helicidae; genus Cepaea; species Cepaea nemoralis. The sequence continues at coordinate 86,606 of JACEFZ010016249.1, forward strand.
TCTATATCCTACTTTCATCTTTATACTTAGGACTCTAGGTCTATATCCCATATTCATCTTCATACTTGAGACTCTGGGTCTATATCCCATATTCATCTTCATACTTAGGACTCTAGGTCTATATCCCATATTCATCTTTATACTTGGGACTCTAGGTCTATATCCCATATTCATCTTTATACTTGGGACTCTAGGTATATATCCTACTTTCATCTTTATACTTAGGACTCTAGGTCTATATCCCATATTCATCTTTATACTTGGGACTCTAGGTCTATATCCTACTTTCATCTTTATACTTGGGACTCTAGGTCTATATCCCATATTCTTCTTTATACTTAGGACTCTAGGTCTATATCCCATATTAATCTTCATACTTGGGACTCTAGGTCTATATCCCATATTCATCTTCATACTTGTTACTCTAGGTCTATATCCTACTTTCATCTTTATACTTAGGACTCTAGGTCTATATCCCATATTCATCTTCATACTTGGGACTCTAGGTCTATATCCCATATTAATCTTCATACTTAGGACTCTAGGTCTATATCCCATATCCATCTTTATACTTAGGACTCTAGGTATATATCCTACTTTCATCTTTATACTTGGGACTCTAGGTCTATATCCCATATTCATCTTCATACTTGGGACTCTAGGTCTATATCCCATATTCATCTTTATACTTGGGACTCTAGGTCTATATCCCATATTCATCTTTATACTTGGGACTCTAGGTCTATATCCTACTTTCATCTTTATACTTAGGACTCTAGGTCTATATCCTACTTTCATCTTTATTCTTAGGACTCTAGGTCTATATCCCATATTCATCTGTATATTTGGGACTCTAGGTCTATATCCTTCATTCATCTTTATACTAAGGACTCTAGGTTAATATTCCATATTCATCTTTATACTAAAGACTCTAGATCTATATCCCATATTCATCTTTATACTTAGGACTCTAGGTCTATATCCCATATGCATCTTTATACTTAGGACTCTAGGCCTATATCCCATATGCATCTTTATACTTGGGACTCTAGGTCAATATCCTACATTCATCTTTATACTTCGGGAACTAGGTCTATATCCTACATTCATCTTTATTCTTGTGACTTTAGGTATATATCCTACATTCATCTTCATACTTGGGACTCTAGGTGTATATCCCATAATCTTATTTATACTTGGGACTCTAGGTCTATATCCCATATTCATCCTTATACTTGGGACTCTAGGTCTATATCCCATATTCATCCTTATACTTGGGACACTAGGTCTATATCCTACTTTCATCTTTATACTTAGGACTCTAGGTTAATATTCCATATTCATCTTTATACTAAAGACTCTAGATCTATATCCCATATTCATCTTTATACTTAGGACTCTAGGTCTATATCCCATATGCATCTTTATACTTAGGACTCTAGGCCTATATCCCATATGCATCTTTATACTTGGGACTCTAGGTCAATATCCTACATTCATCTTTATACTTCGGGAACTAGGTCTATATCCTACATTCATCTTTATTCTTGTGACTCTAGGTCTATATCCTACTTTCATCTTTATACTTAGGACTCTAGGTTAATATTCCATATTCATCTTTATACTAAAGACTCTAGATCTATATCCCATATTCATCTTTATACTTAGGACTCTAGGTCTATATCCCATATGCATCTTTATACTTAGGACTCTAGGCCAATATCCCATATGCATCTTTATACTTGGGGCTCTAGGTCAATATCCTACATTCATCTTTATACTTCGGGAACTAGGTCTATATCCTACATTCATCTTTATTCTTGTGACTTTAGGTCTATATTCTACTTTCATCTTTATACTTGGGACTCTAGGTCAATATCCTACATTCATCTTTATATCTCGGGATATAGGTCTATATCCTACAATCATCTTTATACTTCGGGATCTAGGTATATATCCTACATTCATCTTCATACTTGGGACTCTAGGTCTATATCCCATATTCTTCTTTATACTTTGGACTCTATGTCTATATCCGACATTTATCTTTATACTTAGGACTCTATGTCTATATCCTACATTCATCTTTATACTTAGGATTCTAGGTCTATATACCATATTCTTCTTTATACTTAGGGCTCTAGGTCAATATACCATATCCATCTGTATACTTGGAACTCTAGGTCAATATACTATATTCATCTGTATACTTGAAACTCTAGGTCAATATAACATATTCATCTTTATACTTAGGACTGTAGGTCTATATCCCATATTCATCTTTATACTTGGGACTCTAGGTCTATATCCTACTTTCATCTTTATACTTAGGACTCTAGGTCTATATCCTACTTTCATCTTTATACTTAGGACTCTAGGTCTATATCCTACTTTCATCTTTATACTTGGGATTCTAGGTCTATATCCCATATTCATCTTTATACTTGGGACTCTAGGTCTATATCCTACTTTCATCTTTATACTTAGGACTCTAGGTCTATATCCCATATTCATCTTTATACTTGGGATTCTAGGTCTATATCCCATATTCATCTCATACTTGGGACTCTAGGTCTATATACTACTTTCATCTTTATACTTAGGACTCTATGTCTGTATCCTACATTCATCTTTATACTTGGGACTCTAGGTCTATATCCCATATTCATCTTTATACTTGGGACTCTAGGTCTATATCCCATATTCATACTTGGGATCTGGGTATTCCTAGGTTCTATATACCCTATATTCATACTTCATCTTATACTTGGGTCTAGGTCTATATCCTTCTTATACTTGGACTCTAGGTCTATATCCCTTCATTTATACTTGGGACTCTAGGTCTATATCCCTTTCATCTTTATACTTGGGACTCTGTCTATATCCTATTCATCTTTATACTTGGGACTCTAGGTCTATATCCTATTCATCTTTATACTTAGGACTCTAGGTCTTATCCTATTTCATCTTTATACTTAGACTCTAGGTCTATATCCTATTCATCTTTATACTTAGGATCTAGGTCTATATCCCATTCATCTTTATACTTAGGACTCGGTTATATTCCATATACTTTATACTTGGGACTCTAGGTCTATATCCCATATTCATCTTTATCTTGAGACTCTAGGTCTATATCCTACTTTCATCTTTATACTTGGGACTCTAGGTCTATATCCTACTTCATCTTTATACTTAGGACTCTAGGTCTATATCCCATATTCATCTTTATATCACGGGATCTAGGTCTATATCCTACATTCATCTTTATACTTCGGGATCTAGGTATATATCCTACATTCATCTCCATACTTGGGACTCTAGGTCTATATCCCATATTCATCTTTATACTTGGGATTCTAGGTCTATATCCCATATTCATCTTTATACTTGGGACTCTAGGTCTATATCTTACTTTCATCTTTATACTTAGGACTCTAGGTCTATATCCCATATTCATCTTTATACTTGGGACTCTAGGTCTATATCCTACTTTCATCTTTATACTTGGGACTCTAGGTCTATATCCCATAATCTTCTTTATACTTAGGACTCTAGGTCTATATCCCATATTCATCTTCATACTTGGGACTCTAGGTCTATATCCCATATTCATCTTCATACTTGGGACTCTAGGTCTATATCCTACTTTCATCTTTATACTTAGGACTCTAGGTCTATATCCCATTTCCATCTTCATACTTGGGACTCTAGGTCTATATCCCATATTCATCTTCATTCTTAGGACTCTAGGTCTTATATCCCATATTCATCTTTATACTTAGGACTCTAGGTATATATCCTACTTTCATCTTTATACTGGGACTCTAGGTCTATATCACATATTCATCGTCATACTTGGGACTCTAGGTCTATATCCCATATTCATCGTTATACTTGGGACCTCTAGGTCTATATCCTACTTTCATCTTTATACTTGAACTCTATGTCTATATCCTACTTTCATCTTTATACTTAGGACTCTAAGTCTATATCCCATATTCATCTTATACTTGGGACTCTAGGTCTATATCCTACTTTCATCTTTATACAATGGACTCTAGATCTATATCCATATTCTTCTTTATACTTAGGACTCTAGCGTCTATATCCCATATTCATCTTCATACTTAGGGACTCTAGGTCTATATCCCATATTCATCGTCATACTTGGGACTCTAGGCCTATATCCCATATGCATCTTTATACTTGGGACTCTAGGTCATTATCCTACATTCATCTTTATACTTCGGGAACTATGTCTATATCCTACATTCATCTTTATTCTTGTGACTTTAGGTCTATATTCTACTTTCATCTTTATACTTGGGACTCTAGGTCAATATCCTACATTCATCTTTATATCTCGGGATCTAGGTCTATATCCTACATTCATCTTTATACTTCGGGATCTAGGTAAATATCCTACATTCATCTTCATACTTGGGACTCTAGGTCTATATCCCTTATTCTTCTTTATACTTGGGACTCTATGTCTATATCCGACATTTATCTTTATACTTAGGACTCTATTTCTATATCCTACATTCATCTTTATACTTAGGACTCTAGGTATATATCCTACTTTCATCTTTATACTTGGGACTCTAGGTCTATATCCCATATTCATCGTTATACTTGGGACTCTAGGTCTATATCCCATATTCATCTTTATACTTGGGATTCTAGGTCTATATCCCATATTCATCTTTATACTTGGGACTCTCGGTCTATATCCTACTTTCATCTTTATACTTGGGACTCTAGGTCTATATCCTACTTTCATCTTTATACTTAGGACTCTAGGTCTATATCCCATATTCATCTTTATACTTGGGACTCTAGGTCTATATCCTACTTTCATCTTTATACTTGGGACTCTAGGTCTATATCCCATATTCTTCTTTATACTTAGGACTCTAGGTCTATATCCCATATTCATCTTCATACTTGGGATTCTAGGTCTATACCCCATATTCATCTTCATACTTGGGACTCTAGGTCTATATCCTACTTTCATCTTTATACTTAGGACTCTAGGTCTATATCCCATATTCATCTTCATACTTGGGACTCTAGGTCTATATCCCATATTCATCTTCATACTTAGGACTCTAGGTCTATATCCCATATTCATCTTTATACTTAGGACTCTAGGTATATATCCTACTTTCATCTTTATACTTGGGACTCTAGGTCTATATCCCATATTCATCTTCATACTTGGGACTCTAGGTCTATATCCCATATTCATCTTTATACTTGGGACCCTAGGTCTATATCCCATATTCATCTTTATACTTCGGACTCTACGTCTATATCCTACTTTCATCTTTATACTTAGGACTCTAGGTCTATATCCTACTTTCATCTTTATTCTTAGGACTCTAGGTCTATATCCCATATTCATCTGTATATTTGGGACTCTATGTCTATATCCTTCATTCATCTTTATACTAAGGACTCTAGGTTAATATTCCATATTCATCTTTATACTAAAGACTCTAGATCTATATCCCATATTCATCTTTATACTTAGGACTCTAGGTCTATATCCCATATGCATCTTTATACTTAGGACTCTAGGCCTATATCCCATATGCATCTTTATACTTGGGACTCTAGGTCAATATCCTACATTCATCTTTATACTTCGGGAACTAGGTCTATATCCTACATTCATCTTTATTCTTGTGACTTTAGGTCTATATTCTACTTTCATCTTTATACTTGGGACTCTAGGTCAATATCCTACATTCATCTTTATATCTCGGGATCTAGGTCTATATCCTACATTCATCTTTATACTTCGGTATCTAGGTATATATCCTACATTCATCTTCATACTTGGGACTCTAGGTCTATATCCCATATTCTTATTTATACTTGGGACTCTATGTCTATATCCCATATTCATCTTTATACTTGGGACTCTAGGTCTATATCCCATATTCATCCTTATACTTGGGACTCTAGGTCTATATCCTACTTTCATCTTTATACTTAGGACTCTAGGTTAATATTCCATATTCATATTTATACTAAAGACTCTAGATCTATATCCCATATTCATCTTTATACTTAGGACTCTAGGTCTATATCCCATATGCATCTTTATACTTAGGACTCTAGGCCTATATCCCATATGCATCTTTATACTTGGGACTCTAGGTCAATATCCTACATTCATCTTTATACTTCGGGAACTAGGTCTATATCCTACATTCATCTTTATTCTTGTGACTCTAGGTCTATATCCTACTTTCATCTTTATACTTAGGACTCTAGGTTAATATTCCATATTCATCTTTATACTAAAGACTCTAGATCTATATCCCATATTCATCTTTATACTTAGGACTCTAGGTCTATATCCCATATGCATCTTTATACTTAGGACTCTAGGCCTATATCCCATATGCATCTTTATACTTGGGACTCTAGGTCAATATCCTACATTCATCTTTATACTTCGGGAACTAGGTCTATATCCTACATTCCTCTTTATTCTTGTGACTTTAGGTCTATATTCTACTTTCATCTTTATACTTGGGACTCTAGGTCAATATCCTACATTCATCTTTATTTCTCGGGATCTAGGTCTATATCCTACATTCATCTTTATACTTCGGGATCTAGGTATATATCCTACATTCATCTTTATTCTTGTGACTTTAGGTCTATATTCTACTTTCATCTTTATACTTGGGACTCTAGGTCAATATCCTACATTCATCTTTATATCTCGGGATCTAGGTCTATATCCTACATTCATCTTTATACTTCGGTATCTAGGTATATATCCTACATTCATCTTCATACTTGGGACTCTAGGTCTATATCCCATATTCTTATTTATACTTGGGACTCTATGTCTATATCCCATATTCATCTTTATACTTGGGACTCTAGGTCTATATCCCATATTCATCCTTATACTTGGGACTCTAGGTCTATATCCTACTTTCATCTTTATACTTAGGACTCTAGGTTAATATTCCATATTCATATTTATACTAAAGACTCTAGATCTATATCCCATATTCATCTTTATACTTAGGACTCTAGGTCTATATCCCATATGCATCTTTATACTTAGGACTCTAGGCCTATATCCCCATATGCATCTTTATACTTGGGACTCTAGGTCAATATCCTACATTCATCTTTATACTTCGGGAACTAGGTCTATATCCTACATTCATCTTTATTCTTGTGACTCTAGGTCTATATCCTACTTTCATCTTTATACTTAGGACTCTAGGTTAATATTTCCATATTCATCTTTATACTAAAGACTCTAGATCTATATCCCATATTCATCTTTATACTTAGGACTCTAGGTCTATATCCCATATGCATCTTTATACTTAGGACTCTAGGCCTATATCCCATATGCATCTTTATACTTGGGACTCTAGGTCAATATCCTACATTCATCTTTATACTTCGGGAACTAGGTCTATATCCTACATTCCTCTTTATTCTTGTGACTTTAGGTCTATATTCTACTTTCATCTTTATACTTGGGACTCTAGGTCAATATCCTACATTCATCTTTATTTCTCGGGATCTAGGTCTATATCCTACATTCATCTTTATACTTCGGGATCTAGGTATATATCCTACATTCATCTTCATACTTGGGACTCTAGGTCTATATCCCATATTCTTCTTTATACTTGGGACTCTATGTCTATATCCGACATTTATCTTTATACTTAGGACTCTATGTCTATATCCTACATTCATCTTTATACTTAGGATTCTAGGTATATATACCATATTCTTCTTTATACTTAGGGCTCTAGGTCAATATACCATATCCATCTGTATACTTGGAACTCTAGGTCAATATACCATATTCATCTTTATACTTGAAACTCTAGGTCAATATACCATATTCATCTTTATACTTAGGACTGTAGGTCTATATCCCACATTCATCTTTATACTTGGGACTCTAGGTCTATATCCTACTTTCATCTTTATACTTAGGACTCTAGGTCTATATCTTACTTTCATCTTTATACTTAGGACTCTAGGTCTATATCCCATATTCATCTGTATACTTGGGACTCTAGGTCTATATCCTACATTCAACTTTATACTAAGGACTCTAGGGTAATATTCCATATTCATCTTTATACTAAAGACTCTAGATCTATATCCCATATTCATCTTTATACTTAGGGCTCTGGGTCTATATCCTACATTCATCTTTATACTTAGGGGTCTATGTCAATATCCCATATTCATCTATATACTTAGGGGGTCTAGGTCAATATCTCATATTCATCTTTATCCGTAGGGCTCTATGTCTATATTCACATTTATCAAGACTCTGATGATCGTGAGAGATGGTGTACCATGACCGCCCACGCTTATCGGCATGGCACATGATGATGATGATGATGATGATGATGATGATGATGATGATGATGATGATGATGATGATGATGATGATGATGATGATGATGATAGTGATAACGTAAAGCTGGGACATAGAGGAAGTAGGGTTCTAATAGGTGTTAGTGGTATGTGATTCCATCAAATTGCAGTCTTGTGGCCTAGTCAGGTAAGTGGGTAGCTTCTAGCTGGCGTGGGTTATGGTACGTCACAATCTTGTGGTCTAGTCAAGTAACTGGTAGTCTCTAGCTGGTGTGGGTTATGGTACCTCACAATCTTGTGGTCTAGTCAAGTAACTGGTAGTCTCTAGCTGGCGTGGGTTATGATACCTCACAATCTTGTGGTCTAGTCAAGTAACTGGTAGTCTCTAGCTGGCGTGGGTTATGGTACCTCACAATCTTGTGGTCTAGTCAAGTAACTGGTAGTCTCTAGCTGGCGTGGGTTATGGTACCTCACAATCTTGTGGTCTAGTCAAGTAACTGGTAGTCTCTAGCTGGTGTGGGTTATGGTAGCTCACAATCTTGTGGTCTAGTCAAGTAACTGGTAGTCTCTAGCTGGCGTGGGTTATGATACCTCACAATCTTGTGGTCTAGTCAAGTAACTGGTAGTCTCTAACTGGCGTGGGTTATGGTGCCTCACAATCTTGTGGTCTAGTCAAGTAACTGGTAGTCTCTAGCTGGCGTGGGTTATGATACCTCACAATCTTGTGGTCTAGTCAAGTAACTGGTAGTCTCTAGCTGGCGTGGGTTATGGTACCTCACAATCTTGTGGTCTAGTCAAGTAACTGGTAGTCTCTAGCTGGCGTGGGTTATGGTACCTCACAATCTTGTGGTCTAGTCAAGTAACTGGTAGTCTCTAGCTGGTGTGGGTTATGGTAGCTCACAATCTTGTGGTCTAGTCAAGTAACTGGTAGTCTCTAGCTGGCGTGGGTTATGATACCTCACAATCTTGTGGTCTAGTCAAGTAACTGGTAGTCTCTAACTGGCGTGGGTTATGGTGCCTCACAATCTTGTGGTCTAGTCAAGTAACTGGTAGTCTCTAGCTGGCGTGGGTTATGATACCTCACAATCTTGTGGTCTAGTCAAGTAACTGGTAGTCTCTAGCTGGCGTGGGTTATGGTACCTCACAATCTTGTGGTCTAGTCAAGTAACTGGTAGTCTCTAGCTGGCGTGGGTTATGGTACCTCACAATCTTGTGGTCTAGTCAAGTAACTGGTAGTCTCTAGCTGGTGTGGGTTATGGTAGCTCACAATCTTGTGGTCTAGTCAAGTAACTGGTAGTCTCTAGCTGGCGTGGGTTATGATACCTCACAATCTTGTGGTCTAGTCAAGTAACTGGTAGTCTCTAACTGGCGTGGGTTATGGTGCCTCACAATCTTGTGGTTTAATCAGATACATGGGTAGCCTCTAGCTGGCTTGAGTTAGGGTACCTCTCAATCTTGTGGTCTAGTCAGATAAATGGGTAGCTTCAAGCTGTTGTGGGTTATAGTACCTTACAATTTTGTGGTCTAGTCAAGTAACTGGTAGTCTCTACCTGGCTTGAGTTAGGGTACCTCACTATCTTGTGGTCTAGTCAGATAAATGGGTAGCCTCTAGCTGGCTAGATTTAGGGTACTTCACAGTCTTGTAATCTCGGTAGATGGCTAGGTAGCCTAGAAGTAGTAATACGTGTATGGACTATGACTGAAGTACAAATAAAACGGATTGAAGGAAGGAGAGAACAGATGAGGTTTCAGATAAGATTATGTTGATGAGTGACCAGGTCGATGACTCCAACTTACTTGGACGAGGAAGTGGCGCGGGCTGAGCTGGATATGGACCGGTGAATCCAGGGTTGCCCAGATTAGGGAAGGCATTAGGGTCAGTTGGTGCTGTTCCAAAGTTGGGGATGAAGTTCGGATCCAAGGTTCCACCTGCAACATAAAGCCGGTCAAGGTTGGCCCAACTCAAGGACGAGGACAAGAAGTTCGGTTACTGTGATCAAGCTCATGGAGAATATGACGATGAAGATGACAATGATGATGATGATGCCGTTGAAAAGAAAGTCCCAAAGTAGGCCAAGAGGCGTGGAGTGCGGACGATCTGGAGTCGGACGTAGTTTGCGTGTTGTAGGAAGACGGCCAGGCATGTCGCTGGGCAGGGAAGAACTCTCCTCTGAGTAATCAGTTGGAGCTGGAACCCAAACCCAAGTGGAACCTGGTTCGTGTAGTACGGTCATATACTGTGCCACTGCATTTGTAGTTAATGATGTGTTACGTAAACTCTGGGTATTACGTAAACTTTGTGTAAATGCTGTTATAAGATTTTTGTATCGAGAGTCATAATAAGATTGAAAAATACGAATTGCGTTATTTGAGCTGCGTTCAGTGTTTCAAGAGGTAGCTGTTGTGAACTGTGCAGAATTGGCGCTCGTAGAACATTTACGCCACGCCATAGAAATGTACAGGTGGCCGAGCGCCGTAATCAGAATCCTGCCATACACATGTACTGTGAATTGTCAGATACAATGATGATTGAGCCAGCGATAATAAATATATGTTCTGCCCGCTGGAAACATTAGTAACTTGTTGGCGCATTTAACAGTCACTCATCAATCTACTATAACAACAGTACGTTCATGGGTATCAACCCTAACTAGCTACACCCAACATTAACTCGCGCGGACCCAACACCAGTACATCCCTGGCAATTATGATGATGCTGAAGATAACGATAAAGTTGTAACCATGAAGTTGATGGTGATGACGACAATGAAGATGATGGTGATGGCGATGAAGAAGATGATGATTATAATGATGGCAAATTAGATGATGATGAAGTAGATGATTGTGATGCTAATTTTGATGATGACGAGGATGATAAAGATGATGGTGATTATAATCAAGATCATGATAACGATAATAACAGTGATGCTGTTGTTGCTGATGATTATGATTGTAATGATGATGACGATGATGATAAAGATGATGATGCTGATGAAGATTATAACAATAACAACAATAATATTAATAATGATAACATTCTTTCAGTTACAGGAGCCATTGCAGAATGAACATATCACCATAATGTAGCAAATTCTCTGCAGAACGTCGCTCTCACACTAGTTTACACGAAAACCTCTAAATTCTAAATCCTTGGCCAATTATTCTCCCTCACTGACGTTCATGCTCTACGTGTGAGCGCGAACTCCATAACACCAACGACCCGCAGGAGTCTCCCAGAAAATTGTGCTTGTGAACCGAATCGAACCCACAACCTTCGGAGTCCGTGGCTAGCCAGACGTACACATAATTATCTGCTGCTGCTGGTACTGTTAGTATTGGAACTCTTCGCTGTTGTTGCACATGGGGACGGAGCACTTCTAGGAATCCCCAGAGGCCGTGATGTCGATTCATGACTCAACTCAACTCAACTCAACTCAACTGGCAATGCAACATCAGTCCCCAAACTCAAGATATTCATCCAACTGCCGCCGATCTTTCACGGAAGTACCAACACAAAAAAAAAAAAAACAGCACGAAGATTAACATGGTTCATAAATATACACACATGTAATGTTTTGCGCTCATAACATTAAAAGAAAGAAGTAGGGATTAGGGGACGCACCAGACAACATAAACATTGTAAGATTCGAACCTGTCACCACCAAATTAACATACCTGAACCACCAAGTTGGCCGAAGGGGTTACCCAGGTTGGGATCTGTGGGTTGGGGAGCTGTGGAGACATGACAAGTGTTAGTGATCATGATGCCGACACTCATCGATGCATTACGCATGCTCACATTAATATTATGGTAGTAATACTTTTATAATTAAAACACCTGGCAGGAAAATTTACAATATCAAGATGTTCATAAATCATTGGCGTCTACAACTCATGGCGGTAGCGAATGTGAATGATCAGACCAATTCGCGCTGTAAATGTGTGTCCACAATTGATGCATGTCACGTCCACCATCACGCACCATCTTACGTCTCACGCGCTCAGTGTGTGATCTATCTGCAATCATTTTCTTCTTTGTCTGTGTTCCATTACTGATCTTTGCTCTTCATGCAACACGTTCGGCGGCGACTTGCTCCCAATATGCAATATCAATGCCTATATCAGTCATGTCTCACTTACACACATCTTTGTATCGTAGTAGAGGCCGACCCCGAGATCTCTTACCCATAGGTAATTCACCAACAAATATGTCCTTTTGGTATTCTACCATCATCCATCCTTCTAAAATGTCCTATCCATCTGAGTCTACGAAGACTGAGCATGAAACAAACCGTAACACAACCTGATCTTTCCAATACTTCAGCATTTGTGATTTTGTCTTGCCACTTAATACCAAGAATTCTTCGCAGACACAGCAAATTAAAACCGTTTAAACGTTTCTTTTGGCGTGAGTAAGTTGTCCAGGCTTCACCGCCATAAAGAAGTGTACTAAGGACACAGGCTTGATAGACAAGGACTTTTGTTTTGGCAGTAAGCTTCCTGTTCTCCCAGATTCTTGTTGTTGTTGTTGTTGTTGCTGCTGCTGCTGCTGCTGCTGCTGCTGCTGCTGCTGCTGCTGCTGCTGCTGCCTTACCAATCCTGATGTTGATTTCCTGATCTAGGGATAATTTGTTATTTACCTCTGATCCTAGATATGCAAAATGGTTTACTATCTCCAGTTCGGCGTCGTCAACAAAGATTGATGGTACCCCATGTGCACCTCGTGACATAATCTATGTCTTCTTTTTGCTAATTGCTAAACCAAATTAAGAATAAGCATTGGAGAATTCAGATAGTAGACATTGCAATTCTTCCTCAGAGTGGGTCGTAACTGCAGCATCATCTGCAAAAAGCTCTGATCAGTACCCTCCTAATTTTAGTCTTGGCCTTTAATCTCTGAGCATTGCTCAGAGCATTGAGATTGCTACTGGAACTATTAGTGTTGGAACTCTTCGCTGGCTGCTGAGGATGGAGACGGAGCGCTTATGGGAATGTCCCGAATGCTGTGATGTCGGTTCCTAAATCAATCAACCAATCAATCAATCTCTGAGCATTGTAGAGACCGCCATCTGAGCGTGAGTGAATGTATATAAATAAATGCACATGTATTGTTTGTGCTCACAATCGTAAAAGAAATAAGTAGGGATTAGAGGACGCACCAGACAACATTAACATTGTACGCCTCGAACCTGTCACCTCCAAAGTAACATACCTGCACCAGCAAGTTGGCCGAAGGGGTTGCCCGGATCTGTGGGCTGTTGGGCTGTGCAGACATGACAAGTGTAGTCAGTCGTTGTGATACTGACACTCGTCGATACATTACAAATATTCACAATACTATTGTCGTAGTAATACTTTTATAATTAATCCACCTAGTACGGCAATTTACAATATCAAGATGTTCATAATCATAATAAAATATTGCAAGCTCTTCGCAGAACGCCAACACTAGGGTGATTTACAAAGGGTGATTACACTAGGGTGATTTACAAAGAAATGTTAGTTTCAGTAGATAGCCACAGTTTTCTGAAAGATTGTAACTTAAAGATCGAAACGCATACTTATAACAATCAGATTCTGCCACACACACACACACACACACGCGCGCACGCACACACACACACAGACACAGACACAGACACACACACACACACACACACACACACACACACACACACCAGTTCAAATGATACTCATCTATACCGTTTTATCTTATATATATCGTTATATATAATATTATATTTATCTGGGGGATGTGTGTGTTGGGGTATGTATGCGTGCTTGGAGTGTGGGTAGACGGGATGTGTGGTGGGTGGGAGGTGTGTGTAGGTGGGAGGTGTGTGTAGGTGGGAGGTGTGTGTAGATGGGGAGATGTGTAGGTGTGGGGATGTGGTGGATTAGTGGGGACATGTATGTGTGTCTGGGTTGTGTGTGTGGTTGGGTGGGGAGTTGGGGTGAATGGGGGATGTGTGGGTGGGTGGTGGCTGTGTCTCATAACATGGTAATATGCATTGTTTCTGTTTACAAAATTCATTTGACAATGTTTTTTTTCCAATGCAATATTGATGAACGAAAGATGAGTGATTGGAAGGGCCGAATGAAAGACGGGCATGCGTGCCCAATTTGTTACCCTTTGAAAATAAAGTCCGTTCGTTCGTTCGTTCGTATCGTCAACACTTATAACATGGGCAGTTTATCATTCAAATAAGCTGGTCAAATTTGCTAACGTAAATATGTTTTTGTATTTTAAATATGTACGTCTTAACTGCGACGATCTCTTGTAGATCAAAATTTCTCCTGAACATTTTTCATAATGAGGATATTAGTTTCTTGTGTTTTATAATTATATATGAATCATCAAAATTACATCATCACCATTAAGTGAGTTGCATTCCACGGTTTCGTCAAGAAGATGGCACGGTGCATTCGACTTCGACAAGCATTTGTTCCCAGCCCGTGACTGTCCCCAGTTTTCCTAAAAGGCAGCAGGTTTGAGTATCACATTTCACATTGTCTGGTTCCCATCCATCGATTCCAAAGACGGAGATCGGAATCGAACCCACAACCCTCCGAGCGTGAGGCTGGCGTCTTAATCACTATGCTAAGGGGACCCTATATATGTGTGTGTGTGTGTGTGTGTGTGTGTGCGTGTGTGTGTCATTACCTCACTCATTCACTCACTCACTCACTCACTTCTCACTCACCCACTCGCTCACTCACTCATGCACTGACTTCATAAGTGATTCCTTACTCACACTCTCCCTCACTCACTCACTCGCTTTGTAACTGTTATTCGTCCAGTGTCTACTTCACTCGTTTACTCCTTTTCAGCCAAACACTCACTCAAATACAACACACTTATAAACAGCTAACATAAGCTACTCACGTTGAGAACAAACCAAGCTGTATAGTGCCGACAGCACCAAACACACCTGCCAACAGAAAACATCAGAACTATGATTTGGCATCAGAAATAATCCCAGGTATTGATCGACACTATCTATCTATCTATCTATTTATCTATCTATCTATCTATCTATCTATCTATCTATCTATCTATCTATCTATCTATCTATCTATCTATCTATCTGTCTGTCTGTCTGTCTGTCTGTCTATATCTCTCTAACTCTTTCTCTCTTTCAGTGTCTCTCTCTCCTTCATTCTTTGTCCCTCTCCTTCTCTCACCATCTCTTTCTTCTATAATCCCCCCCTCTCCCCACCCGCGGTGTACATGTATGCAGTACAAATACAAGAAAAACAAGTAAACGACCACAAAGAACTCGACAATGACAAAAGACCTGTCTCACAGAAACGGACCCACCCACCACCGTCAACAAACTGAGAAAAACACCCATAATGACCTTGACAGTAAAGTCGACAACATGTGCAAGAATGCGTCTCTGACAGCCAACCAGTTCTCCGGCCGCGCGCCGCTTTCGTCATTGCACTCTTTCATAACGGCATCCGCCCAGAGTTTTACAGTTTTTTATTTTCTGGGTGATCACAACAGTTGCCCCAGTGGTACGTAATGACAGCATCATCATGTGCCATACACATAAGCGTGGGTGGTCATGTTTCCCCATCGTACACGATCACCAGAGTCGTGGATCAGCTCAGTGTTCTTGTCTCGACAATACCACGTGGCCAAGCCATCCGGGGTATTTACTTCTCTGCCCTCCCCTTGATATTTACCCCTCAACCTTGCCAGTTGTCATCAAGTTCTCAAGTTTATTTCTTCTTATAATGTGTCCAAAAATTGTGAGTGTCTACGTCTAATTTCTCTAATAAGTTTACGGTTTTCGTTTGCTTCTTGTAGGACTCGCTCACTGTTTTTTCTGTTGGTCTATGGTATTCTTTGCATTTTCCGAGGAAACCACATTTCCACAGCCATCAGATGTTTTTTCAGCTTGTCTGCTCATTGTTCACGCTTCACATCCATACAAAAATACAGGTTCTATGTAGCACTTCAACAACACTCTTTTTCTCTTTGCAGTTGATATCTTTTCATTAGTCTGTATGTTTTCTGTCTTGCAAAAGGCAATTCTTGCTCTAATCTCTTCAAGGCATATCCAACGAAAAAAAAAAAAAAGCTCGAACTCCGTAGCTTCAGCGACAACCCCCAAATAGTCTCCTGGGGAACTGCACTCGTGAAGCGAACGACGTGGGATGGAGTCTAACCGCTATCTCCAGAGCGCGAGGCTTATATCGTTAGCACTTGGAAACGGTGACTGCCACCAGTATTCACGGGAGTGGTGGTAGAAACGTGGCTAGCACTCTTGTCTCCTGGTCCTGTGGTCTGCTGATCGAACCTCACTCGAGTTAACTTAGAGGCGATAGGTTACAATATCGGTATTGTATTTCGAATTTTATATTATCTGTTATTCTCTAATCTCTGTTTGGTTTATTTCTACTTCTGTGAGCAACAATTAATACTTGAATTTGTTATGTTCAGACTACAGGGTCAACCGCTTTGTCCTCTTCTGCTGAAACAGGAGACGGGGCGCGTGCTGGAATATCCAGAGTACAATGATGGCGATGCCTTAACTCAAGCTCGCAATCTTGTCTGTAGTGGAGCCCAACTTTTGCAATGCCAGGGATCCAAGCTCCAACTTTCTTTATCATACCCAACCGGCTCTGTCGTCGAAGGTGTTACGGGTGCAATTCGTACTCCCGCATATTGCGCACGAAATACAGCTGCGGACGATTTGGCAACAGACCGTCTTGCGTTGGTTCCCATACAAAGGCATGAGCAGCGGTCGTTCAGAAAGCAATGGGAAACTACTGAACGTAAACTAGCCTAAGAAATCACAAATAGTCAACAATGTTGGGGTTGACTGCCACGTCCTGTAAAGGATATGCAACTATTTCACTCAACCAATCACTTAGCAGGCAGGCATGACTGTAGTGCAATGTCAGAGAATGAGACTTCAACTTTTTCTATCACACTCAACGAAACCACTTGGTATGAAAATTAGGGCGTTCGTTATCGCCAACACTCTAACGGTAACATTACGAATGGCAACGTAACGATTAGTGAACATGTCAATAGATGGGCTCATCCAATTGTGGAAGTTTGTGAGAACGTTTTTGAAGAGTATGGAAACATTCGGAGCTGGCAATCCGGTTTCAGATCCGGATTCAGATCCCGTTTCAGATCCGGTTTCAGATCCGCTTTCAGATCCGTTTTCAGATCCACTTTCAGATCCGGTTTCAGATCCGGTTTCCGATCCGCTTTCAGATCCGCTTTCAGATCCGGTTATATTATACTGAATCTCAAAGTTGTTGTTGTTTGTCCATCAAGAATGATGATGACCATTCATTTCATCCAGTGGGGTTGAAAGTATGGAGCCGTGAGTTCTAAGATGCCTGATAAGGCCTATTTTGGCTCGAAATGTTCCTTGACAATGTGGACAAAGAATGCTTGACGTTCCTGGAGGAGGATTTTCTGCAGTGGTTTTTCTGTTCTGCCTTTTCTTCACAGCTTTTGCTGTCCTGGTTGCCTCACAAGTGACTGCACCCTTGCGTAATGATGCACGCCACGAATTTCGGTCTCTGGCAGCAGTCTCCCAGGTGTCATGATGAATTCCAAAAGCATTCAGTGAGATTTTCAGAGTGTCTTTAAAGCGTTTCCTCTGGCCGCCTTGGGAGCGTTTACCACAACGCAACTCGCCGTAAAAAATTCGTTTAGGGAGCCTAAAAAAAAGTACCACAATACGCGTCTCAAAGTACCGGCTTTGTGGCGAAGGAGTTACTACGTTCGAGACACAGCTGCGGGCGATTTCGAAGCAGACCGCCTTGCGTTGGATTTCATACAATAATATGAGTGCCGGTCGTTCAGAAAGAATTGACAGACTACTGAGCGTAAACTTGCCAAGAAATCACAAAATCTCAAAGCCGTTAAGCAGAAGCTGTACGCAATTATTCCAACACATGTCACTGTTGAGTAACTTCATGAAGCGGGTACTTGCACAACGTCGCTCTCAACATGACCCATCGGGAAGTGTCTTGATCCTTCGCCAGTTCCCTTGCCTCATGCAAGTTCGTGCCCAAGGTGTCCACAATCTCCCGTGTCCAGCTTCGTGCTGGTCCACACACGCCCTCTTCGTCCGGGAACCAAGCCTTCCGTCATTGTTCTTTATAAACCACGGTCATGGTTAACTGATTCAGTGACGTGGGATGATTAATCGACTTCAGTTACTCCCTGAATCTGCCATGGGTTTAAATATCGCCGAGATGTTGTCATTGCGTTATCATTCAACATGTCTGCTACCATATTAACAACTTTTAAGTGTAACTGTGACACGCCCCTACTTCCCATTTTGTGCCGTCCATTTTTGTCTAGTCCAAATCTTCTGTTTGTTGGGCACTGACTCTATCCCACGACGCTTAATGGCAGAAATGAATGAATGATTGATGATGATGATGATGATGATGATGATGATGATGATGATGATGATGATGATGATGATGATGATGATGACTCTATTAATATGGCCAAAGTATTACCGTTTCCTATTCATAATGCTATTTTCGAGCCTATCGTCTTCTATATTCAGATCTTGCAGTATTTTACTTTGTCTTTGTCCACGAAATTACAAGACCTTAACTTATCATCATCAAGTGCATTTCCGATAGGCGTGGGCTGTCATGTTTCGCCATCGTTTCTCTGATACTCTATAACACGAAACATGACTATATTGGCATCTGTAAAGAATGTGATTTGCCATTGCTTTCCTTCTTAGTAGTGACCATACCGGTCGATGACCGTAACCATTGCCCCTAAAGAGATCCTCTGTCTATAGTCGTGAAAATGAAAACCGTAACATACAACTATTTGTCGTCTGTTGGTCAACTTCATTCACCATCTGCACCCATGATTTGTGACCCTGATCGGGTGGTAAACTGGTACTCCACCTACTCTAGGTTGTCCCATGACAAAGCCACGGCAGGAAAGTTAAAGAAGTGGGACGTCTGCTGGTGAGTCTGGAATACTGGGTAGAAATCGGAGTGCGGAATATTACAAAAGGAACCTGGATCTCGAGGTAGTGGATCAGATATCTAAGCACAGTAGATAAGGGAGAAATACTAGGGTGGCTCGTTTGTACTTTGCTCATTATACAAAGGTCTTGACTATTGAGTAGGTCAATAGGTCATTATCTAGCTCTCTGCATAAAGAATGTTCCCCTGGTAATGGAAAGACAGTAATGATATATATAGTCGCATTCACCAACTCTTTGTTACGTTTTTCTTGTGGTTATTCTTTGCAACATATTTCATTCATAACTAAAGCTTACATCAGTACATGGTAAGGAGTAATTTAGTGGCAGGCATTTCACGAATAACTTTTACAATAGTGCGAAATAGAAATGTGTGTGTGTGTGTGTGTGTGTGTGTGTGTGTGTGTGTGTGTGTGTGTGTGTGGGGGGGGGTGGGTGGGTGTGTGTGTTTTTTATTTCTTAACGTAGACTCCGTTCCTGGCAACACACTTGGTCCGTCTGTCCACTAGCAATGCTGAGTCGACTGTTGTCATGGACAAGCTGATCGAATCTGCCGTTTAACTGGGTCGGTTGTCATGGACTAGCTGATCCATCTGTCGTTTCATTGGGTCGGTTGCCACGTGCAAGTCTCCCACTATGCGGTTCGTCAATGACGTTTTGTCTTCCACTTTGAAATATGTCTACCCATTCATAATTCTTCCCTGACCCAAACATCTGTCTCCATATTTGACAATCATTGTTCTGTAGATTTCACAAGGTTTCACATCCTCCAACCGACTACAAAAACAACAAACAGCAACGAATAACGCTTCGTTGTTCTTTCACGGTGCAATTCAGGATAATTCTCGCCCGGGTGATGTGATTATCTACACGGATGGGTCGGTGTTGAGAGGTCGGAGAAGTGCCTGGGGGTTCTTGGCAAAAGCTAATGGTTGGCATTTGGTGCAGGAGAGCCTGGCGTATGATAACACAACATCTAGCTTAAGAATGGAGGTGAAGGCGGTCAGTGCAGCTTTCCGCTGGATAGAGAACACGATACATACACACATTGTGATTGTAACTGACTCAGAAAGCTTGCTGAGGAGGGTGAGAACAGGCAAGCTTCGAGCAGAGTGGCTTGCTTCGCTTCGGAGGTCACAGGTAGCAAGCATCACCTGGATCTTTTCTCCTGGGCATGCCGGTGTGCTGGGGAATGAACAGGCGGACAGATTGGCTGGCTTGGCAAAACTTGGTGGAGTATTGATGCAAGACAAAACAGACGTGGTTGCGGCCTTGTGGGAGCACGAGTACACCTCTGAGGAGCAAATGGATCACCATAGTCTTGTAAGAATGAGGCAGCGAGGTGTGACGAGGGGATCTGGCCGACGATCGACGCTCAGAGAAAAGGCGAGACGGACATATAATCAGATTGCTACTGGAACTATTAGTGTTGGAACTCTTCGCTGGCTGCTGAGGATGGGGACGGAGCGCTTATGGGAATGTCCCAAATGCTGTGATGTCGGTTCCTAAATCAATCAATCAATCAATCAATCACGGTGCAAGTGAATAGTTGGGCAACCATTTTGTAATCGCTATTGCGCATGCGCAAATTTCTCCATCATCGCGATCCCCACTTGGGGCATTGCTTAACAGCCATTTTGTTTCCTGACAGAAGATTTTCCGTTGTCCATACTCTTCCATGTACTTTATAATAAATTTCCTGATACTTAATACATTTCCATAGGCATCCAACGTCTTACCTGTTATAAATATTTAGATAATTAGTGGACATCCAATGTCCTACCTATCATAAATGTTTAGATAATTTGGTGGAAATTCAATGTCTTACCTGTGTCGCCAGGGTTACCATATGAGGTCAGACTTCAGACAAAGCTCTTGATATGTCTTCCTGTCTTTCTATTGTGCTCTCTTGATCTAGACACTGTCTTGTTACTCGTATCTGTCTATCCACTCCACGCTGAGTCACTTTATTTTAACGTTATTTCTGAGTACACTTATGGATGAATCTGGTTCAATTACATTCTTTTTCTGCCACCCTGTTTGGCAATTAATCTGCTTAACAAGACCTCACTGTTGGCAGTTCTCTGATCGTTCAATCCGCCGTCCTTTTTAGACTTCACTCCAAAACAGAATTACACGTTTGATGATTAACTTTCCTCTCTAAAATCTGACTTCTTTTCTGTTTAAATGTTCTGTCCTTATCATTGGTTTCTTAACTTAACACGTATCTCTTCGTGCAACGATATGCTCTGTCGACTTTTGAAGTTTGCCCAGAATTTCAATTATCCGTAAATTTATACTCCACCATTACATGACCAATTTACAACTCTCCCCACTGCCATCAATCTCCGTTTCACAAACGACGCATTTTTTACTGACAGCGGCACACTGGTGTCTTTGATAGATAAATAAACAACATAACTCACTCATCTTGTCCTCTCGTGGGTTGGGCTCCTGTCTTGTGACAGTCAACGAGGACAATCAAGTGCGGCACTCTTCATGTCTCGTGACTCTATCTCAGGGGGTCCCAAATGGTGCAGCCCGTCACACATTGGTGCCGCGGAATAGAGTGGTAAGTGTGACAGGCAGGTTCGGCTGCTTTGGTATAAACATGCATGTAAGCCTCTATTTGGTAGCAATGTATATGTGAGCATGATATTTTGTAGCAACATATCTGAGAGTCCTTATTTTCTAGTGATATATATATATATATATATATATATATATATATATATATATATATATATATATATATATATATATATATATATATATATATATATATATATATATATATATATATATATATATATATGTATGTGAGCATATGTGAGCCCCTTATTTTGTAGCAATGTATGAGTCCTTATTTTCTAGTGATATATATGTGAGCCCCTATTTTGTAGCAATGTATGAGTCCTTATTTTCTAGTGATATATATGTGAGCACCTATTTTGTAGCAATGTATGAGTCCTTATTTTATATTATATGTATACGTCTGTGTGTGTGTGTGTGTGTGTGTGTGTGTGAAACTGTAAATGATTAGCGAACAAATTATAAATAATCTGGAAGCAGCAGAGATGTGGTTCCTGAGACGAATTTTGCGAATTCCTTGTGCTGATAGAGTAACTAACGACGACTGTCTGAAATAGGCCAATGAAACTACAACATTTTATACAACAATGAGAATGAGGCAAACAGCTTTCCTTGGTCAAGTGATGAGAAGAGAGGCATTGGAGAACATCGTGACGACTTGGGGGGAGGGGGGATCTAGGAAAGAGAGGCAGGGGCAGACCAAGAGAAATGATACTGGATGGATTGAGACAGTGGCATGGAGGAATATCATCACCAGAGTTGATCCAGAGCACCAAAGACCGAGATCTGTGGAGAGATATGAACGCCTACGACAACTGGCAAGGCACTTGGTGATGATGTTGATGATATATGTGAGTCCATATTTTATGGTGGTATGCCATTACGAATTACCTGTCTGTCGTTATTAGAGGGTGTTGTAAGCAGCTAGGGCTAGCAATAAATTATAAGATAACATTAATGATGGTCACCTCCAAGAGGAAAGACATATAATACCATATAACAGCCAAGTCAATAACTGATTGATTGCCATGGGATGGTGAATCGTCTTAAGCGACTTCTCATATCTGCCATGGGCTTATACACAGAATACATAAGCAATCCTCTTTAATTTGAAACATAATACAACACGTCTGCTACCACATTAACAACTTGTAAGTCATAACTGTAACACATTCCATACTTCCCACTTTCCGACAAACATGTTTTATGTCTGGCCTAACCTATTGTTTGTTTGGCATTTTGAGTCAATACAGCTATTCCAGAATAGCTACATTTTTAATTTTCTTTCGCTCGCTTTGAACGCGAGAGTAGTGATTACATTACGTGGAAGTCCGAAGCGAAAACTTGCTGAGTGGATGTCGTCTGCAGACTGACCGTTCCTGGTCTGTGCGGTGAGCGGCCTGGGGGGAACGAAATACCCAATATATGGAAGTGAGGAATTAAAGCAGCCATGAGCAGGACATCGCAATTGTTTCCA
>JACEFZ010016250.1:0-80065 GCA_014155875.1 Cepaea nemoralis
TGAAATACCACTTGTTCAATAAACTAAAGATAGGAGAAACCGATGAATGTAATTGTAGAACTGGAAAAATGACAGCAAAACATTTGCTGCAGGATTGCCCAACGTATGCAGAACAGAGAAAGATATTTTGGCCCACACCTGCTTCATTTGAGGACAAGCTCTATGGAGATATCAACAAGCTAAAGTTGACCGCAGATTACTTTAACTATATACAGGTTGACATTTAAAGGTGCATGAAGACCCAGAGGCATGAAATGGAATATTGCTTGGATAGCAAATCCATTACGTGGAAAGTCCAAATCAAAAGCCCATTGTGTGGGCTTCATAAAAGGTGGAAAAGTGTCCTAGTGGCACGAAATGGAATATTGCTTGGATAGCAAATCCATTACGTGGAAAGTCCGAATCAAAAGCCCACTGTGTGGGCTTCATAAAAGGTGGAAAAGTGTCCTAGTGGCACGAAATGGAATATTGCTTGGATAGCAAATCCATTACGTGGAAAGTCTGAATCAAAAGCCCACTGTGTGGGCTTCATAAAAGGTGGATAAGTGTCCTAGTGGCACGAAAAGGAATATAGCTTGGCTAGCAAATCCATTACATGGAAAGTCCGAATCGAAAGCTCACTGTGTGGATGTCATCTGCAGACTGCATACTTCTGGTTTCCGGAAGAACAGCCTATGGTGAACGGAAGGCCCAATATACGGAAGTGAGGCTAAGCAGCCATGTGCAGGACGTGACGATTCCTTGGGTGAGCCCAGTACCAGAGCGCTATGTATCGGCTCTGCAAGTATGGAAGCCTCCTTGGATGGCGGGGAATGCCCGTGGTCTGCCCCTGCCTTCCCTTGAGGGCTGACCAGGATCTTTGGCTGTTCTATATGGACCAGCTGGGATGGGGGATAACACCACAACAGTGAGAGTCAAACGTCCTAAGAAACCTCCGGGAAGGTTAACCCGGTCAACAAATGCCCGCAGAAGTCGGATGTGTCGGCCTAACGGCGCAAGAACGCAGCTCTGCTGTAAACAGGCACAACGCAATCACATCCGAAAAAAACTCCGGATGAACGAAGAAGAAGACAATATGACTAGAGGATGCATACAGGACAACATGATTAGAGGATGCACACAGCTCAGATTGATGCACACAGGGCAGCATTACTAGAAGATGCACGAAGGACAATATGACTAGAGGGTGCATACAGGACAACATGATTAGAGGATGCGCATAGGGCAGATTGATGCACACAGGGCAGCATGACTAGACGATGCACACAGGACAACATAATTATATGGTGCACCCAGGACACCATGATTAGATGGTGCACACAGGACAACATGATTAGATGGTGCACACACGACAACATAATTATATGGTGCACACAGGACAACATGATTAGATGGTACACACAAGACAACATAATTAGTTGATGCACACAGGACAACATGATTAGAGGATGCACACAGGACAACATAATTAGATGGTGCAAACAGGACAACATGATTAGATGGTGCACACAGGACAACATAATTAGATGGTGCACACAGGACAACATGATTAGATGGTGCACACAGGACAACATAATTAGATGGTGCACACAGGACAACATAATTAGATGGTGCACACAGGAAAACATGATTAGATGGTGCACACAGGACAACATAATTAGATGGTGCACACAGGACAACATGATTAGATCGTGCGCACAGGAAAACATAATTAGATGGTGCACACGGGACAACATAATTAGATGTTGCACACAGGACAACATGATTAGATGGTGCACACAGGACAACATAATTAGATGGTGCACACAGGAGAACATGATTAGATGGTGCACACAGGACAACATAATTAGATGGTCACACAGGACAACATGATTAGATGGTGCACACAGGACACATGATTAGAGG
Source organism: Cepaea nemoralis (assembly GCA_014155875.1). NCBI lineage: Eukaryota > Metazoa > Mollusca > Gastropoda > Stylommatophora > Helicidae > Cepaea > Cepaea nemoralis. The sequence goes on from JACEFZ010016250.1 coordinate 1,906, forward strand.
ATCATACAAGACAACATGATTGGAGGATGCATACAGGACAGATTGATGCACACAGGGCAGCATGACTAGATAATGCACACAGGACAACATAATTAGAGGATGCACACAGGACACCATGATTAGATGGTGCACACAGGACAAAATGATTAGAGGATGCATACAGGACAACATGATTAGAGGATGCACACAGGACAACATGATTAGAGGATGCACACAGGACAACATGATTAGATGGTGCACACAGGACAACATGATTAGAGGATGCATACAGGACAACATGAATAGAGGATGCACACAGAGCAGCATGATTAGAGGATGCACACAGGGCAAAATGATTAGCGGATGCACACATGACAGCATGATTAGAGGATGCATTCAGGACTATAGGAGTAGAGGATGCACACAGGGCAGCATGATTAAAGCATACATACAGGGCAGATAATTGCACACCTGGCAGATTGATGCACACAGTTCAGATTTTTGCACACATGGCAGCATGATTAAAGCATACACACAGGGTAGATTAATACACACCTGGCAGATTGATGCACACAGTTCAGATTGTCGCATACAGGGCAGCACGATTAAAGCATACACACAGGGCAGATTAATACACACCTGGCAGATTGATGCACACAAAGCAGCATGATTAAAGCATACACAAAGGGCAGATTAATGCACACTTGACAGATTAATGCACACAGTTCAGATTGATGCACACAGGACAGATTGTTCCACACAGAGCAGCATGATTAAAGCATACACACAGGGCAGATTAATGCACACAGAGCAGATTGATGCACACAAGGCAGCATGACTAGAGGATGCACACAGGGCAATATGGTTAGAGGATGCACATAGGGCAGATTGGTGCACATAGAGCAGCATGATTAGAGGTTGCACACAGGGCAACATGATTAGAGAATGCACACATGGCAGCATGATTAGAGGATGCATACAGGGCAGATTGGTGCACATAGGGCAGCATGATTAGAGGTTGCACATAGGGCAACTTGATTAGAGGATGCACACAGGGCAGCATGATTAGAGGATGCACACAGGGCAATATGATTAGAGGATGCACACAGGACAACATGATTAGAGGATGCACACAGGACAACATGATTAGAGGATGCACACAGGGCAATATGATTAGAGGATGCACACAGGACAACATGATTAGAGGATGCACACAGGACAACATGATTAGAGGATGCACACAGGACAACATGATTAGAGGATGCACAAAGGACAACATGATTAGAGAATGCACACATGGCAGCATGATTAGAGGATGCATACAGGGCAGATTGGTGCACATAGGGCAGCATGATTAGAGGTTGCACATAGGGCAACTTGATTAGAGGATGCATACAGGACAACATGATTAGAGGATGCACACAGGGCAATATGATTAGAGGATGCACACAGGGCAACATGATTAGAGGATGCACACAGGGCAGCATGATTAGAGGTTGCACACAGGACAACATGATTAGAGGATGCACACAGGGCAATATGATTAGAGGATGCACACAGGGCAATATAATTAGAGGATGCACACAGGGCAGCATGATTAGAGGATGCACACAGGGCAGATTGATACACACGAAGCAACATGATTAGAAGATGCACACATGGCAACATGATTAGAGGATACACATGGGGCAACATGATTAGAGGATGCACACAGGGCAGCATGATTATAACATGACTATAGTATACCCACAATATGTCATGACTAAAGTATACCCACAACATGACTATAGTATACCCACAGCATGGCTATAGTATACCCACAGCATGGCTATAGTATACCCACGGCATGGCTATAGTATACCAACAACATGGCTATAGTATACCCACAACATGGCTATAGTATACCCACAGCATGGCTATAGTATACCCACAACATGACTAGTATACCCACAACATGACTAAAGTATACCCACAACATGACTATAGTATACCCACAACATGACTATAGTATACCCACAACATGGCTATAGTATACCCACGACATGACTATAGTATACCCACAACATGGCTATAGTATACCCACAACATGGCTATAGTATACCCACAGCATGGCTATAGTATACCCACAACATGACTAAAGTATACCCACAACATGACTATAGTATACCCACAACATGACTATAGTATACCCACAACATGGCTATAGTATACCCACAGCATGGCTATAGTATACCCACAGCATGGCTATAGTATACCCACAACATGGCTATAGTATACCCACGGCATGGCTATAGTATATCCACAACATGGCTATAGTATACCCACAGCATGGCTATAGTATACCCACAACATGGCTATAGTATACCCACAACATGACTATAGTATACCCACACCATGACTATAGTATACCCACAACATGACTATAGTATACCCACAACATGACTATAGTATACCCACAACACAACATGACTATAGTATACCCACTACATGGCTATAGTATACCCACAACATGACTATAGTATACCCACAACATGACTATAGTATACCCACAACACAACATGGCTATATTATACCCACAGCATGGCTATAGTATACCCACAACATGACTATAGTATACCCACAACATGACTATAGTATACCCACAACATGACTATAGTATACCCACAACACAACATGGCTATATTATACCCACAGCATGGCTATAGTATACCCACAACATGACTATAGTATACCCACAACATGACTATAGTATACCCACAACATAACTATAGTATACCCACAACCCCTCTGCTGTGTGTCCACCGTGACGAGGTAGAGGGGCTTGTGCGTCCCAATGACCCCAAGAGCTATGCCGACGGAAGCACAGCTACTGGTAGGGCCACCCATGTCGGACAGGTCAAGGGAGAGGGACCAGACGAAGAGACACACAAACCTGCTGCCTTGTAGGTAGACTGGGGACAGTCAAAGGCTAGGGAAAGCACCCGAATACATGCTTGTCAAAATCGGATGTACTGAGCCACAGGCTTGACAAAGCAGTGCAACGTAAAACCTGCTGCCTTGTAGGTAGACTGGGGACAGTCAAAGGCTAGGGAAAGCACCCGAATACATGCTTGTCAAAATCGGATGTACTGAGCCACAGGCTTGACAAAGCAGTGCAACGTAACACCTGCTGCCTTGTAGGTAGACTGGGGACAGTCAAAGGCTAGGGAAAGCATCCCAAATAAATGCTTGTCGAAATCGGATGCACTGAGCCACAGGCTTGACAAAGTAGTGCAACGTAACTTAATTCATGATGTCACAAATCAAAATTAATTGTTATGGTGCTAATCCCGTGAAGTCCCATCAGGCGGCGATAGTGCCGGGCCCCCTGCCTCGAGGGGGTCCACCCATGACTACTGGTGGTCACCTTCCCCTGTGCTGTGGAGTCAAGGCACAGAGGTGTAGGTTAAGAGCTATTGAACAAATACCCCGGACACTCAACATACTACAGTGGAATGCCGAAGGAGTTTACAAGAAGAAAGACTCCCTAACACAGCGTCTTCATAAAGATAGAATAGATGTGGCATGCATTCAAGAGACACACCTCAACACCAATCACAAATTCTCAGTCAGAGGATATCAGGCCACACGCTCGACCGCGAAGGACACAAAGGAGGAGTTCTAATACTTACACGAAATACAATACCTTGCAGCGAAGTATCTGTGATCTCTGACAACCAAACAGAAATTATAGGTGTTGATATAATGATAAAGGACGTGAAAATAAGAATCTACAATCTGTATAGCCCAGCAGACAAGGACCTTACACTCTCAAACATGAAAATAACCGACACAAACTGCATTATTGTCGGAGACTTTAATAGCCGTTCAGAAAGATGGGGATACCCAGATACTGACAAAAGAGGAGATGAATTGGAGGACTGGGAAATAGACTCAAATCTCCATCTACTCAACAAAGCTGATGACACACCGAGCTTCTACTCCAGAAGATGGCTTACCACTTCTACTCCAGACTTAGCTTTCTGCACAGGAGACATCCTCCACAAAATCGATCGCCATGTGCTGGACCAATTAGCAGGTAGTGACCACAGATCAATCAAGCTTGTAATGAATATGGAGTATGTTCCACAGGAGCAAAAGCCCTTGCCCCGCTGGAATTACAAACGAGCAGATTGGGACAGATTTGCCATACTAACAGACAAATATTGTGAAAACATAAATACACGATATGGCAACATAAAGCAAATGGTGGAAAGTCTAAACAGAGCGATAATACAGGCAGCCACTGAGTCCATTCCTAGAGGAGCGAGGAAAAATTACAAACCATACTGGACTGAAGAACTACAAAGTTTGGAGGACAAAGTTGAAGATGCCAGGAAGACAGCAGAGAGAGAGAACAAACAATTGAAGCGAATACCTCTCTCAAAGCCATCTCAGCAAAATATAAAAGAACAGTAAATCAAACAACAAGAGATCGTTGGAGGGAAAAAAACAGAAAACCTGAATTTTGACAGGGATGGAAACAAACTATGGAAACTAGTGAAAGCCATGAACAATGAAGGACCTAGAAACAAACAAATAACAATTAAACAAGGAAATGCCTTGCTTACAGGGAAAAAGGCTGCAAATGCACTAATGGAACACTATGCAAATGCAAACCACATTGATATTACAACTGAACAGAAGAAAGCAATCAAAGACAAACAGATACATCATAGAAATACAGAGACAGCAGCAGAATATATGATGTCAAATCTAACAATGGAAGAAATGGAACAGGCAATGAATACCCTAAAAAAGAAGAAATCACCAGGAAAGGATGGAATCACAAATGAAATGCTAATAGGACTAGGCACCAAGGCAAAGAAGAAACTACTAGCAGTCCTAAATAACAGCTGGAAGAGAGGAATAGTCCCACAGGCATGGAAGGAAGCTATACTAATACCAGTCCCAAAGAAAGGAAAAGACCTGGAAGAACCAAATGGGTATCGACCTATCAGTCTACTTAGCTGTGTAGGAAAATTAATGGAACGCATTATCAATGGCAGGCTAACATGGCATCTGGAAGAAAACAAACTCTTAACACCACACCAAGCAGGATTCAGAAAGTACAGATCCACTGAAGATCAAATAACCTATATAGCTCAGGAAATAGAGGATGCCTTCCAAGAGAAAAAGCACACACTAACAGTCTGGATAGATTTAGAAAAAGCATTTGATAAAGTATGGAAGGAAGGACTGAAAGTAAAACATGCATGTTTGTGGAAAAATGTATAAATGGATCAGCCACTACCTTGAGAACAGAACTGCCAGGACAAAAGTACAAGGACAAACAAGCAAAATGATGCTGCTGGAGCAAGGTGTCCCCAAGGAGGAGTTCTTTCACCAACCTTATTCCTAGCATATATAAATGACATCACAGAAAATTTTCCAGCCAGAGTACACACATCCTCCTTTGCAGATGACCTAGCCATATGGACATCTGAAGAATATATTAGTACAGCTAACAGCAGAATACAGCAAGCCTTATTAGCGCTAGAGGACTGGTCAAAATCATGGCTAGTGAAGATAAGTGAGGAGAAAACAACATGCACAGTGTTCTCCCTCTCAAATAAACCTCAGCAACCTAAGCTGGTATTGAATGGAAAAATATTGCGCCATGAAGAAAATCCAAACTATCTAGGAGTCACCTTTGATCGTCGCCTGACATGGAAGACACAGGTTGAGAAAAATCGAACAAGAGCAAGGCAGAGAATGGCAATCATGAAAAAGCTTGCTGGTACAACGTGGGGAGCAGATGAGAAAGTTCTCAAGAAGTTATATACTGGACAGGTGAGGCCAGTACTGGAATATGGCATTGCAGCTTGGGCAACAGCAGCTAAGTCAAACGTTAACAAAATAAGTAGAGTCCAAAACCAAGGGATGCGAATCATAACTGGAAGCCTGAAGACAACGCCTATTAATGAACTAGAAAAGATCACTTGTTTACAACCAATGCAAGATAGAAGAGATAGCAGAGCCCAGCAACAAGCAGAAAAATTTAGAAGATTGACAGACCACCCTATGTACAACAGATTTAGTGGTTTTGGAAAGGGAAGACTGAAGCGTAGCAACTTTGTAGAAACTGCAAAACGAAGGATTAGGGCAGATCCTATACTTAACATATCAACAGTCAAGCCCATACACAATGCACACAAGTTCCCAGCTTGGAGACAGTAGCAACTGCCTGAGATGATAGAAAACATTCCTGGTATTGAGAAAAAGAACACTCAGCATGAAACCGAAAGAAGAGAAATAACCCTAAACTACATAAAAGAACATTACCCAAGCAGGAATTGGACCCATGCATATACAGATGGATCAGCCAAAAATTCAATAGAGAATGGAGGAGGAGGAATTCTCCTAAATTTAAAAAATGGAGTGAAAAAAACACATTCAATGGCAACTGGAAAATTTTCAAGTAACTTCAAAGCGGAGGTAGAGGCTCTGAAAACTGCAGCAGAAATGCTCCTGATGGAGGAAATAAAGAGAAGCAAATAGCTATCTTCACAGATGCAAAGTCAGCTGTCTCAATACTGAAGAGCAATAACAGCACATAACTAACTGACCTAAGAGCAGCACTCCATGGTCTATGCCAGAAATCCAAAAAAGTTGTAATACAGTGGATCCCATCACATTGCAGTATACCTGGAAACGAAGATGCTGACAGACTGGCAAAAGAGGGCGGACGACTACCATAGCCTGACATAGACATAACCTATAATGAGGCAAAGAGGTTGATAAAAAGCACTTATAGAACCAAATGGGAATCAGAGCATCCAGGCCATCAGAAGGATGATGCATATTACAAACTCGACCGAAGAGAACAAGTAGCAATCTTCAGACTCCGCACAGGACATAACAGGCTGAAATACCACTTGTTCAATAAACTAAAGATAGGAGATACCGATGAATGTAATTGTAGAACTGGAAAAATGACAGCAAAACATTTGCTGCAGGATTGCCCAACGTATGCAGAACAGAGAAAGATATTTTGGCCCACACCTGCTTCATTTGAGGACAAGCTCTATGGAGATATCAACAAGCTAAAGTTGACCGCAGATTACTTTAACTATATACAGGTTGACATTTAAAGGTGCATGAAGACCCAGAGGGATGAGATAGCAAATCCATTACGTGGAAAGTCCAAATCAAAAGCCCATTGTGTGGGCTTCATAAAAGGTGGAAAAGTGTCCTAGTGGCACGAAATGGAATATTGCTTGGATAGCAAATCCATTACGTGGAAAGTCCGAATCAAAAGCCCACTGTGTGGGCTTCATAAAAGGTGGAAAAGTGTCCTAGTGGCACGAAATGGAATATTGCTTGGATAGCAAATCCATTACGTGGAAAGTCCTGAATCAAAAGCTCACTGTGTGGATGTCATCTGCAGACTGCATACTTCTGGTTTCCGGAAGAACAGCCTGTGGTGAACGGAAGGCCCAATATACGGAAGTGAGGCTAAGCAGCCATGTGCAGGACGTGACGATTCCTTGGGTGAGCCCAGTACCAGAGCGCTATGTATCGGCTCTGCAAGTATGGAAGCCTCCTTGGATGGCGGGGAATGCCCATGGTCTGCCCCTGCCTTCTCTTGAGGGCTGACCAGGATCTTTGGCTGTTCTATATGGAGCAGCTGGGATGGGGGATAACACCACAACAGTGAGAGTCAAACGTCCTAAGAAACCCCCGGGAAGGTTAACCTGGTCAACAAATGCCCGCAGAAGTCGGATGTGTCGGCCTAACGGCGCAAGAACGCAGCTCTGCTGTAAGCAGGCACAACGCAATCACATCCGGAAAAAAACTCCGGATGAACGAAGAAGAAGAAGAAGAAGTATATCCACAACATGACTATAGTATACCCACAACACAACATGGCTATAGTATACCCACAACATGACTATAGTATACCCACAACATGGCTATAGTATACCCACAACATGGCTATAGTATACCGACAACATGACTATAGTATACCCACAACATGGCTATAGTATACCCACAACACAACATGACTATAGTATACCCACAACATGGCTATAATATACCCACAACATGACTATAGTATACCCACAACACAACATGACTATAGTATACCCATAACATGACTATAGTATACCCACAACATGGCTATAGTATACCCACAACATGGCTATAATATACCTAAAACATGGCTATGGTATACCCACAACATGGCTATAGTATACCCACAACATGACTATAGTATACCCACAACACAACATGACTATTGTATACCCACAACACAGCATTACGGTAGAGTTTTACTTGATAACACTACACAATTGAGCTAGATGGTGCACTCCTCATACGTTACGTTTCTCCTTCCATCCTCTATCGTTTGCTCCAGTACTGTGTCTCTAGCTCTCTGGACTAAACGCTCGTGTGAGAAACACGTCGTTAAAAATCCCCCTGGCGTCCTCATTTAAAACCTGGTGTGGCAAACCACTAAGATAGGTAAGGGAGGAGGGAGGGGAATGCGGGCATAATGGAATCTCTGAAGCAGGGAATTACATGCCGTCAAGAAATCCACGCCTCACCGTCGGAGCTCGCGTCACTTCCGGTCTCAGAGAAGCCTCAAGTGGTCACGTGACGCTGGTTCCAGAGTCGGTCTAGCGTACCGGAAGCTGGCTGATGGCGGCTGAATGACGGTTCCCGGATCACTTCCGGGAAATGGCGGATTCCTGGGTTCTTTGCGCGCAAATTACACGAGATTTCAGCCCAAAGAAACGGTATCTCCCTTACTTCCGCGCACGCCAGTTTATAGTAAAATACTTCAATAAGATTTCATACTGGCGTAAGAAAAACCATCGGGAACATGGGATTTTGTGGGGAAACTTCCATGTAAATTATAGATATTTCTCACCACACGGAAATACATAATTCTCCAATTGGGGAAATAAGATCGATGGCTCAAACATTTGTCAACAACAGTTTAAGTACATTTCTGTGTAAATGCGGTATGTGTATCTGCCGAGCTGCGAGTACATTTGGTTTGCTTGATTCTAAAACGACGCGTACGTTTGGTGTGTATATGGTTTTCAAGACTTACATTCAGTTTCTGGTTGTTTAATATGAAGTGCATTTGGTTTGTATATTTTTTTAAAATAACGAACATTTGGTTTGTATATGTTTTGAATGCAGAACACATGGTTTATGTATGTTTTGAATGACGCTTAAGACGATGCTGAATTTAACGGCTTTTACATTTGATTTTGTTCATAAACGGGCTCTACTGCGAAACGGTTACTAATGCAATTCGTAATGCCGCGTTCGAAACACAGCGGCGGGAGATTTGGAAGCAGACCGCCTTGCCTTGGTTTCCATAAAATGGTACGAGTGCCGGTCGTTCAGAAAGCAATGGCAAACGTAAAACTTGCCCAGGAATGACAAGAAGCCCAAAAATGCTAGAGTAGACTGCTGCGTCCTGTAAACGATAAGCAACTTACGTTTTCGCTCAGAAAGGAAGCAAAAAAGTAGTTAAAACTCTAACATACCACGCAATGACGTTAGAGCCGATAAAGGAGGTTTGGGGTGAGATTGGCTACTCTATCATGTAACTGAACAATCGAATCAATTATGCACAAATCTACAAAGGGTATGTCGTGAGTTTGTTGAGGGCCTCTGCGCTATTGGTTGATGATAGGAAGAAGAAGATATTCAGTGTGTAAATTTTTAAATGACACTCACATATGGTTTTACGTTTTCAAATGACCCGGTAAGAAAATTAGGCAATTCTGAAGAGGTAAGGCAAGGAGTTATAGAAGGTTGCGTTTTATCCTCGGATCTTTTCTCTCTAATAGCGAAATAATAATGAGAATTTCCCCCCCCCCCCCCCCCCCCCCCCCCCAAGAGACCAGGAATAAGAAATGGAAGTTATAAATACATAAAATGCATAGAGTGTGATATTATAAATGCTTAACAAAGTTAATAAATTCTAGTATTAAGAAGGCGGGAAAGGGAGGGGGGGGGGGGGGGGGGGGGGAGAAGGTGTGAATCAGAACATCAGATTGAAGATTCCTGACAAAGATCGGGAGCAGAATAAGCGAAATCAATGCTGCATTTCAGAAGATCTTCTTCTTCTTCGTTCATCCGGAGTTTTTTTTTTCGGATGTGATTGCGCTGTGCCTGTTTACAGCAGAGCTGCGTTCTTGCGCCGTTAGGCCGACACATCCGACTTCTGCGGGCATTTGTTGACCGGGTTAACCTTCCCGGGGGTTTCTTAGGACGTTTGACTCTCACTGTTGTGGTGTTATCCCCCATCCCTAGCTGGTCCATATAGAACAGCCAAAGATCCTGGTCAGCCCTCAAGGGAAGGCAGGGGCAGACCATGGGCATTCCCCGCCATCCAAGGAGGCTTCCATACTTGCAGAGCCGATACATAGCGCTCTGGTACTGGGCTCACCCAAGGAATCGTCACGTCCTGCACATGGCTGCTTAGCCTCACTTCCGTATATTGGGCCTTCCGTTCACCATAGGCTGTTCTTCCGGAAACCAGAAGTATGCAGTCTGCAGATGACATCCACACAGTGAGCTTTCGATTCGGACTTTCCATGTAATGGATTTGCTATCCAAGCAATATTCCATTTCGTGCCACTAGGACACTTTTCCACCTTTTATGAAGCCCACACAGTGGGCTTTTGATTCGGACTTTCCACGTAATGGATTTGCTATCCAAGCAATATTCCATTTCATGCCACTAGGACACTTTTCCACCTTTTATGAAGCCCACACAATGGGCTTTTGATTCGGACTTTCCACGTAATGGATTTGCTATCCAAGCAATATTCCATTTCGTGCCACTAGGACACTTTTCCACCTTTTATGAAGCCCACACAGCGAGCTTTCGATTTGGACTTTCCACATAATGGATTTGCTATCCAAGCAATATTCCATTTCATGCCTCTGGGTCTTCATGCACCTTTAAATGTCAACCTGTATGTAGTTAAAGTAAGCTGCGGTCAACTTGAGCTTGTTGATATCTCCATAGAGCTTGTCCTCAAATGAAGCAGGTGTGGGCCAAAATATCTTTCTCTGTTCTGCATACGTTGGGCAATCCTGCAGCAAATGTTTTGCTGTCATTTTTCCAGTTCTACAATTACATTCATCGGTATCTCCTATCTTTAGTTTATTGAACAAGTGGTATTTCAGCCTGTTATGTCCTGTGCGGAGTCTGAAGATTGCTACTTGTTCTCTTCGGTCGAGTTTGTAATATGCATCATCCTTCTGATGGCCTGGATGCTCTGATTCCCATTTGGTTCTATAAGTGCTTTTTATCAACCTCTTTGCCTCATTATAGGTTATGTCTATGTCAGGCTGTGGTAGTCGTCCGCCCTCTTTTGCCAGTCTGTCAGCCTCTTCGTTTCCAGGTATACTGCAATGTGATGGGATCCACTGTATTACAACTTTTTTGGATTTCTGGCATAGACCATGGAGTGCTGCTCTTAGGTCAGTTAGTTCTGTGCTGTTATCGCTCTTTAGTATTGAGACAGCTGACTTTGCATCTGTGAAGATAGCTATTTGCTTCTCTTTATTTTCCTCCATCAGGAGCATTTCTGCTGCAGTTTTCAGAGCCTCTACCTCCGCTTTGAAGTTACTTGAAAATTTTCCAGTTGCCATTGAATGTGTTTTTTTCACTCCATTTTTTAAATTTAGGAGAATTCCTCCTCCTCATTCTCTATTGAATTTTTGGCTGATCCATCTGTATATGCATGGGTCCAATTCCTGCTTGGGTAATGTTCTTTTATGTAGTTTAGGGTTATTTCTCTTCTTTCGGTTTCATGCTGAGTGTTCTTTTTCTCAATACCAGGAATGTTTTCTATCATCTCAGGCAGTTGCTGCTGTCTCCAAGCTGGGAACTTGTGTGCATTGTGTATGGGCTTGACTGTTGATATGTTAAGTATGGGATCTGCCCTAATCCTTCGTTTTGCAGTTTCTACAAAGTTGCTACGCTTCAGTCTTCCCTTTCCAAAACCATTAAATCTGTTGTACATAGGGTGGTCTGTCAATCTTCTAAATTTTTCTGCTTGTTGCTGGGCTCTGCTATCTCTTCTATCCTGCATTGGTTGTTAACAAGTTATCTTTTCTAGTTCATTAATAGGCGTTGTCTTCAGGCTTCCAGTTATGATTCGCATTCCTTGGTTTTGGACTCTACTTATTTTGTTAAAGTTTGACTTAGCTGCTGTTGCCCAAGCTGCAATGCCATATTCCAGTACTGGCCTCACCCGTCCAGTATATAACTTCTTGAGAACTTTCTCATCTGCTCCCCACGTTGTACCAGCAAGCTTTTTCATGATTGCCATTCTCTGCCTTGCTCTTGTTCGATTTTTCTCAACCTGTGTCTTCCATGTCAGGCGACGATCAAAGGTGACTCCTAGATAGTTTGGATTTTCTTCATGGCGCAATATTTTTCCATTCAATACCAGCTTAGGTTGCTGAGTTTTATTTGAGAGGGAGAACACTGTGCATGTTGTTTTCTCCTCACTTATCTTCACTAGCCATGATTTTGACCAGTCCTCTAGCGCTAATAAGGCTTGCTGTATTCTGCTGTTAGCTGTACTAATATATTCTTCAGATGTCCATATGGCTAGGTCATCTGCAAAGGAGGATGTGTGTACTCTGGCTGGAAAATTTTCTGTGATGTCATTTATATATGCTAGGAATAATGTTGGTGAAAGAACTCCTCCTTGGGGGACACCTTGCTCCAGCAGCATCATTTTGCTTGTTTGTCCTTGTACTTTTGTCCTGGCAGTTCTGTTCTCAAGGTAGTGGCTGATCCATTTATACATTTTTCCACAAACATGCATGTTTTGCAGTTTTACTTTCAGTCCTTCCTTCCATACTTTATCAAATGCTTTTTCTAAATCTATCCAGACTGCTAGTGTGTGCTTTTTCTCTTGGAAGGCATCCTCTATTTCCTGAGCTATATAGGTTATTTGATCTTCAGTGGATCTGTACTTTCTGAATCCTGCTTGGTGTGGTGTTAAGAGTTTGTTTTCTTCCAGATGCCATGTTAGCCTGCCATTGATAATGCGTTCCATTAATTTTCCTACACAGCTAAGTAGACTGATAGGTCGATAGCCATTTGGTTCTTCCAGGTCTTTTCCTTTCTTTGGGACTGGTATTAGTATAGCTTCCTTCCATGCCTGTGGGACTATTCCTCTCTTCCAGCTGTTATTTAGGACTGCTAGTAGTTTCTTCTTTGCCTTGGTGCCTAGTCCTATTAGCATTTCATTTGTGATTCCATCCTTTCCTGGTGATTTCTTCTTTTTTAGGGTATTCATTGCCTGTTCCATTTCTTCCATTGTTAGATTTGCCATCATATATTCTGCTGCTGTCTCTGTATTTCTATGATGTATCTGTTTGTCTTTGATTGCTTTCTTCTGTTCGGTTGTAATATCAATGTGGTTTGCATTTGCATAGTGTTCCATTAGTGCATTTGCAGCCTTTTTTCCTGTAAGCAAGGCATTTCCTTGTTTAATTGTTATTTGTTTGTTTCTAGGTCCTTCATTGTTCATGGCTTTCACTAGTTTCCATAGTTTGTTTCCATCCCTGTCAAAATTCAGGTTTTCTGTTTTTTCCCTCCAACAATCTCTTGTTGTTTGATTTACTGTTCTTTTATATTTTGCTGAGATGGCTTTGAGAGAGATATTCGCTTCAATTGTTTGTTCTCTCTCTGCTGTCTTCCTGGCATCTTCAACTTTGTCCTCCAAACTTTGTAGTTCTTCAGTCCAGTATGGTTTGTAATTTTTCCTCGCTCCTCTAGGAATGGACTCAGTGGCTGCCTGTATTATCGCTCTGTTTAGACTTTCCACCATTTGCTTTATGTTGCCATATCGTGTATTTATGTTTTCACAATATTTGTCTGTTAGTATGGCAAATCTGTCCCAATCTGCTCGTTTGTAATTCCAGCGGGGCAAGGGCTTTTGCTCCTGTGGAACATACTCCATATTCATTACAAGCTTGATTGGTCTGTGGTCACTACCTGCTAATTGGTCCAGCACATGGCGATCGATTTTGTGGAGGATGTCTCCTGTGCAGAAAGCTAAGTCTGGAGTAGAAGTGGTAAGCCATCTTCTGGAGTAGAAGCTCGGTGTGTCATCCGCTTTGTTGAGTAGATGGAGATTTGAGTCTATTTCCCAGTCCTCCAATTCATCTCCTCTTTTGTCAGTATCTGGGTATCCCCATCTTTCTGAACGGCTATTAAAGTCTCCGACAATAATGCAGTTTGTGTCAGTTATTTTCATGTTTGAGAGTGTAAGGTCCTTATCTGCTGGGCTATACAGATTGTAGATTCTTATTTTCACGTCCTTTATCATTATATCAACACCTATAATTTCCGTTTGGTTGTCAGAGATCACAGATACTTCGCTGCAAGGTATTGTATTTCGTGTAAGTATTAGAACTCCTCCTTTGTGTCCTTCGCGGTCGAAACGTGTGGCCTGATATCCTCTGACTGAGAATTTGTGATTGGCGTTGAGGTGTGTCTCTTGAATGCATGCCACATCTATTCTATCTTTATGAAGACGCTGTGTTAGGGAGTCTTTCTTCTTGTAAACTCCTTCGGCATTCCACTGTAGTATGTTGAGTGTCCGGGGTATTTGGTCAATAGCTCTTAACCTACTCCTCTGTGCCTTGACTCCACAGCACAGGGGAAGGTGACCACCAGTAGTCATGGGTGGACCCCCTCGAGGCAGGGGGCCCGGCACTATCACCGCCTGATGGGACTTCACGGGATTAGCACCATATCGATTAATTTTGATTTGTGACATCATGAATTAAGTTACGTTGCACTGCTTTGTCAAGCCTGTGGCTCAGTACATCCGATTTCGACAAGCATTTATTTGGGATGCTTTCCCTAGCCTTTGACTGTCCCCAGTCTACCTACAAGGCAGCAGGTTTTACGTTGCACTGCTTTGTCAAGCCTGTGGCTCAGTACATCCGATTTCGACAAGCATGTATTCGGGGTGCTTTCCCTAGCCTTTGACTGTCCCCAGTCTACCTACAAGGCAGCAGGTTTGTGTGTCTCTTCGTCTGGTCCCTCTCCCTTGACCTGTCCGACATGGGTGGCCCTACCAGTAGCTGTGCTACCGTCGGCATAGCTCTTGGGGTCATTGGGACGCACAAGCCCCTCTACCTCGTCACGGTGGACACACAGCAGAGGGGTTTCAGAAGATGAAAAGTATCGTCTCTTGTAAGTGACTTTCATTGAATTTCCCCTTCCCCCCCCCCCCCCCCCCCCCCCCCCCCCCCCCCCCCCCTCTCGCATATCCTTTACAGGACATTGCAGTAAACACCAGCCTTTTTCAGCTGCTGTTAATGTCTTGGCAAGTTTTACGTTCAGTAGTTTGCCATTGCTTTCTGAACGACCGGCTCATATACCCTCCGTAAGTAACCAACGTGACGCGATCCGATGCCGAATCTCGCGCAGCTGTGTTTCATACGAGAGTATACGGGATTACGAACAATGTCCTTAACACCTTCGCCAGGGAGCGCGGCTATTGAATGTTATAGAATACGAAAATATGATACCGAATGTTTTCTGCTGTATGTCAGTCAATCCTGGAATGTAAGCAAAGTTTGGCTTCTGAGACTAATGCTAGCAATATCTTGGACTGCCTGGATAACTAACAAGAATTGTCTGGAAGTGGCTGATAAAAATAGAACATTATATGCAACTACGAGGGGGCTTCAAATGAATACCTTACAAGTGTGATATAAATTACAATAACCATGCCATTGTCCTGTAACATTTCAGTATTGTTATCAAGGATGTCAAGTGTGTTAAGCATGTGTCATAACGGTGCAGACGAACACGGTGACGCCATAAGGACAGTTTAAAGATCGCTGCCCCACTTTTAACATGCACCAAAGAGGAGCCATCCATCCATCATGTGCCATGCCGATAAGCGTTGGCGGTCATGTTTTGCCATCTCACTCGATCACCAGAGTCGTGGATCAACTCCGTGTTTCTGTCTCGACCATGCCACGTAGCCAGGCCATCCAGGTATTTACTTTTCGGTCTTCCCCTTGGTCTCTTCCCTTCGATCTTGCCAGTTGTCACCAAGTTCTCCAATTCATTTCTTCTCATAACATGCCCAACAAATTTTGACTGTCTACATCTAATGACTCTAGTTAGTTTACGACCTTCATTTGTTCATTGAAGGACTTGTTCATTGGTTTTTCTGTCTGTCCATGGTATTCTTTGCATTTTCCTCAGAAACAACATTTCCACAGCCATCAGATGTTTTTCAGCTTGACTGCTCATTGTCCACGTCTCGCATCCATACAAATGCACAGGCTCTATGTAGCACTTCAACGCTCTTTTTTCTCGTTTCAATTGATAGCTTTTTATTGGTCAGTATGTTTTTCATCTTGCAAAAGGCTACCTTCGCAATGGCAATTCTTGTTCTAATTTCTTCAAGGCATCTCCCTTCAGATGTTATGACTGTTCTGAGATAACTGTACAGATTCACTTGCTTAAGAATATGCCCATTTACTCGTATATCACATTGTGGTATTTCCTTCTTTCCAATATCGACCATAATCTGTGTCTTCTTACAATTAAATTCTAACCCTAGTTGTTCACCGTGAGTAACAACCACATCTACTAAATTTTGCAGGTCCTGTTCATTGTCTGCAATCAAGACTGTATCATCTGCGAATCTAATGTTATTGATGTATCTTCCCCCAATGTTGATTCCTTCCATATCTTCTATATTTCTGAAAATATTTTCAGTGTACAGGGAAAACAGATCTGGAGACATTACACATCCCTGTCTCACACCCCTTTTAATAGGCTGATATTGGCCTACTTCATTATCAACTCTTATGGCAGCTTGTTGTTTCCAATATTTGTTTTTTACAAGTCTAAGGTCTTTTCCATCTATTTGTAGATCTTCAAGCATCCTTATCATGTCGACATGTCTCACAAAGTGGAGCAGCGTTCTGTTATCCGCTTTTTCTTCAGTGAAGAAGTGAAACCTATAGAAATTCATCGGTGAATAAAGGTCCAGTATGGTGATACTTGCCGGTCTCTCTGGCTGTGGGGTTACAACACTTTCTCTCTGTATTCCCGTTTATCACGCAGAGTCTCGTAGCGGAGCGAGAGCTGAGGCGGTTCGACCCCCGCTCGTGACTTGCGGGATACTGAGCCGGCCGCTCAGAAAGCAATGGCAAACTACTGAGCGTAATCTTGCCAAGAGATCAACATACAGCTGAAAGATGCTGGTGTTGACAGCTAAGTCCTGTAAAGGATATGCTTTAAAAAAAAAATGGTGATACTTGCCTGTCAGTCCAGCAAATGTATGAGTTGAGTAGGAAATTTAAAAACTTTTCGGTCCAATGAAGAAACACAGCAGGTGGTGCATGAGTGATTACACGCGCTACTAAGATAATTATTTTTCTGCAGGCATGTAAGCACTTTATCGGCGCTGGAGGATATGCATTGAAGGCAGTGGTGACTACATCGAAAAATGATACATTTGTTCTGTACTTTTTCAGATTATATTGACACAAAAAATTTGGGGGTTTAAATTTGAATCCCCATGCGTATAAGAACGAGACATCGTTCTGTGATCATGTAATGGGAAGAAGGGCATCGGCAAATATCCTGATGACGAAAGATCAGTTGAAGATAAGCAGACCGAGTTAAGAAGATAAACAGACGGAGATAAATTATAAGGAACTTTATAAGACGGCGCGTGGAGGAATATAAATAGCATTCACCATGATCACCAAGGATACAGATTTGTGGAGAGATATGAATGCCTACACTTTGTTTATCCTGTAGTGTGTGGGTATGTTTGCCTGTTACAGCTTGTAATTTGTTCATTGAATACATGTGTTCGTATCATGTATTGTGTAGGTAAGTATTTGATTCTCAGAGTTTGTGGATGTCTTTGTGTTTGGTGAAGTGTGTGGTCGTAAGTGTGCTGAGTGACTGCAGAAATACTGCACGCAAGGCACGCACGTCTACACCAATGATTGAATCACCAGAAACCAAGAAGTAGATTGTGAGCTTTACTATAACATGTTTACAAGTAACAAAATGTACACAGCATAGCTTCCTTCGGAAAGCTGCATCTGAATACAGCTTGTAATAATTGGATCGTTTAACTGTACCGTGTTTCTCCGAAAATAAGACCGGGTCTTATATTAGTGTTAGCTTCAAAAAATGCTGTCATTTACTGCCAATATAATAGCTTGCGGTATATGGCAGAGGGGTCTTTGAACCTGTGCAGGTTAGTGTTTTTTCTCTCTGCCCCCGACAGAAAAGAACTCTACACTTTACCGAGGATTTGAACCCGGGTCTCCCTGGGATAATCCGGCATTCTAGCCACTCTGCCAGCCGCTTCTCTTCAAAAGTGCACTAGTGCTTATTTTCCCGTGATGACATTTTTTTCATATATAAAATTCTACATTTATTCAAATACAATCATACCATCATCTTCAAATCCTGAATTCCGTCTGATCAATTGTGGTTTGAGATCCTAGGCCCATAAACATTGCAGTTTCATCCATGGCAATCATTTTGGAGAGTTGGTATTTAGAAAAGTCAATGCCATCAACAAAGTAATTGAATGCAAATGCATGTTTAATAACTTCCTTCTTGCTGATGATATTAACTAGGGCTAATTATAGGGCTAGGTCTTATATTAAAAGCATCCTGAAAATCGTGCTAGGGCTTACTGTAGGGTACGGTCTTAATTTCGGGGAAACACGGTAGGAGCAGCAGCGACCACTTTCACCATTGCCGTGTGCGCATTTCAAAATGTAATTATCTGATTAGTTGGCCGTCCTATTAGGCAGTTCTACGCAGGAGGTCTAACTAGAAGAGCATATGTATAGGATGAGAGTAGCGTCTGGCTAGCATGGCAGGAGCGTGCTGGTTGTCCGTGAGCGTCCTTGTAGCAGGAGAAGTGTCCGGGTGGCGTGAGAAGAGCGTTAGTGTTGCATTTAAAAAAAAACCGTCTGGGAGTCGTAAGAGGACCTTCCAGGTAGCAGGAGAGGAACATTCTGCTGGCACCGGGTTGTAGGGAAAAAGAGATCGGGTAGCAGGAGAAAAGCGTCTAGGTAGCCGGAGAAGTCTGTGAGGTAGCAGGGGAAAGGCATCGAGGTAGCCGGAAAATGACCATAGGGTAGCAGGGTAAAAGCTCCCGCGTGGCCGAACAAAAGCATCGGGGTAACCGAAGAAAAGCTTCGAGGTAGTTGGAGAAGACTGTATGAGTAGCAGAAGAAAAGCGCCCGAGTAGCAAGAGAGAAGCTTTGAGGTAGCCGGAGAAGACCGTATGAGTAGCAGAAGAAAATCGCCCGGGTAGCAAGAGAAAATCTTCGAGGTGGCAGGAGAAAAGCGCCCGGGTAGCCAGAGAAGACCGTAGGATAGCAGGGTAAAAGCTCCCGCGTGGCCGAACAAAAGCATCTGGGTATCCGAAGAAAAGCTTCGGGGTAGCCGGAGAAGACTGTATGAGTAGCAGAAGAAAAGCGCCCGTGTAGCATAGCAGGTTTCTTTCGTAGCTGCTGTTTTTGGTTTCAAAGTCGGGTATGGAATCATTGCAGCACACTGCATCGTAATACATAATTCGTGTGGAATTGGACAAGGAGGAGTCAACGAAGAAGGGAGCCTGTCACCCCACTGTGATCTAGTATAGGTAACGTCCTTAGTAAATTACAGCCCATACGCCAGATTAGGCTATATGATCGCCCCTGCCTGTTTATACTCCTAGAGACGAAGTCAGATAATCTGCCATGAAAACACATAATGTTTATCTAGCCGATGATACCAGTGGGGCGTCGCATGGGAATTGAACCACGTTTGCTCACCTCGGGGGGTAGCAGTGCAACCGCCGTATCATCCACTCACCTGTGGTAATTTTGTTGTCAGTAATTATGTACATTTACGTGCCTCGCTGAAAGAAGGATACCCGTGGATTATGTAAACATTTTCACTGTGAAGGGGGGAATATTACAAATCCTGGTGAGTCTATGTGGTTCATACTTTATACTGTTTTTTCCCATTCTGAATCAGTTTCTTTTATGTGGCGCTTAAACTGAAGTGTTTGCTTTTCAAATTGGCTATAGTATAATCAGCCAGAGTCGTTTTGGGTTCTCATACACGTCTTGAAACCCCCACCCCTATTCCCCCAGTCCCGACATCCCCTCCCCCTTCTCCCCCCAGCGTGACACCTTCTCAAACGTGCAGCCCTCAATCTCCTTCCTCGGTGTTTAATCATTTGAGTTGCTTTCAACCCGAACCTCTCACCGGAGCCTTTCGCGGAGAACCTAGGCTCTCATTAGAACTCCTCTCCCCGTGGTAGAGCCTCGTCGATTGGATTTCTAAATCCCGTTTTGTCGTTGAGTTGCCAGAAAAGAATAAGGACCCCACCCTGAGTTCGGATCTGCAGTGTTTTCAATGACACGGGCTCCCCGCTGCGCCTAATTTGTATCTAATTACATTTTTTGGCCATAGCTCACTCCTTCAGTTCTCCCCGCAAAATAGAAATACCGATTTCTGCATTCACTTTTGAGTGTTTTTAAGGGGAGTGTAGGGGAACTGAGGTAATTACTTTCACAAGGAATTTCCTTACAGCATAGAGATGAAGCGCCATCTCCACACTAAGTTGGTTTCAAATAAATGTCAATTTCCCTTGACTTTCTGCCATCTTAAAATAAAAAATAAGAATAAAGTAAAATAAAAACAGACGTTTATACACCCCCTTCTCTCTCTCTCTCTCTCTCTCTCTCTCTCTCTCTCTCTCTCTCTCTCTCTCTCTCTCTCTCTCTCTCTCTCTCTCTCCCTCTCTCTCTCTCTTCCCTCCACCCCCTCTCTCTCATACCACGGACAATCACATTGCCTGCTGATGAATACTATTTAACCACAATGCCAGTTTGTAACTCTGTGGTATTATCTTTGTCAAGCTAATCTGTAATACTTCGCGGTCTTTTAACTGTCGATCCAGTAATGGGAGCTTATTGAGCGTTTCCGTGGATGATTCTACTTTTGTTGGCAAACAATGTCGGGACTTTTAGGGCGACGCTGGTGCAAAGGATTGACATCAGCTCATAAACCTATGATATATATCCCGTCTTTTATTTGTGGCTGTTAATAACTATATATATATATATATGATCATCACTCGTCTCTGCAGATTATTACTGTCTTGGTGTCTGGATAATTTCATGTGTCATTTCAAGGCTTTTTCATCTCTTATTTTTTGGATATTATTATTCTACGTCAGTTATCGTCTCTTAATAATATATCTCATTCTGTCTTAATATTATATCTTATCGTCTCTTAATATTATATTTTATCGTCTCTGAAAATTGCGTATTTTCGTCACTGAATATTGTCTGTTAATATGTCTTAGCGTCTCTGATTATTATGTCTTGGTGTCTCTGAATATTATTTATCCAAGTTTCAAAATATTATCAAAATATTATCTATTATCGTCTATGGACATTATATATATGGACATTATGTCTGACTGAGCTACCATATGTTAGTAGACGGTACTACCTGCTTCCTGTTAGCCCAAATGTTGGGCAGCTCTCACCAAACACTACGCCAACGGCTTCGGTCGGAGGAACGCAATTGGGAGTATACAAGCCTTTCCCTAGTCCGAGAAAACGCTGCCTAATGTCATGGCAGGGCAGAGCAGACCAGGCCCTAATCCTTGAATGGAAGCTCCGACAGGCGGACAGTTAGAACATTGATTTGCTGATCCGACAGCTTCTACAGCTTGTCTTGTTCCAGACGTACTGGTGTTGCCTTTCCTCTGGAGTAAACTAGGCAGGCCGAGAGAGGGATCATGCGGCATGGGCAAAACACACGGTCTCTCAATTCAGCCCAGTCTTTGTGCTATGGAGAGGTATATCTCCAATTTATAAACTATCGTTTTGTCTTAGCGTCTCAGAATATTATGTCTTCATGCCTCTGAATATTATGTCTTACCGGCACTGAATATTATCATCTTGTGGTGTATATTATCTGGTTATTATCATTTCGTATTATCGTGTCTAAATAATATACTCTCTTATCATTATCGACTTCGAATAACACCACTTATGTCATTATCGTGTTTCTGAATACATCGTGTATTATCTTCGCTGAATATTATCATCCATTATTGTTATTATCTCAGAATAATATAATTTGTTGCTATTATCATCATTAAATAATGCAGTTAGTTATTATTATCGTCTCTTGATTCTTTACCTCGTTGTTATTATCCTTCACGAATAATTTAATACCTTTCTTGCTAATATATATCATTTCCAAATAATATAATCTCTTGGCATTATCGTGCCCGAATAACATAATAGGGTGATATTGTTTCTAAAAAATATCAGCTCTTGTTGTTAAGGTATCTAGTTAATATCTCTTATCTTTTGACAAGGAAGAGGTAGTCGGGTGCCTGTGGGACCAGGAGAGAAAGCGGTGGAACACACTGAAAACCCGAATGTGGAGAGTGATATGGCGGAGGGATTGGCGGGGGTTCTTGACGAATCTTAAAACTGAGAGTGAAGACCAGGATAACTTTCAATCAGATGGCAGTTGGAACGATTAGCAGTATGACTCTTCGCTGGCTGATGAATGCGGGGCCGGAGCGCGTGTGGGAATGTAATGAGTGCAGTGATATCGGTTCTTAGCTCAGCTCAACTCAAGAAAATTCATCTTTCAACCCCACTCCCCCCCCCCCCCCTTTTCAGGATAAGTGCACGTGTTGTTTTCTCTGTGGATAAAATACCTGTCCTTTGGTTGTTATGGACTGGGAATATAATAGGTCATTATCGTCGGTATGTGTGATCTCTGGCATGTAATTAAGTCTTGTTTCTAGTTCACGTCACTCTACCAATCTCGGCCCTTGTTTTGTGATCAATTCTGTGGTCAGTTCTTGACGCCCATGTCTTAGACCATTCAACATCACTTCTTTCGGGCCGCCACTATCTCCTCTACCCCTGATCTGCCCAGTCCTCACGATACTTTCCAGTGCCTCTTGTTTGTAGTCGTATATAATGTTCTACTAGGGAGTCTCCGTGGCGAAGTAGTCAAGCCGTGCTATTCAGACTCCCAAGGTTGTGGGTTCAATTCCGGTCCACGTCCTTCGGTTCATGACTGCATTTTTTTTGGAGACTCCCGAGGGTCGTCGCTGGAGCTACGGTGCTCATGCTTTGTGCTACGCTTTTGGCAGTTCGCTACGGAAAGAAACTGAGCCATATAAGATAAAATCCCGGTGCAATGAAGTCGACCTTGTCGATATGTAAGCGACTTTTTATAATGTTCTACTTTCTCTAGCCTCTTCCAGTCAGTTGTTATTTACTCCGGCTGTCCAAGGTATTTGCAACATTCTTATCAGAAACCAAGCTCTTCCTAATGTGTTCGTTCACTTTCCAAGCTACACAGTTATAAAGCAGAATAGCTTCCATATAAACGCTACCACTCGCTTTCTGACGTAGTTCACGTGTGCATTTTGTTTCATGAAAGCACAAGTAAAGGACCCGTTTACACGCATTGGGGCGTGGTGTGTATATGGTGCTGGCTCCATATTTGTGAAAACTAAGGTATAAACAGGAAGCAAGGACCACTTACTTCTGCTACGGTGATGTGAGGAGAAGAGCGCAAACCCTGACTGCGTAGGGCCAAAGAAGAAAATGAATAAAGAGAAAGAACCTCTCACCGTCCTCGGTTAACAAGAATAGAAAAGAATTAAGGTTTAAAAAGATCCCAGGGTGGGCCGACAGGGGATTAGAACAATATTCTCCAATCCCAGACAAAGAATTACTCCAAGGGCTGTTCTAACACCAATGACTATAACACTAGAGTCTATCAACTAAACAACAAAGTAAGGGTAACACAAGCATCATTTGTTTATTACACTTCTAAACTTCACAATAATATACAGACATGTAGCATCAACAAAGAAATTAGGATACAGCAAAAATCAAACAGCAAGGAGACTAACCTAACAAACCAAATTCCTAAATGTAGCAAAAACTTCTAATCCAGTGAAAGCTACAAATCTACCAAACACTAATCCACCAAAAACTGATCCACTAAACCTAATTTATCAAAAACTTCTAGTCCACCAAAAACTAATTTATCAAAAACTTCCAGTCTACTAAAAACCCAGGAAAATCTAAAATCTAAAACTAGAATTCTGGCTTTTCCACTGCAAAACTTCAGGGTCTAACTACTAAACACACATTAGAAATAGGCATTGGCGCCTAGTCACTCAGTGGTGGACTACGGAAAAAGGGCCAGTTCTACCTGTGCGGGGCCTTATATATTGGGGTCCCAGAGTTCCAGACCAATCAGACGCCCTCTTGCAGAATTCCACCATCATCGCGAGCCGAGTACATTATTCCCCATCTTTAACTGTTGTCGTCCCAGACAACTGAACATTACACCCCTAGTGCCTTGGGTAAAGGAGGGATAATTTCTGACCCCTACTTTATAGTCCTCCACTATTGATGGAGCTAAAAAAAAAATTTTCTATCCACACCAGACATCACCCATCAAGTACAACACCCCAAAACTGTACATCAGGTACCAACAAGAATAATGGTCACATGCAAATACAAGGCACATTTACATTGATACCAGTCATTATTCATGACTAAACTAATATCAGCAGTAAAAACAATAATGCAATCAACAGGGAGACAGTCTCCTGCCACCTTAGTGTTCACAATATTATACGAACAATTACAAAAACACTGAATTCCCCCTCTTTAACTGTTGTCGTTTCGACAACCAGACCATACGTCCCTGGTACACTTACCAAACAAGTAGTTATCTTCACACCTCTATGCTCTGATAATTCTATGCCAAGGAACACATCTCTCAGCAACAACAACAAAAACCTGTCACTCTTGAGGACACTGCCCTCAACACCTGAACTGCTGGTTACATCCATAAACAGTACCATTATAAAACAATTTACTCATTCTACCCAGATTTATAATGTGAAACAGTATACATGTACGTCACCAGTCATCAATAAGTCCAAAATAACATTAATAACATATAAGCATAAGCCATCCTTATACTAGTACAAGTTAATACTCAGTGACCAAATTAACATCAGTGAGGAGAAATAGCCCCTCTGCTACATGAGCAATCATAACAAAATGAATACAACCCTTACTTCTTACATAAAAATAATTAAACAATCATAAAAGTTACACAAACAATAAATCAGCAACCTTTATACAGGATACCACTGGCCTCAACACTGAACATGTGAAACAAAATGTATTCAAAAATAACATCATCTATCTCTTCTAAGACGGATTCTCTCTGATCGCCTCACATTCAAGTCTCCTGGCTCAAACATGTACCAGTCACTTCTTGGCGGTCTGTCCCGTGGTTCCTCAACCTCTACCACGACAGGCAATTCGGGTAGTCTTATCGTCGCCTCCGGTACCTCAATTACCGCATCTTTCTCACACCGCTTTAACTCGTGTCCTGCTGCCCTAATGTCAGGTCCATTCTCTCCCACTCTTCTAATAACATACGGGCCTCCTGATGCTTTTGGGACCTGCACCACTGTATATTTATCTACAGACCACTGGTCTTTAATCTTGCTCCTCTCTGTATAGTGGACTCTCTTCCTAACTACTTCTCCTATGGTTAGCAATTTAGAGGATGATGTCTTGTCACATCTCTCTTTCCTTACAGCAGCTAACTTTCTTAACTGTTCGCCTGCCCTAACATGCGCATAACGCAGACGGGAAAGATGTCCAGTCACCCAGTTCTCAACATTTGGTTCCCCATCATTACAATCACTATCATCACTAGCATCTAGCATGAAATCTACTGGCAATCTGGGTTCTATTCCAAACACTAAGTAGTACGGGGAGTAACCTGTGGACGAGTGGGGCGTAGAGTTATAAACTAACAAAACCTCAGCTATATGTTCAGACCATTTCCTTTTCTGGCTTGCCTCTAGTGGCCTCAGAAGATCATGTAGGGTCCTATTAAACCTTTCGCACTGACCGTTCCCTTTTGGATTGTAACTCGTGGTACGGCTCTTTTGAATCCCGTACACTCTACAGAGTTCTGCAATCACAGCCGATTCAAAGTTCCTGCCTTGATCTGAATGGAGTCTATGGGGTACACCTAAATACAGAAACCATTTCTCCACCAGAACTTTCGCAACTGTCGAGGCCTTCTGATCCCTTGTGGGAACAGCAACTGTAAATTTGGTGAAAACATCTGTAATGACCAACACATTTTCATACCCCCGACTATCCTTCTCTAACATAGTAAAATCCATGGTCACCACCTCAAAAGGCCTAGATGCTAATAAATTACCTGAAGGACCCTGCAGTTTAATATGGGGTGGTTTAGCAATATTACACCTCTGGCATCTTTTACAAAACAGTTCAACATCTTTCGTGATGCCAACCCAATAACATCTACTTCTAAGGATTTGTATCATCCTATCTCTGCCCTGATGGCCGGTGCTGTGCACTGATTCTAACACTCTCTGCTTCAATGCATCAGGTACCACTAATTGAGAAATCCACCCTCTACCTGGCCTCTTTAATTTCCTGTACAACAACCCATTAATCACACTCAACCTCTTTCGCTGCTTCAACAAACTTTTGGTTTCAGGGGGTAAACCCCTCATCTCTATCTTACTCAGTCTCACACTCTCACTCACACAAGTTAACACTTTATACACATGCACATCTTCTGCTTGTAGTTTTCTCAACTCTTCAGCTGAATATGATGGTAATGATAACAGTGGCACATTACCTACAGGGTTATTCTGTCTATCTACATCTACAATCTCTCCTATCCTAGCAGTTCTTAAGTTTGGACTAACTGGTGTAGCAGCTATGTGACTGATTGGAATGTCACCTTCTTCATCTGATCTTCCTGGGGCTTCAAATGGGTAGCGGGACAAATAATCAGC
This sequence comes from Cepaea nemoralis, assembly GCA_014155875.1. Taxonomy (NCBI): domain Eukaryota; kingdom Metazoa; phylum Mollusca; class Gastropoda; order Stylommatophora; family Helicidae; genus Cepaea; species Cepaea nemoralis. The sequence continues at coordinate 28,857 of JACEFZ010016250.1, forward strand.
ATTTCCATTAGCACGACCTGGTTTGTGCTTAATGGTGTAGTCAAACATCGACATCTGTGCTATCCATCTCTGCTCAATGGCACCCAGTTTTGCCTTTTGCCACAAAGCTAAATTCCTACTATCTGTAAAAACTTCTACTTTAGTACCTAAAAGATAACTTCTAAACTTCTCAGTCATAGCCCACTTCAATGCAAGTAACTCAAGTTTAGAACTGCTTTTAGCGTTTCGTTCTGAGGGGCGAAGCGTACGGCTAGCATAAGCTAAGACTCTTTTCTTACCATCTTGAATTTGTGAGAGGACAGCACCTAAACCCTGGTATGAGGCATCTACCTCCAATATGAACTGTAATGAGAAGTCTGGGAAGCCTAAAAGGGGTGTTGATGTCAGAGCCTCTTTTAATCGATTAAACGCCTCGTCACACTCTGGAGTCCACAACCGCCCTATGGGTCCTTTCTTCTTCTTAGTATCACCGGTTTGCTGCTGGTTGAGTTGGCCCACCAGCTCATGTAGTGGTCTTGCAATATTAGCAAACTTTGAGACAAACCGTCTATAATAACTGGCTAACCCTAGAAATGACCTAAGTTCTGTCTGAGTTCTGGGCACAGGTGCTTCTTTTATGGCTGCAACTTTATCATCCATGGTACCAATGCCTTCTTCTGAAATGGTGTGCCCTAAAAACTCAACCTTTTTCTGACAAAAGTTACACTTTTCAGGATTTAGTTTTAGCCCAATGGACTGCAGTCTCTCAAACACTTTCTCAAGCCTACTCAAATGCTCTGAAAAATCCCCAGAAAACACCAAAATGTCATCAAGGTATACCAACAAAATCTGAAAAAAATAGTCATTCAGAGAGCATTGCATTAACCTCTGGAAGCTGCTCGCGGAGTTTGCAAGTCCCATTGGCATACGCGTATACTCATACAAACCAAAAGGGGTGGTAAAAGCAGTCTTCTCTTGATCCTCTGGCTTCATGGCCACCTGGTAATACCCACTTGCAAGATCTAAAGTTGAAAATAATTTGGCACCACCCAGGGCATCTAGATACTCATCTACTCTAGGGAGAGGGTATGCATCTTTCTTTGTCCTAACATTTACAGCCCGATAATCGACACATAACCTAAGTCTACCATCCTTTTTTCTCACGAGGACCACCGGAGAAGCCCAAGGACTGGAACTTTCCTTAATTATCTGACTATCTAATAAACCTTGGAGATGATCTTGTACTTCTCTATAAAATGCTGGGGGAATTCTCCTATAAGGCTGCTTGATGGGGGTCTCATCTGTCAACTGGATACTATGGGTTACTCTATCTGTATAGCCTATGTCAGTATCTCCCTTGGCAAAAAGACTATCATACCTAACTAATAACTCCTCTAACTTCTTCCTATCTCTATCACTACCCTCAAAACTGCTCAAATCTACAGGGCACCTAACATCATCTTTCTCTCCGGCATAAGGCCGTGTTGAAACCTCAACCTCCTGAGCACTTACCATTTTGAAATGGTTGGTCAAATCTACAGTAGCATCTGAAATATCCCCAACTTGAGTACCCTTCGACAAGAACATGTCTTCATCCCCCAGATTGACCACTTGGACTTGGCATACGCCCCGTCTCAAGGTAGTCAAAGTGTGGGAGAAAAGCAAACCCTTGTGCTCCAAGTCTCGAGTTGGGCTGAAAATGACATGCATATTTTCACGCACAAATCTTACACATTTTACACTAACTGCAGTGATGGAGCGGGCAGGTACGCAAACTCTATTGTCAACAAACACTTTAACTCCGTCCAGTCCGACTCCAGGAATCTCTTCCGCTGTGCTGCTCCAATTAAGAAACCTACACAGATTCGGTACTGACTGTAAAATGTTTGTGCCAATAATGCCAGGCACTCTTCTCTCCCCATTGTCCATGTCTTTGGTGACAAACACCCCACAGTCCTTCACTTGTGTCCCACCCAACACAATGTCACACATGAAGTACCCCACATATGGAATCATTACGCCATTTGCGGCCGTCAACCTAACGAATTGTCCTTCCTTTAGAACAAAGTCCTGGAACATGCCCTTGAAACAGGCCTCAGTAATGGTGGATACTTGAGAACCTGTATCGATGACACACTGGACACTGTTCCCACCTATCAAGACAGTCTCTTCGGGCCTACCACCCACAATTTTAATGTCCGAGCCATGACGCTCCCCTTCTAATACCTGGCTCCCAGCCTTAGAGGGGTCCCGTTTAATGCTTGTCTGCACTCGCGTCTCAAGTGACCAACCCGATTGCATCGCCAGCAACGTGGCACTTGATGTTGTTGATCGTTGGTGGTGAGTCTGTTCAGCCTGGCACCAATCTCAGACATCTCCCTCTGAAGAAAGTCAATTTCACCCTGCCTGGAAGTAAACTCAGTTCTTGGTGGTACTCGAGCTGGCTCAGTATGTGCAGGCCTACATTTTACCGTTTGTGGGACTACCTCAGCCTGCACTGGCCCATACTGCCCCTGCTGAAACTCAACTTTCACGGCCGAAGGTACGCTTGACTGAATTTCCCCAGAGTTCTCATTTCTGGGTCTCACCTCTACCTCTCTGATTTCAGCACCTAGTGGGGCCCGCACACCTTCCCATGTTTGTGCGCACTCCCTGACTTGCAGAAAAGTCACAGATGAATCTTGTGCTATCTTTTCTTTTAGGACAGTTTGGGTGAAACTGTCCCTTATGCCAGCCACAAACTGGTCTCGAAGGGCCTCCCCATCCAACACAGGGACACCTTGCGTTTCCTGGGCCTTCACTACCCTCTTGAACTCAGCATTGACCCTATGGGAGAAGTCATGGACTGTCTCCCCAGCTCGCTGGCGTATTGTGAATAACGTTGCCAGGAGCTCCCGTAGACTTTTCTTCTCACCATATATCTTCAGCAAGGCCTGTAGCATGGCCTCGGGATCTTCCTCGGAAGCATGGAGTTCCAACTCCCTCCTGACAGGACTGGTTATGCTGTCGAAAATAACATCCACCTTATCGACAGTCTCTAACATGCCAGCCCTCCAAGCTGACCTCACCTCCCTGACGTACTCTTCTACCGATGGTCCACCTTTCTCCCCAAAACACCGAACAGGCTTTCTGGTTGGTACTACAACGTACCTCAAAGCCTCAGTGAGCTCGCGTGGTGGAGCTTCCACTGGGCGGGAATCTTCGGTTTCCATCGTAGAAGCTGTCGGCGACTCGTCTTGTTCAACTCTCACTGCCGCACGAGTACTTCTGGTCTCCATCTTAAGGACAAGATACTATGCTACGGGTGGTTCTGCAATGGAGCCTAACTAGCTAACCTGGGTTTTGCTATCTCTAGAAGACTATTACCAACTATACCAAAAATGAACCGACACAGAAACCAACTAAAGACCTCAACTAAAACAATCACTTGGTACCAAAACAATCCTCCTAGAATAATTCTAAGGCTGTCACTATCCTGGTTCAGGCTCGCCACTTGAAAACTAAGGTATAAACAGGAAGCAAGGACCACTTACTTCTGCTACGGTGATGTGAGGAGAAGAGCGCAAACCCTGACTGCGTAGGGCCAAAGAAGAAAATGAATAAAGAGAAAGAACCTCTCACCGTCCTCGGTTAACAAGAATAGAAAAGAATTAAGGTTTAAAAAGATCCCAGGGTGGGCCGACAGGGGATTAGAACAATATTCTCCAATCCCAGACAAAGAATTACTCCAAGGGCTGTTCTAACACCAATGACTATAACACTAGAGTCTATCAACTAAACAACAAAGTAAGGGTAACACAAGCATCATTTGTTTATTACACTTCTAAACTTCACAATAATATACAGACATGTAGCATCAACAAAGAAATTAGGATACAGCAAAAATCAAACAGCAAGGAGACTAACCTAACAAACCAAATTCCTAAATGTAGCAAAAACTTCTAATCCAGTGAAAGCTACAAATCTACCAAACACTAATCCACCAAAAACTGATCCACTAAACCTAATTTATCAAAAACTTCTAGTCCACCAAAAACTAATTTATCAAAAACTTCCAGTCTACTAAAAACCCAGGAAAATCTAAAATCTAAAACTAGAATTCTGGCTTTTCCACTGCAAAACTTCAGGGTCTAACTACTAAACACACATTAGAAATAGGCATTGGCGCCTAGTCACTCAGTGGTGGACTACGGAAAAAGGGCCAGTTCTACCTGTGCGGGGCCTTATATATTGGGGTCCCAGAGTTCCAGACCAATCAGACGCCCTCTTGCAGAATTCCACCATCATCGCGAGCCGAGTACATTTGTATAGACCAATCGGCACTCGTGGGTCACGTGGTCAGTATCACGTCGACCGCCTTTACAGCCCAGAACATTTAATAGTACCCATTTTAAGCTGAGTCAACGTGGGAACACAGACCATTTTAAAGAAGGGAACAAAACAAAAGTGAAATCTGTCTCAGTGGCGATTGGAACACGGGACTACTGGGCTGGCTGGCAGGCCACTGCGATACCGCAGCTCCCCGTGTATTGTAACCTCCAGCAGAATCACACATCTCTGTTATAATTCCCGCCAGTGGGCAGCAGCAGCGGTGACCTTCGTGGACTGGAAGTCTACGCTGTCGCGCCCAGCCCACAAGTGAACGGTGTTCGTTTAAACACAAACATGTATGGAGGAGGGAATGGTTGTTCGAGAGCGATGGCTGCTATTACATATCGAACCGGTCGAAAATATGGTACAAAATACGCTTGATTTTCTCCTAGTTGGACGATAAGGCGACGTAGGAAGGAAACGAGGCCTAGTGAAGACATTATAGGACCATTTCTACACGACTTGGGACACACATTGCAACAACAACAACAACAACAGCAACAAAACATTATTTTGAAAGGGTTAAGAATTGGGCACGCAGGCCCGTCTAACATTCTGCGCTTTTATCACTCTCTTTCATACATTATACCATTCACACATCATTCAAGGCTAACTGAAAACAGCAATAATATAAAAGATATGCATTATAAGGCATGTGGAAAATGAAAAATCAATACTACACGACTCAGTAATAGTAATAACTGGTGTGGCACTTGTTATTAGCTATGTGGAATATACTGGCCTACCAAAAGAGGACTGACTGTTATACTAGGCTTTTATTATTATTATTATTTCTATTATTAAAGGTGAAGGTAATCTTGCATACAGTGCCAGCCACATATAGTTTGCAGACAGATAGGCACTCAACGGGTGATATGACCAATATTACGTCATTGACCCCATTTTCGGCAGGTCGACCTTGGAACCCGTGTCGATTTAAAAAAAATGCCCCTCCATACGAATTTGAACCCATGTCCACCGGCCCGGCAGGTCACGTTCTAGCCACCGCCCTGCCATGACTACCCGAGACTTGGTTGCATACTTATCTGTAGCTTCACATATTCTTTGGCAGTTCGCTTCTACGCCATCAACTCTTGTCTTTTCATATTAATACCGACTGACCTACTGATCTTACTCCCTTCCACTCTACGCTGGCCTGACAACTACGTGTATTCAATCCAAGCACTTATTTGCCTATTCGCTTCATCCCGCCATTCATCTGTGAATGTCTCCATCAGCGGGTACGCACTCTTGCGGAAAGATCCTAGCGAAGTGTAGAGATCCTGCAGATTACAGAGTTGGAACCGGTAGCGTCCCCCCATTGGAGTACCAGCTCTACCGGTTGTCATATCCCCGGTCTTTTGTTCCCACGTTGAGCGGTGACATTGGATACCGCCGGCCAGACACACTGAGTTGATGAATAAGTACGCTGGCAATAATCGGAACTTATTCCGTCCCAGTGAACAATTTATGACGGTTGCCATGTTTCCCGGAAAGACAGTATTGTACTGGTAGTCATTGTATTGCTGGAATGACTGCTGTTTTAGGTTTAATTCCAGCTGCATATTAACTTGGTTTGGGCTCTGGTATGTTTGTTTTGTGGTATCACTTACATCCATCCAGCTTTACTGTTACTTCATTCATTGTGTAGTCAACAATTGAGCAGTGGTCAAATTTAGAATTTCTGTTCGGCGCATTATCTTGTGGGCGCGGTTTGTGTTGTGTTGAGAAGCAGATATGGCCACGTTGTGAAGTGTATCCTGTTACTTACTCCAAACAATGATCTGCTGTTGCTGCTGCTACTACTGCTACTACCACCACTGTTGCTCCTGCTGCTACTACTGCTACTACCACCATTGTTGCTCCTGCTGCTACTACTGCTATTACCACCACTGTTGTTCCTGCTGCTACAGCCATTACTGCTACGGCAACCAGTGCTGGAACTGCTACTACAACCATTACTGTTGCCGCAACCACTGCTGTACTGCTACTTCAACTGTTACGGTTGCCGCAAGCACTTCTGCTAATTCTACTGCTAATGTAAGCACTGCCGCTACTGCAACAATTAATGCTACTGCGCCTGCAACCATTGCTCCTGTTGGTACTACATCAACCGCTGCTACTGCTTCAATAATCACTGTTACTGCTACTAAAACCATGGTTGCAACTACAGCCACAAACTGCAGTCATTGCCACTGCTGTTATAATTACTGCTGCTTTCAGGACTACTGTCGCTGCCCCCACTGCTACTAAATAACCGCTACAGCTAAAACTACTGCTACAGCTACTAAAACCAAAAGTCTACTACAAATACTGCTGCTGCAACTACTACTACTACTACTACTACTACTACTACTACTACTACTACTACTACTACTACTACTACTACTACTACTACTACTACTACTACTACTACTATTACTACTACTACTACTACTACTACTACTACTACTACTACTACTACTACTACTATTACTACTACTAATACTACTACTACTACTACTACTACTACTACTACTACTACTACTACTACTACTACTACTACAACCGCTGCCACTGCAGCCACAGATGCTGCTACTAAAGCAATCATTACTGCCGAAATGACACCTCGACCACTCTGCTACTGCAAGCGATACTGTTTCTACAACCACTTCTGCTACTATAACCACCGTTCTTGCTGCTGCTACGATAACCACTGTTGCTGCTACCACAACAGTTGCTGCTACTATCACAACAACTGCTGCTGCTGATACCACAGACACGGCAGCTGTTTCAACCACCGCTTCTACCACTTCAATGCTGCTACTACTTCTATAAGCACGGATGCTGATGTGCTGCTGGTGCTACTATAACCACTATTGTTGCTACTGTCGCTACTACAACCACTGCTTCTGATATCTTGTGCTACGCGTATTATTCTAGAATGACTTTCACAATAACTAATGCGACTACTAACGCTGTTGATATCTGTTGCAATAATAGTTATAACTATTACTACTACTACGACTATTGCTGCTGCTACTACTACTACTACTACTACTACTACTACTACTACTACTACTACTACTACTACTACTACTACTACTACTGCTGCTGCTGCTGCTGCTGCTGCTGCTGCTACTACTACTACCACTATCACCACCACTACCACACGACCACCACCAATAATATAACCATTCGACCATTGTTATTGCCCATTACCGTTTTCACTTTCTCATCTCATTGTTTAATTTAATTATAGTCAATTTGCTTTTCTTTATCTCTTTCTTTCTTTCTGTTCTTCCTCATGATGCGCCACTACTTCTATACCATACCTTAAGTTGCCTATTTGCAGTCTAGTATTTTATTGTCCTATTCTTTTTATACAGCCCCAGGTGTCCATTTTGTTTTTCTCAACCTCTTCTGTTTATCTGTCTGACTTGTCGCATTCTTCCTGTCCTTCCTTCCTTCCTTCCTTCCTTCCTTCCTTCCTTCCTTCCTTCCTTCCTTCCTTCCTTCCTTCCTTCCTTCCTTCCTTCCTTCCGTCATTCCTTCCTTCCTTCCGTCCGTCCGTCCGTCCGTCCGTCCTTCCTTCCTTCCTTCCTTCCTTTGTCTGCCTGCCTGTATGCCTACATGGCTGTGCTTTTTCTTTCTTTCTTTCGTTGCCTGATCGGTGCCCACTAATTTGTTCTGTACATCGTGTGTGACCTTTGTTCTATGACTTCCGTGTCAGCGTGTACCACGGCCAACACATCAATACAGCCCAACAACCGCCACTGCCTCGCCAGCCAGTAGTGTCCGCCTGCTGTTGCCAGCAACATGTCCATGTTTGTTGACATCAATAATTCAGGAACATTCTCCGATGCCATTGTCACGGCAGAATGAAAACACAAACACCAGGCAGAACACAAGTTGTAAACGCACCAAAATGCGACACTATCGTCGAATTAGCCGAGCCGCTCCGCTCTACTAATTCCATGTCGTAACAAGTTCTGTAGTGTGTGGCAAGAAAGAACAGGTTATCTTTTTTTTTTTTTTTGCATACCCCTTACAGGACGTTGCAGTCAACATCAGCATGTTTCAGCTGCTGTTGTTGTACTAGGCAAGATTACGCTCAGTAGTTTGCCATTGCTTTATGAGTATATCCCGTAAGTTAACAACGCGGCGAGAACCGCTACCGATTGTCGCGCAGGTTACGTTACTCACGAGAATATACGGGATTACGGAGAAAGACGTTAACGCCTAGGCCAGGGAGACCGGCTTCACAGGTTATCACACCTCGTAAAATCTAGGCTTAATTTTTTAGCCAGACTACTGTGAGCAAAGTCGTTAGTATTTAATAGTTCTCCAGTTATCCTACGACATCGGTTCAAAAGGCAGTTCTGGGGAATAGAGTGGATTTCCAGATGTCTCTGGGAAGGACATGAAAGGGGAATGGGCGATGGTCATTTCACTTCATAACTCGTTTTCTAACCTCCTTTCTGAGAAACAGAGAGAGAGAGAGAGAGAGAGAGAGAGAGAGAGAGAGAGAGAGAGAGGGGGGGGGGAGAAAAACACGAGTGTCGGAAACACCGACTCACCGACAATCAAGTGGGGTTATCAAGCGTATCCAAGTGGAGCTATCAGACGAAGAAATCCTGAAGCAGCTACGAGAGGAGAATCTCCACACCCGATTCTTGAAGGCGTCTCCTCACCTAATCCAAGATTCTCACAACCTTGGCGGTGGTGACGACAGAGGGCAGCGAGATGCCGATCACAGTATCAATCAACTAGAGAATGCAGCAGCCAGAGAGATTCATCCCGAGAATCACGCAATGTTCCAGATGTCAGAAGGCCGGCCACAGTAGAGCTAAGTGTCGCAGTAAGACGGAAATCTACCGGTACTGCGCTGATCACCACGCCTTCAAGGAGTGTCCGCTAGCCAAGCTGGACACGGACTTCCGAGCACCCAACAACAAAAGAAAGTGCGCCAACTGCCTGGGCAAGCATGGAGCAATATACTTGGGCTCTCCGTACCTGCAACGACACAGAGACGCCTTAAAGATCGCAATTAACACAAAGACACCATTCAAGGAAGCAATGCGGAGGGGCGAGACAGCCACGGGTATAGCACAAGTTGAAAGAGATCAACTGCAAAAGCAGATAGACGAGTTGAAGAAACAAGTCAAAGCATTGCTGACGCCCGACTTCAACCAGCGACAATGAGAAACTGCTGGCTGAAATAAAGGAGATCCATGAAAACATCAAGCAAGAAGTGGAACATATGGCACTGATAAAGAAGGAAAACGAAGAGATCCTACAAACCATTAAACAAGAGCGAGAACTACAGAAAGCTGAAATGGAACGTTTCCAAAAGAAACCAACAGAAGCCAGACAAGAAACCACAGAGAAACTGCAGGATGAAAACCAAGAGACCGAGCCTGAACAGGAAACTAAAGCCAGCAGCCAAACTACAAACCACAACGCCCAAGAGGGAACCACTATCCCGTCGGATCTCTGCAGGAGGCACAGAATACCCACTTAGCAGGGAGGAACTCCAGCCCAAGGAATTCAGAAGGCGCTGGGAAGAAAAAGAAAAGAAGAAGCCAAAGAAACTCAGGGAGAGACCGACGGAATACCCAGTCTTACACTATGACTGTGAGACCGATTTCGAGTACTATGTAGATGACGGTAAAATCGTCCCAAGGCTGACCACGGAGGAAGAAATCTTAAGGCAGCAGATACTCAAACGCGACAGTGAAAACAGGCGCAAAGAGGAAAATGAAAACGTCGAAAAGCTCCTACAGAAGATACACAAAAAAGAAGATAAAAAGACCAAATAAAAAGTCCTTATAAGGACTGCACCCAGCCAAGCCAGACGAGCCAGGAGCCTGCACCAACAAAGAAAACCACAAGAGGAGACGAGCACAAAGGATAGCCGCTGACCAATACAAGCTGACGTCACAGACACAAAAGCTTACGTAACCAGTCCGAGATAGGACTTTCTCGAAAGAGCGCACAAGACAAGAAACAAGGCTAAAAACCCACAAAAACCTCGGCTCTCAACAATAACCACCGCTGGGGAAGCAGGTTAGACGAGATCGAATTTTGAATTATTGTTTTGAAAATGGAACTGGAATTGGAATCCTTCCTTCCTTGCTTTTCCTTTTGTCATGTACTAATATTATCGTAATATTATAATATTAATACCATATTGACGTGGATAGGCCTTAGGTTCATACCAGAGTGCGATCAGCGTTGCCAGTAGTGGGTTGTGCTCAATATTTAAAATTTCAAATCCCGAAACAACCACATAATCAACTAATGTTATCGTTAATTAGGCGGCATTTTGATGTAGATTTAAACAAAGTTGTAATATTTTCGCCTTTCGGCCGACACATACGACTTCTAACTGTTATTATTTGACTGGGTTAGCTAGGCTTTCCTGAGCACTTTCTTAGGCCATTACTTTGTCTTAAGTGGTCACGTCATCCGCAGCCATTTCATTCACAGGGTGTGCACACCACACAACCCATCCATAATATTCACATGCATACCGTTCGGCTCTCAGGGGAAGGCAAGGACAATGCATGGACATTGCCTGCTATGCAAGGCGCCTTCCATATGACGGCGGTACAGGAAGATCTGACATCAACTAAGTTAGCCAAGGAAGACATGACACCTGCTAAGCTAGCCAAGGAAGACATGACACCTGCTAAGCTAGCCAAGGAAGACATGACACCTGCTAAGCTAGCCAAGGAAGACATGACACCTGCTAAGTTAGCCAAGGAAGACATGACACCTGCTAAGCTAGCCAAGGGAGACATGACACCTGCTAAGCTAGCCAAGGGAGACATGACACCTGCTAAGCTAGCCAAGGAAGACATGACACCTGCTAGGCTAGCCAAGGAAGACATGACACCTGCTAAGCTAGCCAAGGAAGACATGACACCTGCTAAGCTAGCCAAGGAAGACATGACACCTGCTAGGCTAACCTAGAGAGACATGACACCTGCTAAGCTAGCCAAGGAAGACATGACACCTGCTAAGCTAGCCAAGGGAGACATGACACCTGCTAAGCTAACCAAGGAAGATATGACACCTGCTAAGCTAGCCAAGGAAGACATGACACCTGCTAAGCTAGCCAAGGAAGACATGACACCTGCTAAGCTAGCCAAGGAAGACATGACATCTGCTAAGTTAGCCAAGGAAGATATGACACCTGCTAAGTTAGCCAAGGAAGACATGACACCTGCTAAGCTAGCCAAGGAAGACATGACACCTGCTAAGCTAACCTAGAGAGACATGACACCTGCTAAGATAGCCAAGGAAGATATGACACCTGCTAAGCTAGCCAAGGAAGACATGACACCTGCTAAGCTAGCCAAGGAAGACATGACACCTGCTAAGCTAGCCAAGGAAGACATGACACCTGCTAAGCTAGCCAAGGAAGACATGACACCTGCTAAGCTAACCTAGAGAGACATGACACCTGCTAAGATAGCCAAGGAAGATATGACACCTGCTAAGTTAGCCAAGGAAGACATGACACCTGCTAAGCTAGCCAAGGAAGACATGACACCTGCTAAGCTAGCCAAGGAAGACATGACACCTGCTAAGCTAGCTAAGGAAGACATGACACCTGCTAAGCTAACCTAGAGAGACATGACACCTGCTAAGATAGCCAAGGAAGATATGACACCTGCTAAGTTAGCCAAGGAAGACATGACACCTGCTAAGCTAGCCAAGGAAGACATGACACTTGCTAAGCTAACCTAGAGAGACATGACACCTGCTAAGATAGCCAAGGAAGATATGACACCTGCTAAGCTAGCCAAGGAAGACATGACACCTGCTAAGCTAGCCAAGGAAGACATGACACCTGCTAAGCTAGCCAAGGAAGACATGACATCTGCTAAGTTAGCCAAGGAAGATATGACACCTGCTAAGTTAGCCAAGGAAGACATGACACCTGCTAAGCTAGCCAAGGAAGACATGACACCTGGTAAGCTAACCTAGAGAGACATGACACCTGCTAAGCTAGCCAAGGAAGACATGACACCTGCTAAGCTAGCCAAGGAAGACATGACACCTGCTAAGCTAACCTAGAGAGACATGACACCTGCTAAGATAGCCAAGGAAGATATGACACCTGCTAAGTTAGCCAAGGAAGACATGACACCTGCTAAGTTAGCCAAGGAAGACATGACACCTGCTAAGTTAGCCAAGGAAGACGTGACACCTGCTAAGTTAGCCAAGGAAGACGTGACACCTGCTAAGTTAGCCAAGGAAGACATGACACCTGCTAAGCTAGCCTTTCCCATTCCCATCTCATCACAACAAAGCATGACTCCTAAGATCGGATACAAGAAGCAACGATATATCACAGGGGATATATTCAGACTAATAGAAGAAGAAAGAAAATTAAAGGAACACGAGGTTGAAATACAGTCTTACATACAGAAACAACACGGAAAAAAATCAGAATGCGATCAGAAAAGACATGAAACAACTTGTGTTGAAAACTTGTAATAAAATAGAACATATTTCAGTTGCAAGGAAAGGTTGGAGGCAAGTCAATCGAAATCAAAACATCAACAGGCGAATTAAGGCCATCATTACATGTAATAAATAATAAACAGTGGCACCTCTATAATAGAAAATAAAGATATACTAGAAAGATGTAAGGAGTACCGTGGAGAAACAACTAAACTGAGCCAAAGACAAGAGAGCGTGCATGTCAGTGCCGAAACACATACATGGAAATCATTTAGCCTCGGTCTCACTGGTGTCCACAGTTGGACAGATGGCAGTTCAATACACCGCGTGACGAGTCGTTGAGAGGATGCAGTCTGGTTTGTGGAAGCAACGATTGGAAAAACTGGTTTGGTTGAAGATTCCAACCAGGTGGGCGATGTTTGAGTCACTTTGCGCTGTTTGGAGATTTGACATTCAGCGTCAGTCTGGGTCACTTGTCCATCAGTGTCAGTCTGGGGCGCTTGGCCTATCAGTGTCAGTCTAGGGCGCTTGTCATGCAGTGCCAGTCATTCAGTATTACAGCTAGTATGAGGCAATAGTATGCGCATATCAGGGGTACTCCGCGTAGTTTGTCAGTCGAAAGCAGTCTGTGGTGTTTATCATTGTCAGTTGTAGTCTGTGGTGTTTATCATTGTCAGTTGTAGTCTGTGGTGTTTATCATTGTCAGTTGTAGTCTGTGGTGTTTATCATTGTCAGTTGTAGTCTGTGGTGTTTATTCATTGTCAGTTGTAGTCTGTGGTGTTTATCATTGTCAGTTGTAGTCTGTGGTGTTTATCACTGTCAGTTGTAGTCTGTGGTGTTTATCATTGTCAGTTGTAGTCTGTGGTGTTTATCATTGTCAGTTGTAGTCTGTGGTGTTTATCATTGTCAGTTGTAGTCTGTGGTGTTTATCACTGTCAGTTGTAGTCTGTGGTGTTTATCATTGTCAGTTGTAGTCTGTGGTGTTTATCATTGTCAGTTGTAGTCTGTGGTGTTTATCATTGTCAGTTGTAGTCTGTGGTGTTTATCATTGTCAGTTGTAGTCTGTGGTGTTTATCACTGTCAGTTGTAGTCTGTGGTGTTTATCATTGTCAGGTTTAGTCTGGGGTGTTTATCATTGTCATTTGTGCCCTGGAGTGTGTTTCTCTTTCACTGGTAGTCCACTTTTCCGCCTGTTTTATTCTGAGACTGTAGTTAGAGATAGTTTGAAACGCTTGCCATTCTGTATTGATTGTTGCCCGTTACGGAAAGTAATTAAAATAATGTTTTTCCTGAAACCATCAAATGTGTCGACACCTGTTTGGATCAAAACTTTGATCTATATAATCGGAACATTTACCCATTCGGCTTTAAGGAGACGTGTTGATTGTGTTCTGAGTCAGTCCTATCAAAGGACGTGTTGATTATGTTCTGATTCATCCCTCTCAAACCACGTTTTGATTGTTTTCCTGTGTCAGTCCTCTCAAAGGACGTGTTGATTGTGTTTTGAGTAAGACTTCTCAAACCACGTGTTGATTGTTTTCTGATTCAGCCCTCTCAAAGGACGTGTTGATTGTGCTCTGAGTCAAACTAAGGTAGCTAATGATTCTGCTTGTGGCCAGTGATAGGAGTCGATGCCTCTGTCGGTTCTCACAAAAGCAAGGTGCTCATGCTAGTGGATGTTGTACTGTTTCTAGTTTGAAGCAGAGAAATTAAGTTAGACTCTAGCCAGGCTGCAGAAATAACTATCCCAAACATGAAGATGATGATACGTAAGAAATGGATGACGGAGGACATTTTAAAACTAATAGAAATAAACAGAAATAAAATAATAAAAATAACCATGAAAAGTATGAAGAGATTGACAGGAAAATTAGTATATTGTGCAGTGAGACAATAGAGCATGGCTTGAGGAAAATTGCAAGGAAATTTAAAACCAACACAACGCCAGGATTACAAAATTAATGCACAAAAGAATACACGATATCACCAAGAAAGGAACACATATCAACGAGTGGACTAAAATCCTAAGATGGCAATATCATAATAGAAAAAGTTCAGATTTTAAATGCATTGTCAGAATATGTGAAAGACTTTTACAAGAGAAGAACAGTGTGTATTCTAATGAAGTGTAAGTGAGAATAAAAATGAAGGACCATCAACTCTGAAGATGGGAGTTCAGAATGCTCTTAACTAATATTAAAACTAACACGACCCTTGGTCCAGACAACATCACACCAGAAATATTCAATGCCTTAGAAGAATATGGCATAGACAAGGTCACCAGACTGATATGATTCAATCTCGAAGAAATCGGTAGCGTTGGAATGTGATCAAAATCGAACGATTAGCATAATGGGCCACATCACGAAGATTTTTCTGAGAATCATCATGCAAAGAGTTAAGAAGAATATACAAAATAGGGAAAGACCAGTGTGGGTTCGTATTCGGCAAGGGTACAGTTAATGTTGTGTATTTTCTGAGAACATTAATAGAGCGTTCAACAGAAGTAAAGAAAATTTAAATCTTTGCTTCATTGACTACACAAAGGCTTTCGATAAAATAAGACATGTCAACACGATGAAGATGCTTGCAGATCCACAGATTGATGGAAAAGATCTTATACTTTTAAAACACATATATTGGAAACAACAAGCTGCCAAAAAAGATTGATAATTAAGTAGATCACTGTCAGCCTAATAACGTAAGCGCCTGGATGTTTAATGTCTCCAAATGGTTTACCTCCACTCAACCCCTTGTTTCATATCCTTTTCACAAGACATCCCAGTCAACACCAGCATTTCTGCCGCTGTGATCTCTTGGCAAGTTTACGTTCAGTAGTTTGCCATTGCTTTCTGAATGACAGGCCCCATACCATTTTTATAAAAACCCAACGCCAGGCGGTGTGCTGCCAAATCGCTCGCATCTGTGTTTCGAACACGGTATGCAGGATTACGAACTGTGTCCGTAACCTCTTCGCCGTGGAGCAGACTTATAACTAGATTCACTTAAAGCAGATGTCGTATGCATACAGTCTTTAGTTTACTCAACCACTGCTACCGATTTCAACGCAGAACCAACGCAACGCGGTCTGCTGCCAAACCGCGCGTAGCTTTGTTTCGAACGCGGGTATACGGGATTACGAACCGCGTTCGTAAGGCCTTCGCCACGGAGACCGGCTGTTTTCCTCTATACAGTGAACATATTTTTAGAAATGTTGAAAATATTAAATGAATCACCATTGGGGACATAACATCAATAAAATTAGATATGCGGATGATACTGCATTGTTTGCAGACAATGAACAGGATCTGCAACATTTAGTAGATGTGGTTATTAATCAGTGAACAAATAGAGTTAGAATTAAATTATAAGAAGACACAGATTGTGGTAGTAAAGAGGGAAAAACAAAACGACTGGGAAGAATATGGAGAAACCCTAAATAAAAACTACAAGGAGGCAACTAGAAACTTCTACAGCAAGATAAGTGCAATGCGAACCAGAGACGAACCCTTTGACCCAACTGAAATAATTAACAGCGAAAATGGAGAACCAATAAGTGGAAAAAAAAAACAAAAACAAAAACAAATACTAATAAGATGGAAGCAGTATTTCGAACAACTTCTCAGCATCCCATCAGATGTCACAAGAATTCAAGAAACCTACACAGATGCCACTGAAGAACTAGAACCAGACATACTAAAAGAAGAAATTGTAGAAGCCATCAGATTAGCCCCATTGTACAAATCACCGGAACAGGATGAAATACCAAATGAACTAATTAAAGCAGCAAGAAAAGTGGGAACAGCTTGGCTACATAGACTATTCAACCATGTTTGGGTAGAACAATAGACACCACGAGACTGGGGAAATGCCATAATTATCCCAATTAGGAAAAACAAAGGCAGCAAAAAGAAATTGCACACAATACAGAGGCATTTCACTGTTGAGTCATACTGGGAAAAATTTTTGCAAAATTCTTGAGAAAAGATTATAAACTACTATAGAACCCCAGCTAAGCGAAACACAACTTGGATTTAGGAAAAACAAAGGATGCACAGATGCAATTTTTGCTCTTAGACAACTTATAGAAAAATCAATCGAATTCAATGAAACACTCTGCTTAGCCTTTGTCGACCAAGAAAAGGCATTCGATAGAGACACAAGTTGTGGGAAATCCTTAAACAATATGGAGTGAGTACACATCTAACAAACCTATGTAGAAGCTTATACAACAACAGTGAATGCATAGTGAAAGCAACTGGAGGACACTCAGAACCCTTCACCATAAGATCTGAAGTACGACAAGGTTGTGTCCTGTCCCCTCTCTTGTTCATAACATATATAGACAACATATGTAAAGAAACCAGCCAAACAGAGACCGCAAGAATACCGCATGACGAGAACACAGAAGAAGAAGCATCTGCAAATCTAACTATTAGAGAACTCCTGTTTGCAGACGACCAAGCACTAATAGCAAAATCAGAAGCTGAATTACAAGACCACATGAATAGTCTAAACGAAATGTGTAGGGAACATAACATGAAAATTAGCACAAGCAAAACAGAGGTAATGACTATAACCAAAGAAGAAAAAACAACAACAATTCACCTAAACGAACATCCCTTGAAACAAGTAAAGAGTTTCAAGTACCTAGGAAGTATAATATCATCAAATGGCAGATCAGAAGACGAGATCGAAAATAGATGCAATAAGGCAAACCAACTCATTGGACAAATGGCACCAATACTAAAGAACAAACATGTATCAATAACTACTAAGAAAGCACTTTACAACACAATCTTCCTACCAACTCTATGCTACCAATGCCAAACCTGGACAATGACAGAAAAAGAGAAAAGAAAAATCACAACAACAGAAATGAGATTCCTGAGAAGAATACTCAACGTATCAAGAAGAGATAAGATCAGAAATGAAGAAATCAGGACTAAAGTTGGGGTTATAGCAGCACTAGATTTTATTAGAAAGCAGCAAGTCAAATGGTTTGGCCATGCAAGTAGGTTACCATTCAACAGCATACCACAACAAGCAATGATGTACAGACCAGATGGAAACAGAGGAAGAGGCTGACCACATGAACGTTGGACGGAGGGAATAGCAGAGTCCATGGGAATATCGATACATGAAGCCCACAAGAGGGCACTTTTTCGCTGTTTATACTTTACCTCGACACCGCAAGGTACAAGAGGAAAATGATGAGATGAGATGAGATGAGATGAGATGAGATGAGAGACAGATTGTGGTCGTCATTAAAAAGAAAATAATACCAGAATGTAATATGTGTAATTTGGGAATATTCTTAAACATGTGAATCGTTACAACTATCTCGAAACAGTAATAACATCTTACGGGTAGTACCTTGAAGAGATTAGAACAAAAATCGTCGTGGCAAAGATAGCCTTTTGCAAGATTTAAAACATACAGATCTATAAAACGATGTCAACTACAGCGAGAAGAAGAGTGTTGAAGTGCTACATAGAACCTGTACTATTGCATGGATGTGAAATATGGCTAATGACCTGACAAGCTGAAAAACATCTAAAGGCAGTAGAAATGTGGTTTCTGGGTAAAATGCAAAGAATACCATGGACAGCCATAAAATCAATGAGCAAGTCCTACAAGAATCAAATGAAAACTGTTAACTGATTAGAGAAATTAGACGAAAACAGTCAAATATATTTGAACATGTTACGATAAGTAATATACTACAGAACTTGGTGACAGCTGGCAAGATTGAGGGAAAAAAAACAAAGGGAAGACAGAAAAGTGTTTAGATGGCTTGGCTATATGGCATGGTCGAGACAAGAACACAAACCTAATCCACAACTCTGGTGATCGCGTGAGATGGCGAAACATGACCGCCAACGCTTATCGGCATGACACATGATGATGATGGTGAATGTTTTGCCAATGAGTAACCAAAGGGGCTAACTACTGAGAATGAGTTCTCTGAAGGGACCCCAGTCAATAAATGTATGTAGTTGAGCGACGTGTCGCATGTTTCCACAATAAAGAGCAACACGTAAACGAGTTTACCCCTCTGTTAATTATTTTTAAAAAAAAGTCGCTTAAATGTCGACTTCATTACACCGAATTTTATCCCATGTGGCTCAGACTCTTTCCGCAGCGAACTGCCGGAAGCGTCGCACAAAGCACGAACTCCGTAGCTCCAGCGACGACCCCCAGATTTCTCCGAAAAAATTCTCTCCTGAACCAAAGGACACGACGCAGAATCGAACCCATAACCTTCGGAGCCCGAGTCAGACGGATTGACTACTTCGCCACGGAGACTCCCTATGTTAATGTGATGTACAACTACTTTTCTTATTTTCCTTTCCAGTTCCAATTCGCAGAACAACCAGGTTCTAATTTTTTTTTTAAACAACTCAGGCGCCTCAGTGCGATTGCATTTAGAGTGCACATTATAGATCAGAAATACTGACTGCCACACCGTAATTCGAACCCGTGGATTCCAGATGTTGACAGTAGTCTGTTCTCTGGTGTCCCCTGTACTCTTGTAATGTATACATGTCAGTCAATAGCTGGTAATTACAGGAATTGACGGAAAGGGCCGTTTGCACGAGGCTCTAGGCTACCATTTGTATTTGAGAGCCAATATATACAGGGATAACTGGCCGTGGCAGGCTAACGTCCACTGCATCTGTGTCCGTCTCCAGTCGCCTTGCCATGATCGCCACTGGAACCAGATGGACGCAGACGAGAGAGTGAGGTCGACGGAGTTACGCAACCACTTCCTCACTATAACCCAAACTAAAGCGCAAGTCATTCGTTCTTCATCAAATCAAAAGATGCAATGAATGAATGGTGCTCATCATTCGTGATGGACGAACATCCATATCTATTTTACTGTAGTGGCTGTAACGGTTTCTTAGTGTCCGGCAGTTCTGCTTCATTTCCCTAAACTATAGTACAGAGACGAAAAAAATCACTGGAAGCCTTGTAGGTGTAGTTTTTTTGAAGAATGCTGAAAATTAGTTGGACAGCCAAAAAGAGCAATCAGGATGTTTTAAGGGAAGTTGAGTCGCGAAGACAACTATCACAAACACGAAAAAGAGGCAGTTCTCATTTTTGGCCACGTTGTGAGAAGACAAAAACTGGAACATGTTGTGACAACCGGAAAGATTTGCGGAAAGAGAGATCAGGGAAGACAGCGTACACAGATTATTGACAGTCTTGTGTCATGGCACGGATGGGAGTCAACACACGAAATGATCCATGACGTCGGAGATCATACTTTATGTAGAGGCGTGATCACCTACGCCAGCCGGCAAGGCACTGGATGATAGTGATGATGATAGTCCTTTACCGTCAGTATTAAATGATAATTTGCACAGCTCGGATTGGTTAGTTGGTTGGCTGTGACTCCTCTGTCAGACAGTTTTAATTAATTCTGAATACATTGGCGTTAATGTCTGTACCATGAAGAGGACTTCATGAGGACCGCAGAGAACCGCAGTGAGGTCTGTGTACAGACTTGACTCCCGACCCGTTGCCAGTGTACCGTCTTCAAGGGGATTGTGTTCCAAATAAGTCCTCCCCCTCTCCAAATCTAGGAGGAATATAAAACGCCTTGTGCGCAAGGCCGGTATTGGAACTTTTGTGGAGAGATATATTAGGATGTAACCAGGTCACCATTCAGCACACCATATATTGGCTGGCTGAGATTAGAGCTAGGTTGTCATGTTTCCTGCACAAGATTTGGGCACTTCATTGTCAGCAGACTCGAACACAATGCCAGGAGGGACTCGCAGCTCGGATAAGCTGATCTGTGCTGCCGTGAAGTGCAAGTGCCATTGTTGGATTGCCTGACAGAAGCTGCCTCGTTTCATGAAACGCAGGCCATGAATAGTAATTTATTCTCAACTGTCTTAGAACGATGGGGGATCAATGTAACCATGTCCCCAGATATTATTGGTATTTGTGTGGGTGGGTGGGGGTAAGGCGCTTAAGAATGAGCTAGAATAGCTGAAGATCGCGATGTACTCTTTTGGTTCGATTGTATTAAAGCGATGGGGCTTCGGATGAAACCAACTGAAACACCATCATAAGTGTCAAGACATTTGAAACACCTTCACGAGTGTGAAAACATTTGAAACACCTTCATTAGTTTGAAAACATTTGAAACAACTTCATGAGTGTTAAAATCATTTGAAATGCTTTCATCATCATGTGCCCTGTCAACTGACGTTGGTGACCATTTGTCTCAATAAACCTCGGTCCTTGGTATTCAGGATAAACCATGTTAATGATGTTTCTTCATTCCACCGTCTCAGTCCTTCCAGTATTATTTATCTCGGTCGGCCTCTACAGCCAGTTGTCACGATGTCTTCCAGCGCCTCTCTTCTCATGATGTGACCCGAGAACCCTGTTTGTCACTTTCTCACAGTTGTATATAATGTCCCGCTATCATGAACCTCCTCCAGATCATCGTTGTTTGTTACTGGCAGCCAAAGGTACTCACAACATTCGTCTCAGGAACCACATCTCCCCTGCCTCCAAGCTCTTGCTTCTTTGTTCATTCACATTCCGTGATTCACCGGTATACCGCAAGCCTTGATTCATGTAACATTTCAGTACTCTCCTTCTGACATTCAATGATAGTGAAGTATTGCATAAGCTACTTTCTATTTTCTGAAATGCAGCTTTTTGCTGAGGGGGAGGGGGAGGAGAGGGGGAATTTTTAGAGTTTCCGGGGGGGGGGGGTGGTAAGATTATTTCAAGATCGCGTTAATACAAGAACAGATTACTTGATATTGTTTTTCCCTCCATACTTTACAGTTCTGTACTTCTTGACCTTCTGAAATTCATTTTATAACGTAAGTAGACCGCAAATCACGTTTTATGTAGACGTCTAGACTTGTTCTAGTATGTGTTATTAAATTTAGCTTCCATTTTTATGTATACTGTATATGGGGGGGGGGGGGCGCCGGGAATTTATAGGGAGGAAATACGAAAGGGGGGGGGGGGGCTGGCGTTCTGAAAATATGGTGAAGTGGTGCACGGGCCAAAAATTTTGAGAACCACTGTTCTAGTTCATCCTCTTTTTCCTTAACACCTATATGCATGTTTCAGACACGTTTTTTTTGTTCTGGTTCTAAACAGCGCAAAGGTAACTGTAGATATTGTTTAGTTGTTCTGTTGCTCTATGGTGTGTAGAAGTCAGCGTGGTCGAGCGGTTTAACGTGACCGCCCCTTAATTGTGGCGTTATACGGAGTAGTGGGTTCATTACACACCGATCATTTGGACCTAAACGCTGGCTTCTCGTTCAGAAAGCAAAAGCAAATTACTGAGCGTAGATTGGAAAAGCAACCTGGGGTTGATCGCGACTTCCTGCAACAGACATGCAACATGTGTTACTTTGAAGTATAAAAGTAACTTGTGGTATTGGCTCTAAATGGTCAAATTCTCACACAGTATTATATCTATAAGTGGATCTTGTGGTGTAGCTGTTAGTTCACTGACCTACCAATACAGCGGTCCTTGGTTGGATCCTCAGTAGTGACGTTGTAAAATGTATCTCAATCAACACCGCTCTGGAATTGAGTCAACCTCAGAAAATAGTGCCGCAGATAGGCTGACAGGGAAGGCACCTCGTGGTGGTAGATTACTTGTGGACAAGGGAGAGGTGGTCGTGCGCCCGTGGGACCAAGTGGAGAAGGTGGGGGAACGGATTAAGAACCCGTATATGGAAAGGTTAAGATTGTGGGGGTGGGGGATTGGCAGGGGTTCTGGTAGAATCTAAAAACTGAGAGGGAAGACCAGGGAACGATTAATAGTGTGACTCTTCGCTAGCTGTTGAACGAGGGGTCGGAGCGCGTATGGAAATGTCCTGAGTGCAGTGATGTCGGTTCTTAGCTCAACTCAACTCTCCTGGGAAATTACAGGCGGATAACATGAAGAGATAGGCGAATAGCAGTTTGTTACAAAGTGTACACCACTATGAGAAATAGACACCGTGGAAGATCCATTCAACCAACCTCCTTTGTGGAGACGACACTTGGTTGATTGACGGCTTACGCGACACTGACCATATTACCTCTTATGTGCTGTCCGGTCTACGAAAATATCGGCCTAAGAGCATAATCCCGGCTTGCCAAATGGGCTTACCGAGTACTCCTGTTATTTTCGTTGATATCGTTGGTATGATGTGTCGGCCGTTCGGAAAGCGATGTAAATTACTGCATGTTTTGGTTGTTTGTGATTTCTTGGCAAGTTTACGTTCAGTAGTTTGCCATTGCTTTATGAACGACTGGCACTCATAGCATTGTATGAAAACCAATGCTTGGCGATCTGCTTACAATTCGACCGCAGCTGTGTTTCACAGACCTAACGCCACAGCGGAGGCTGTGAAAAGGAACCAACCACCTTGTGTATTCAGGTCAACGCGTCACCTCAACGCAACAATTTATAATCTAATGACCTGACGTTGGGAAGGAAGAATGGCGCGGAAGAGGGACTGGCCGCGTCATCTCATCACCATGACGGCAGCATTTCATACTCCTGTGATTGTACGTTCCAGGAGATTACTTTGAAATGGTTAGGGGGAATAAGGTAGTATTACATCACATACGAAATTGACAAAATGTCCGTCCTCAGCAACAGAACTGATCCTATAATCCTAGTTTGTGGATCAAGTGATCCTGCGCCAGAACTTCCTAACTTAACAAACGCTGAATTATCCCGTGTTAATTGAAATCTTTGTTTCATTGGTTGGACCTTGAGTATTTCTTTTAGGGAGTAAAATTTGATTGGTTAGACATTAGACGACATGATTTGTCTTGTAATTTAATTGGTTAGACATTAAACGGCATGATTTGCCCCGTAATTTGATTGCATTCCAAAATAATCTTCTTCTCTTATTGTATTTATTTTTCTTTATCAAGAAGACTTTCGATTTATATTATAATTAAAGAAAGAAAAGGAAAAGAAAATGTCAGGGCTTAAGCGTGGGTGTAGGGCATGGACACCTTTTGTCAGCGTAAGCTTTTGGGCTATTCAGCGTAATCATTTTTGTCAAGTTTCGACGGGGTTATGTATATTAGCGCGAGGTATGAAAGCGTTAAACATTCCAGCATGCCGCTGTTGTAGTTTGTAGCCTTGTTTAGTGAGATTGTACGTAGCCCTGTTTTGGAGGCATGTAGCCCTGTTTTGGAGGCATGTAGCTATTTTCATGGTGGAATATAGCTTTGTTTGTGTGGTAGCACACAATCTTGTAGTAATGTGTTGGTTAAATGCTGTTTTGTGTGATGTTATGTATTAATAGTCGTCTTCTTCCGCGTTCATCCGGGGTGTTTTTTTTTTCCAGATGTTTTTGCGTCGTGCTAAGTTCTGGGCCCTTAGGCCGACACATCCGACTTTTGCGGGTGTTTGTTGACCGGGTTAACCTTCCTTACTAGTCTTACTAGCAGTATCTAACTCTGGTAGCCTCGGTAACATGGTGCCTTGAAGCGCGCCGGTGGTCATGGTTTGAATCCGTATCGCGGGGTTCCCAAGTCGACCCAGCCAAAAATGGTACCATTAGACGTCATGAGAAGGCAAGGCGGCCGCCTTGATAATGACCTCATCATCAACGAAGTGCCGATTCATCAACATCAAGTGTCATGCCAGCTGGCGTAGGCGTTCATGACTCTCCACATATCTCGGTCCTTGGTTTTCTGGATCAACTCTGCTGATGATATTCCTCCATGCCACCATCTCAAACCGTCCAGCATCATTTCTCTTGGTCTTCGTCCGCCTCTCTTCCACTCGATCTTTCCAGTTGTCACGATGTTCTCCAATGCCTCTCTTCTATTCACATGACCAAAGAAAGATGTTTGTCTCTTTCTTATTGTTGTATATACTGTTCTAGTTTCTATAGTCTCTTTCAGCCAATCGTTGTTAGTTACTTTGGCAGTCCAAGGAAATCGTAACATTCGTCTCAGAAACCACATCTCTTGTGCTTCCAAGTTCTTCCTAATTTTTCAT
Organism: Cepaea nemoralis; assembly: GCA_014155875.1. Taxonomy (NCBI): domain Eukaryota; kingdom Metazoa; phylum Mollusca; class Gastropoda; order Stylommatophora; family Helicidae; genus Cepaea; species Cepaea nemoralis. The sequence continues at coordinate 53,668 of JACEFZ010016250.1, forward strand.
TTACATTCCAAGATTAAGCGCCGGCTAGTCTATACAATTATGGGTCAGACACCTTACGTTCAACGGGCATGACGGTGTGTCCAGGTTTCTGTGCTTACTGAATTCCTGTAGCGGGAATCTGCTGTGGGTATGTGATGTGTTATAGGACCAGGACATGTTGTAGGACTGGCACATGTTTGTAGGACCAGTACACGTTGTATTACCAGCACATGTTGTAGGACTGGCACATGTTTGTAGGACCAGTACACGTTGTAGGACCAGCACATGTTGTAGGACCAGGACATGTTTGTAGGACCAGTACACGTTGTAGGACCAGCACATGTTGTAGGACCAGGAAATGTTTGAAGGACCAGTACACGTTGTAGGACCAGCACATGTTGTAGGACCAGCACATGTTGTAGGACCGGCACATGTTGTAGGACCGGCACCAGCACATGTTGTAGGACCGGCACATGTTGTAGGACCGGCACATGTTGTAGGACCGGCACCAGCACATGTTGTAGGACCGGCACATGTTGTAGGACCGGCACATGTTGTAGGACCGGCACAGGTTGTAGGACCGGCACCAGCACATGTTGTTCCTCTTCTTCTTTCGTTCGCTTGAAATATGTCTATAACTGCAATGCTGTCTCTTGTATGAATTGAACTGTCTTTTTCAGTTCACACAGCAGTCCATAGAGTTTATCTTCCACTGTCGTCTCTCAAGGCCAGAAGGTTTGCCTAGATATGTTATATTTTGGGCAGTCTTGGAGTATGTCTGCAACACCAATCCACATGTGCACATGGCTGTTTCACCAATCTTGAATTTTGTATACATGTGGTTGCGTAATCTATTGTGCCCTGTTCTGAGGCGCAGAATAATGACTTGTTCTGGCCTATCCATAACGTGGTAGTCATCTTGAGCAGGTTTTGGTGGCTTTCTGACTGATTTGATCATTCTTTTCTTTTGGTGGTATGTAACGGGCACATCAGGCTGTTCTTCTTTGGCTCCTTCCTTAGCCAATTGATCAGCTCTGTCGTTTCCGGGTACTCCACAGTGGGATGGTATCCACTGTATGGTGACCTTATGCTGACTGCTAAGTTCAGAAAGTAGTGTCCTTAGTACTGGCAATTTCCCAGACAGGAGCGCCTCGAGTACTGATTTTGCATCTGTCAATAGCACCACAGGTTGTGTACCATTGCTGGTATTTAGTAATTTCTCTGTTGCTATCTTGATTGCCTCAATTTCAGCATCGTAGTTATGGCAGTACTTTCCTGTCGGTACTCTAGCTGTGTCCCTAGTATTATTTGGGTATTCTATGTACACTCCCGCTCCTCCATTTCGAACAGCATTTTGTGCTGACCCATCTGTGTAGACTCGGATCCAGAGGTCCTGTGGGTATTCTTCATCAAGGAAGCTGAGAGTGGCTGTTCTGCGCTGCACACTGTTCTGTTCTTCCTTGTCAAATATTCCTCTCACTTTTGTCTGGATTTGTAATGATAGTCTATGTTCATCTTTCCATGGAGTTCGCTCTGGAATAGTTGTTAGGGGGATACCAACTGTGGGCAGATCGGTGGTTTCTCTGCAGAGTCGTTTGGCCTGGTGGATAAAACTACTTCTTTTCAACCGCCCCATAGCTAGGTTTTCAAATCTGTTCTTCATAGGGTGGCCTGGCAAGCTGAGGAACTTTTCTGCTTGTATTAGCGTTTTTGTATCTCTGCGCTCACTCAGTGCTTGTGTCCTCCCCATCTTCTCCATTTCCACTATAGGGTTGATCTCATCTCTCCTGTGGTGACTCTAAGTGCTTGATTTTGCACTTTGTCCAGCTCTTGTAGTGTGGTTTTTGATGCTGAACACCACGCAGTTGATCCGTATTCCAGGTGTGGTCGTATGCTATGTTTATAAACTTTGCTAAGTATTTTTCCCACTGGCTCCCCATGTGGTTCCACTTAGCTTTCTCAGAATGGCTATTTTCCTTCTGGCTTTTGCTACTGCTTTGTTGATGTGCTTTCTCCATGTCAGCCTGCTATCAAATGTTACTCCAAGGTATGTTGGCTCTTTATCTTCTCTTAGGGGCGTTCCATTTATCTGGATAGTCCCTGCCTTTTGTTTTGGAGAGAGGGTAAATAGGGTGGTGCTGCACTTGTCAGTGTTTATGCTGACACACCATCTATTTGCCCATGCAACAAATGTGTCTACAGCTCTTTGTAGTATTCTGGTGGCCACTGATGCATGTTCATTTGTGGTCCATAGAACCAGGTCATCGGAGTATATTGCCACTTTAATTCCATGCGGTAGATTAGCAACGAGATCATTGATGAAGATTAGAAAAAAGTGTGAGGGACAAGACTCCGCCCTGGGGAACACCATGACGCAGTAGTACTTTCTTGCTCTTTAGTCCGTCTATCTGTACTCGGGCTCTTCTGTTGTGCAAGCTTGCTTTCACCCATTTGTACATTCTTCCATTGACTTTGCAGTTTCTCAGTTTCTTCATCAGATCTTCTTTCCAGACTTTGTCAAAGGCTTTCTTCAAATCTATCCATGCCGCAAGCACCAGCTTCTTCTCTTGGAATGCATCCTCAATTTCTTGAGAGAGGTAGGTTGTCTGATCTTCCGTAGAGTAGCACTGCCTAAAGCCAGCCTGCTGTGGCACAAGGATGTTTTTACTTTCAATGTACCACTCCAGTCTGTGATTGATGATGCGCTCCAGTGTTTTGCAGAGACAGCTGGTGAGGCTAATTGTAGGACCGGCACATGTTGTAGGACCGGCACTATCAGATATTGTAGGACCGGCACCAGCACATGTTGTAGGACTGGCACATGTTGTAGGACCGGCACATATTGTAGGACAGGCACCAGCACATGTTGTAGGACCGACACCAGCACATGTTGTAGGACTGGCATATGATGTAGGACCGGCACGTGTTGTAGGACCGGCACCAGCAGATGTTGTAGGACCGGCACATGTTGTAGGACCAGCACATTTTGTAGGACCGGCACATGTTGTAGGACAGGCACATGTTGTAGGACCGGCACATGTAGTAGGACAGGCACCAGCACATGTTGTAGGACCGGCACATGTTGTAGGACCCACACATGTTGTAGGACCGGCACCAGCACATGTTGTAGGACCGACACCAGCACATGTTGTAGTACCGGCACCAGCACATGTTGTAGGACCGGCACCAGCACATGTTGTAGGACCGGCACCAGCACATGTTTGTAGGACCAGCACATGTTGTAGGACCGGCCATGTTGTAGGACCAGCACATGTTGTCGGACCGGCACCAGCACATGTTGTAGGACCGGCACCAGCACATGTTGTAGGACCGGCACATGTTGTAGGACCGGCACATGTTGTAGGACCGGCACATGTTGTAACACCAGCACATGTTGTAGGACCAGCACATGTTGTCGGACCTGCACCAGCACATGTTGTAGGACCGGCACATGTTGTAGGACCGGCACACGTTGTAGGACCGGCACATGTTGTAGGACCGGCACATGTTGTAAGACCGGCACCAGCACATGTTGTAGGACCGGCACATGTTGTAGGACCTGCACATGTTGTAGGAACGGCACATGTTGTAGGACGAGCACATGTTGTCGGACCGGCACCGACACATGTCGTAGGTAAGACCGGCACATGTTTGTAGGACCGGCACATGATGTAGGACCAGCACATGTTGTAAGACCGGCACCAGCACATGTTGTAGGACCGGCACATGTTGTAGGACCGGCACATGTTGTAGGACCAGCACATGTTGTAGGACCGGCACATGTTGTAAGACCGGCACCAGCACATGTTGTAGGACCGGCACATGTTGTAGGACCGGCACCAGCACATGTTGTAGGACCGACACATGTTGTAGGACCGACCACATGTTGTAGGACCGGCACATGTTTTAGGACCGGCACATGTTGTAGGAACAGCACATATTGTAGGACCGGCACCAGCACATGTTGTAGGACCGGCACATGTTGTAGGACCGGCACATGTTGTAGGACCAGCACATGTTGTAGGACCGGCACATGTTGTAGGACCGGCACACTGTTGTAGGACCGGCACATGTTGTAGGACCGGCACATGTTGTAGGACCAGCACATGTTGTAAGACCGGCACCAGCACATGTTGTAGGACCGGCACATGTTGTAGGACCAGCACATGTTGTAGGACCGGCACACGTGTAAGACCGGCACCAGCACATGTTGTAGGACCGGCACATGTTGTAGGACCGGCACATGTTGTAGGACCGGCACCAGCACATGTTGTAGGACTGGCACATGTTGTAGGACCGGAACATGTTGTAGGACCGGCACATGTTGTAGGACCGGCACCAGCACATGTTGTAAGAACGGCACCAGCACATGTTGTAGGACCGGCACATGTTGTAGGACCGGCACATGTTGTAGGACCAGCACATGTTGTAGGACCGGCACATGTTGTACGACCAGCACATGTTGTAGGTCCGGCACATGTTGTAAGGCCGGCACCAGCACATGTTGTAGGACCGGCACATGTTGTAGGACCGGCACCAGCACATGTTGTAGGACCGACACATGTTGTAGGACTGACACATGTTGTAGGACCGGCACATGTTGTAGGACCGGCACATGTTGTAGGAACAGCACATGTTGTAGGACCGGCACCAGCACATGTTGTAGGACCGGCACATGTTGTAGGACCTGCACATGTTGTAGGACCGGCACCAGCACATGTTGTAGGACCGACACATGTTGTAGGACCGGCACATGTTGTAGGACCAGCACATGTTGTAGGACCGGCACATGTTGTAGGACCAGCACATGTTGTAGGACCAGCACATGTTGTTGGACCGGCACATGTTGTAGGACCTACACATGTTGTAGGACCTGCACATGTTGTAGGACCAGCACATGTTGTAGGACCAGCACATGTTGTAGGACCGGCACCAGCACATGTTGTAGGCCCAGCACATGTTGTAGGACCGGCACATGTTGTAGGACCGACACCAGCACGTGTTGTAGGACCAGCACATGTTATAGGACCAGCACATGTTGTAGGACCCACACATGTTGTAGGACCGGCACCAGCACATGTTGTAGGACCGACACCAGCACATGTTGTAGAACCGGCACCAGCACATGTTGTAGGACCGGCACCAGCACATGTTGTAGGACCGGCACCAGCACATGTTGTAGGACCAGCACATGTTGTAGGACCGGCACATGTTGTAGGACCAGCACATGTTGTCGGACCGGCACCAGCACATGTTGTAGGACCGGCACCAGCACATGTTGTAGGACCGGCACATGTTGTAGGACCGGCACATGTTGTAGGACCGGCACATGTTGTAACACCAGCACATGTTGTAGGACCAGCACATGTTGTCGGACCTGCACCAGCACATGTTGTAGGACCGGCACATGTTGTAGGACCGGCACACGTTGTAGGACCGGCACATGTTGTAGGACCGGCACATGTTTTAAGACCGGCACCAGCACATGTTGTAGGACCGGCACATGTTGTAGGACCTGCACATGTTGTAGGAACGGCACATGTTGTAGGACGAGCACATGTTGTCGGACCGGCACCGACACATGTCGTAGGTCCGGCACATGTTTTAGGACCGGCACATGTTGTAGGACCGGCACATGTTGTAGGACAAGCATATGTTGTAAGACCGGCACATGTTGTAGGACCGGCACATGTTGTAGGACCAGCACATGTTGTAAGACCGGCACCAGCACATGTTGTAGGACCGGCACATGTTGTAGGACCGGCACATGTTGTAGGACCAGCACATGTTGTAGGACCGGCACATGTTGTAAGACCGGCACCAGCACATGTTGTAGGACCGGCACATGTTGTAGGACCGGCACCAGCACATGTTGTAGGACCGACACATGTTGTAGGACCGACACATGTTGTAGGACCGGCACATGTTTTAGGACCGGCACATGTTGTAGGAACAGCACATATTGTAGGACCGGCACCAGCACATGTTGTAGGACCGGCACATGTTGTAGGACCGGCACATGTTGTAGGACCAGCACATGTTGTAGGACCGGCACATGTTGTAGGACCGGCACATGTTGTAGGACCGGCACATGTTGTAGGACCGGCACATGTTGTAGGACCAGCACATGTTGTAAGACCGGCACCAGCACATGTTGTAGGACCGGCACATGTTGTAGGACCAGCACATGTTGTAGGACCGGCACACGTTGTAAGACCGGCACCAGCACATGTTGTAGGACCGGCACATGTTGTAGGACCGGCACCAGCACATGTTGTAGGACCGGCACATGTTGTAGGACCGGAACATGTTGTAGGACCGGCACATGTTGTAGGACCGGCACCAGCACATGTTGTAAGACCGGCACCAGCACATGTTGTAGGACCGGCACATGTTGTAGGACCAGCACATGTTGTAGGACCGGCACATGTTGTACGACCAGCACATGTTGTAGGTCCGGCACATGTTGTAAGACCGGCACCAGCACATGTTGTAGGACCGACACATGTTGTAGGACTGACACATGTTGTAGGAACAGCACATGTTGTAGGACCGGCACCAGCACATGTTGTAGGACCGGCACATGTTGTAGGACCTGCACATGTTGTAGGACCGGCACCAGCACATGTTGTAGGACCGACACATGTTGTAGGACCGGCACATGTTGTAGGACCAGCACATGTTGTAGGACCGGCACATGTTGTAGGACCAGCACATGTTGTAGGACCAGCACATGTTGTTGGACCGGCACATGTTGTAGGAATTACACATGTTGTAGGACCTGCACATGTTGTAGGACCAGCACATGTTGTAGGACCAGCACATGTTGTAGGACCGGCACCAGCACATGTTGTAGGCCCAGCACATGTTGTAGGACCGGCACATGTTGTAGGACCGACACCAGCACGTGTTGTAGGACCAGCACATGTTATAGGACCAGCACATGTTGTAGGACCAGCACATATGTAGGACCGGCACCAGCACATGTTGTAGGACCGGCATATGTTGTAGGACCGGCACATGTTGTAGGACCGGCCCATGTTGTAGGACCGGCACATGTTGTAGGATTGAGTGCATGGAGGCCTAGGTGGCCAGTCCGTGGCTACGGTAGCGACAGACAATTGCAGGCATGGAACTATCGCCTGACCATGCTCATAGCATCGTGTGGTGGCGTATAGTTATATTGTTGTGTGTGATGGTGTATAGTTATATTGTTGTGTGTGGTGGTGTATAGTTATATTGTTGTGTGTGGTGTATAGTTATATTGTTGTGTGTGATGGTGTATAGTTATATTGTTGTGTGTGGTGGTGTATAGTTATATTATTGTGTGTGGTGGTGTATAGTTATATTGTTGTGTGGTGGTGTATAGTTATATTGTTGTGTGTGGTGGTGTATAGTTATATGTTTGTGTGTGGTGGTGTATAGTTATATTATTATGTGTGGTGGTGTATAGTTATATTGTTGTGTGTGGTGTATAGTTATATTGTTGTGTGTGGTGGTGTATAGTTATATTGTTGTGTGTGGTGTATAGTTATATTGTTGTGTGTGGTGTATAGTTATATTGTTGTGTGTGGTGGTGTATAGTTATATTGTTGTGTGTGGTGGTGTATAGTTATATTGTTATGTGTGGTGTATAGTTATATTGTTGTGTGTGGTGGTGTATAGTTATATTATTGTGTGTGGTGGTGTCTAGTTATATTGTTGTGTGTGGTGTATAGTTATATTGTTGTGTGTGGTGGTGTATAGTTATATTATTGTGTGTGGTGGTGTATAGTTATATTGTTGTGTGTGGTGTATAGTTATATTGTTGTGTGTGATGGTGTATAGTTATATTGTTGTGTGTGGTGGTGTATAGTTATATTATTGTGTGTGGTGGTGTATAGTTATATTGTTGTGTGGTGGTGTATAGTTATATTGTTGTGTGTGATGGTGTATAGTTATATTGTTGTGTTTGGTGGTGTATAGTTATATTATTGTGTGTGTGGTGTATAGTTATATTGTTGTGTGGTGGTGTATAGTTATATTGTTGTGTGTGGTGGTGTATAGTTATATTGTTGTGTGTGGTGGTGTATAGTTATATTGTTGTGTGTGGTAGTGTATAGTTATTGTTATGTGTGGTGGTGTATAGTTATATTGTTGTGTGTGGTGGTATATAGTTATATTGTTATGTGTGGTGGTGTATAGTTATATTGTTGTGTGTGGTAGTGTATAGTTATTGTTATGTGTGGTGGTGTATAGTTATATTGTTGTGTGTGGTGGTATATAGTTATATTGTTGTGTGTGGTGATGTATAGTTATATTGTTGTGTGTGGTGGTGTATAGTTATATTATTATGTGTGGTGGTGTATAGTTATATTGTTATGTCTTGTGGTGTATAGTTATATTGTTATGTGTGGTGGTGTATAGTTATATTGTTATGTCTGGTGGTGTATAGTTATATTGTTATGTGTGGTGGTGTATAGTTATATTGTTGTGTGTAGTCGTGTATAGTTATATTGTTTTTTTGTGTGTGTTTGTTGTGATTATACATTCGACTTTGTGCTCATAAATGAATTGTTATCGCAGTATTGCTTAGAATTTCCTCGCGTCTTCTTACCGCGTCGTCTTACTGAGTCGTTTTACCTGGTGATCGGTGCATATGACAAAATTCTTTAAATTGTTGTCTTTCAATTGTGGCACCTCAATTTCCTTTCTCTCATGATACAATTAGCAATTATTTTTAATTTTTTTATAGTGTGTGTTACAGTTAACAGAGTATTGTTTGCTATTTGTTTTTTTCTGCAATTTTATGATCAGTAATTAGCCATTTTTTTCTGAACAGCCGGTGATCATGCCATTGTGACAATCAATGCCTGGCGGACTGCTTGCAAATCACCAGCAACCGACTTCGAAACATGTGTGTCGCAATTGTGAAACTGTTCACTACATCTAAGCCACAGACGCCCTCATGATACAACTCTCTGGGCATGTGCAAACATTCTGAGATGGTAGAACAGATATTTATGACCCACAAAGCACATCTTTACCTTCAAGAGCCTCACATCAAAGATGTATGGGGATCTCAGTGCGCTCGAAACATCAAATATATATATACTCGAGGACCAAGGCCACTTCGTTTTGATTTCACAAAAATACCAGATGCACACAACGTAGAAGTGAGGAATCGTTTTGGGGTCTTGATGTCTGTGCAAGAGGAAATGACACGTGATGAACTGGCAGTACAAGCTAGAGATATCTTGATAACAGCAGCCAAAGATTTAATTCCGACCAGGACTAAGCAACATAAGCCATGGATTACACCATGCACGTTAGAATTAATAAAACAACGAAGGGAACTGAAAAAGTAGGGAGAAACCGATAACAGTATGATGAAGTATAAATCTTTAACATGAGAAATAAGGAAGAACACAAGAAAGGACAAAAACCAATATATACAAGATTGTTGTATTGAAATAGAGCAGAGGTTCCCAAACCACGGCCCGCGGGCCACTTGTGGCCCGCCAGCTGGCAGAAAGTGGCACGCGAGGCCTCGTTATATATTTTAATAATTTCAAAAATGCACTCGGAGCGCCCCGTCAGCGTTTCGTAACGAAACGATATGAAGTTCCCAAATCCCAGCCTTGTCGACCAATCAGATTGCGCGAGGCGCCATGTTGTCGTCTGTTACAACTGTATAGCAGAGTCGGTAGTATTGTGTTGAAATTAGATTTTTTCCAAATAAACATTTTCCGTTAAAGCCTATAAACATGAGTGTGGAAAATCTAAAATCAAACAATGGTAAAAAGCGAAAATGTGAAGACGTTGCTTGTCGTGAATTCTTTGGAAGACTTTGGACACGAAAGATTTATGCCAAGACATTGGTAAACTGGCATCTGGACTTAAGTAACTGGTTATGAAGAACCGTTACAATTGTAAATTAAATACATTAATAGCGATTTTCGAAACTGATTAAACATTTTTTGTTAAATGAACTTTTGATTTTAAACCAAAAAAAATGACAGCAGTGTAGTACTGACACTGACTGCCTTTAAAGTTTTAGAATTTTGTTGACGAAAGTTAAGAAAGGTAAAAATGATATTGCACGACTTTTATAAGTTTATAACCTTGTGGCCCGCTTAACTACCGAAAATAGTAGATATGGCCCTCTGCTTAAAAAGCTTGGGAACCACTGAAATAAAGCAATATCAAAAAAATGGAAGAGATTGCGAAATGTTCAAAGAAATGAAGTTATTGACAAGAAATGTTCAACCTCAGTTAAATGGTATCTGTGACAATGTCGCGGAAATTCTTGGAGTTGTCGATCGATGAAAGACTGTCGCGCCATTCGTCTACAGGCGGCCGCCATCCTTTGATGTTGGGGACAGATTGTCCTGATGAAAGTCGGCAAGATCTTTTGTTGTGGGGAAAAAAATTATCCAGATTACAGACCGGCAAGACTTTTTGAAGTACCGGAAACAATTCCCCAGATGAAAACGGGACAGCCAGCCAGTTGTTTACATCGAGTCGAAAAAGGAGAGAGAAAAATAGCTTCTCGACGCCTAGTGTCTTGTCAGATTTGTGACGTCATTCAGACACAGTATTAAAACAGTCTGGATAAACAACTTTGGGGGAGTCGACCAAATGTTGTGAGGCAACAAGGACGTGTGTGATGTTCCTGGTTTGATTATGGAGAGAGACTACAGTGTCTTATGTTGATTTACAGCGGCGGACATTTATCCATTTTCTGATTTAGTAGTCTCAATTTCAAACAGGAATAAATATACGGTTCCACTATGTTTTCCTCAAAAAGCTAGGAGACAAGCCATAGAAGAAGATTATGGCTCGATCATTGAAGGCGGTTTTTACTCAGCGGCTTTTGCACTGGGCCCATAACCCAGAGGGTCTGCAAGAACCTGGCCTCTGCTGAGCGGGAACCGATGATCATCTAAGAGTGATTCCTCAGTGGTAGTTCTCATCATAGTAGAGTGAAGATACTTACAATACCACCAGTAACAGGAACAATAGTAGTTATACAGAGAAATTGAAAATTAACATTGTGTTTTCCAATTGGTGAATTCCGGTGAGAAATTAACTACTAAAATTTAGTTTCAAATTGACTGTAAACATTATTTTACTGCACAAGTGTTATCAGAGCACAGAACATTTAGTGACATATTAGTTACGCTGTGTGTGTCAGATTCATGGTCAGTATTGGATTATATCCACTATTGGTGACCAGGCATCCGGACTATCCAAGAGCCACTGGAGGAAGTCGACATCTGGCCGGAGAGACGCATCATTTGATGAGATCCTTCTGTATTTGTTCTATGGTGCTGTTGTGTAGCCAGTACTGTGAGGAAAGCATACTTTGCTCCTGAGCTGTTCGGTCTGATTCTGCATACATACTAGATTATACGACAGACATTCTACACATACACTTTGCACATACCTGACACTTTTCTTTATTAAATTAATTTGTCACTTTTCTAAGCTGGAGTTGTGTAGTATGTTTTGGAACAGAATGAGAGGGGGCATGGTCCAGTGGTAAGAAGAAGAAGAAGAAGTGAGAGAGAGAGAGAGAGAGAGAGAGAGAGAGAGAGAGAGAGAGAGAGAGAGAGAGAGAGAGAGAGAGAGAGAGAGAGAGAGAGAGAGCAAATCAAATCAAATCAAATCAAATCAACTTTATTTTCAAAGGGTAACAAATTGGGCACGCAGGGCCGTCTTACATTCGGCCCTTCCAACCACTCGTCTTTCGTTCATCAAGAGCATTATACATTTACATAGGAAGAAAGATAAACATTGTGAAATGAATGTTGTAAACATAATCAAGACAAATTACCATGTTATGAGGCCCATATCCCATCTACCCATACATCACCCCACCCACACACACACACCCAGGGACACATACATACCCCACCAAGCAACCCATCCCCCTCCCGCACAACCCCCACCCTCCCACACTGCCCTCACCTGTTCCCCCAACCATAACACATTCGCCACCCACAAACATCCCCCACCAACCCACACATCCCACGCCCACCCACATACACATCCTAACCCACACATCCTCTCCCCCACCCACACCTCCAACCACCCATCCCCCAGCCACATCTCCATCGACCACATATTCCCCACCCACGCACACACATCCCCCACCAACCCACACATCGCACATCCACTCACACATCCCCAAACCATACACACACATTCCCACCAACTGACATCTCCCTACCTCGACACACACACACACATCTCCCTAACCACCTATACATCCCCAATCCACTCACACACACCCCACCACCCACACGTACATCCTCCACCCACCCACACATGCCCTAACCCAATCCCCCACCACACACCCCCACACGCACATCACATACATCCTCTACCACGCAATATTCCCAACCCACACACCGCACACATATCCCTCACCAACACATCCCACACCCACATACCACCATGCATCCCCACCTACACACCACACATATATCCCCCACCCACATACCACACAATATTCCCACCCACACTCACACAGATACCCTGACCCATCCACCCCACATACTCCCACCCACACACACATACCCCACCCACACAATATCCCCAACCAACACACCACGCGCCTCTCCCCACCCACACATGCATTTTCCACCAACACACACTCACTCACGCACACATCCTCCACTACGCACCCACACACCCCAAACCAAACATCTCTCGATCACAATACCCCTACTCACACACATCCTCCACCCACTCACGCATCCTACCCGGACACATACACATCCCTCACCCACCTACACATCCCTAAGCCACTCACACAACCCCACCCACACATTCTCCATCCACGCACACATCTCCCACTCCACACCCCACCACCCACACATACTTCTCCCATCCACCACACACCTCCTACTCACCCACACATATCCTACTCACCCATACACACATTCCCCGCACCCATTACACACATCCCCCACACCACACACAGTTTCCCCCACCCACACACATCCTCACCCATACCACCACAAACATACCTCCCATCGACACACCATGCACACATCCCCCACAGAGAGAGAGAGAGAGAGAGAGAGAGAGAGAGAGAGAGAGAGATATCCAAGGACTGATGGGGTATTGTGGACAGAAATCCAGAAGATCCTCAAGATAATGATATTGAGTTAAAAGAATGTGGGTGTTGATTCCCCTCACCCCAGGGACGACACTTATTACGACAGACAAGTTGGGGAATACCTTAACAGAATCTAGACAAATTCTAGAAAGATGGCAGGAATACTGCAGTGGAATGTATGATGTGAATGACTGTGAGGATATGAATGATATACATGAACTAATGACAGCAGAAACAGAACCTTAACCCTCATTAGATGAAATTTCACGGGCAATAAAGAACTTAAAGAATGGTAAATCACCAAGATGTGATGAGATACCAGCTAAACTAATTAAAGCGGGAGGAGAAGAAAGCATACAAATCTTTCATGCATTATGTAATAAGATATGCATATATGGTATATGGTTAAAAGATTGGAAGAGAACTATCTGCATTCCAATACCAAAAAAGGGCAACCTGAAATTGTGCACCAACTATAGAACTGTTGCCCTGATCAGTCATGCAAGTAAAATTCTACTTAAACATCATAATGAGAAGACTTCGTAAAAAAAAAAATGGAAGGAGAGATTAACGTGGTTCAAACTGGATCTAGACAAGGAAGAGGAACAAGAGATCACATACTCAACATGCGTTTAATAATTTTATATAAACCTATTCTCCTGTTTTGTGGATTATCCAAAGACATTTGACTGTGTACAACATCAGAAACTTTGGGAAATCATGAGGAATATGGGCTTTCCATCACATGCAGTACAACTCATACAAATGCTCTATCTCAGTGTTTCCCAACGTGGGGCCCACGCCCCACAGGGGGGCAATTTGACTGTTAAGGGGGGCAATTCGAAAATGGAAGAAATCGGCTGAATATAACAAAACGGGGAGACTTGAGACTGAAGTTAACTAAATTGGAACCTGACATAAGATCTCTTTGCAGCAAGCATCAAGCGCAAGGATCTCATTAAATTTAAATAATAAATAATTACTAATAATTAAAATAATATAGAAAAATCTTTCATTAAAATTATTTTGTACTTGAATTTCAGTTCTCCATTATATGTTTTGAAAATTTACTTACTGTGTTTGCTCAATAATTACCTAGTGATTTCTTCCTAAAACCTATCATTCAAGTTTCTTTAGTGAACATTTCAATTTTTGAATATTAAAAATAATGTATATGTTGAGGGGGGGGGGGGGGGGGCGTGGGGCGGGGGAGGGGGGCAATATGAATTTTAGAAAGGCTTAAGTGGGGCATGGCACAAAAAAGGTTGGGAAACACTGCTCTATCTAGACCAACAAGCAGCGGTTAGAATATATGGCGAGACATCAGATTGGTTTGACATCAAGCCAGGAGTCCGCCAGGGCTGTGTGCTGTCACCCTATTTGTTTAACCTGTACGCCGAAAATATAATGAGAAATGTCAGAGATGATATAACCAGGGAGCATTATGATGCCCTAAGTATCGGTGGTCATGAAATACAAGAGATTCGATATGCTGATGATGCAGTATTACTATCCATATCACAGACATGTATAGAACCAATAACCTCAACCCAATTGAATAGTGAAAATCACACCTTATATCTTAACATAGCAAAAACAAAGATACTGCATACAGATAAAACTAATATGGAGAAAGAAATATATGTTAATGAGGAAAGATTGAAGGGGTTGGAAAGTCTTGAATATCTTGGGTCATTGATTATCAACAATGGTGACACAATGACAGAAATTAAACGACGACTATCAATTGCTCTTCAAAGACTAAAACAACTTAATAAATTATGGAGTGGGACAACCAGAACTACAAAAATTAGATGTTTAAGAGCATGCATCTTCCCATTGCAACATACGCCCTTGAGACCTGGACACTTACTAAACAAGCTGAACAGCGCATAAATGCTTTTGAATATAAATGTTATAGATGGGTTTTAAGAATATAACAGAGAAAATTGATATATTTTGGTCATTTGAAACATCATGAAAGTTTGGAGAGAACAGTAATGGAGGGGTATATACCTGGGAAGAGAGGAAAATGAAGGCCAAAGAGAAGATGGGTGCAGGATGTGGCGGATAATCTCCAGATGGGTGTATCAGACGCTGGACATCTTGCTTGTGATCGAGAAATTTTCCGGAAGGTTGTTACATCATTCCAGTGCCCTAAACATGTTGCAACACATGTAACCACACGCAAACATCATTCCAGTGCACTAAACATGTTGTAACACATGTAACCACACGCAAACATCATTCCAGTGCACTAAACATGTTGTAACACATGTAACCACACGCAAACATCATTCCAGTGCACTAAACATGTTGCAACACATGTAACCACACGCAAACATCATTCCAGTGCACTAAACATGTTGTAACACATGTAACCACACGCAAACATCATTCCAGTGCACTAAACATGTTGCAACACATGTAACCACACGCAAACATCATTCCAGTGCACTAAACATGTTGTAACACATGTATGGCTACGCTTGAGTTACGGGGAAAGCTAATCCACCCACTGCTGACGTCACAGATACAAACGCTACGTAACCAGTCCGAGATAAGACTCACAAGACAAGAATTAGGGTGAATAAACCCACAAAAACCACGGACCTCAACAATAACCACAGCTGATGAAGCAGGTTAGACGAGGCCGAATTTGGAATCTTTGTATTTGAAAATTGGAATTGGAATCAAAGCGAGCAAACTTTAAAAACCAGCGCACTCGAGCATAAACCACACTGGACTGAATGTTGCTTGTGGGCTTGCTTTCTCTATCACCAGTGTCCCTCGCCATCAGGCGAACCCACTCCGACTTCAGAGATACTTGTAATTTACGACCCCAAGTCAAGGACGAGAAGTCAACATTTCATTCCAACTGACCAGTGTAGAGGTTGAACTCGCTACCTCGCCATCAGCACACCGGAAGTTTAAGAGGGAAGGCTCTTCGCCATTAGGCCGTGCTGGTCTCTATCAGGTGTATATCTAAAACTGGAATTGCAGTCTGAGAAAGATCGCAGGAAGAATCATAAACTCGTCTGTATTATAATGAAGCTATAGCATCGATTTCCCATCGCGGTTGCCATTGTACTATGATATAATGCTACTGAAAACACCGTCTACTTCCGGGTTTCTATAGCCCAGATAATCTTGCTCTGGTGTTCAATGCGCTTCCTGTTACACGTCCCATATCTTCTCTTTACAGGTCTGCCCTGTTTTACACCCTTCTTGCGTTTCTTGGTATTGCTTCTTTAAATTACTTACTGTTTTGTTTACATGAAGATCCATTTATTACAAAGTTACCATTCTATCTCAATCTGTTAGATTTCATTATGTCATCATTGTCCTATTTTTACATCGTTCTGTCATTTATGTATAGTTTTGTTTGTTGCACTTAGTGGTTGCTGTTTGCTTCTAGTCTTAGTCATGTGTGATATTAGTCTTAGTGGTTAGAGGTTAGTGATCGCAGTTTCACAATTCCCCAGAAATATTGGGTCATGGGTTCAAAATCAGCCTCAGACGATTTGGGAGCAAATTGCTTTACGTTGATTTTGATGGTATGAACAGCAGCCGTTCAGAAAGCAGTGGCAATTTACTGACCTTTTAAAGATGTCTAGTACATTACAAACAGCAAATAAATGTTATGGTTGACTGCAAGGTCTTGTTAATGTATATTTAGTAAACGTTAGTCTTATACCTTGTTGTCTTTCTGTACCCGGGGTGTCTGTTTGTTATTATCTTTAGAGTTTTTTTTTTTTTTCGCTTTGAACTTAAGAGTAGTCAATCCACGTACTACTACTTCTAGTGCATAAGACTGGTTTTTGCGTATGGATTAGCTTTCCCTATTACCAGTGTCCCGCGCCATTCGGGCTAACCACTAAGACTTCTGAGGTACTTGTAATTTACGTCATCAAGTGCGAGAAGTCAACATGTTAGTCCAACTGACCGGTGTGGGGGTTGAACTCGCTACCTTGGCATCAGCGCACTGGAAGTTTAATGGCAAGCGCTCTTACGTGTCGGCCATGCCAAACCCCATTCCCAGTTGTGATTGCTATAACCTTTATGCCTGTCTTTATCTGTGGTTGTGTGTGTGGTGACCATTATTTCTCTTTGTTCCTGTGTTTAGTTTTGTTCTATTATTGCCTTCTCTGTGTTCAATTTGTACTTATCCTTAGTTCTGTTTCTTGTGACCAAGAGTCCTCTACCAGTCTTTAGTTCTGTTTGTCCTTACTGTCAGTCATCTTCGGGTGATTAACCTTAATTCTGCTAGTCCTTATTCTTATTCCTGTTGTCATTATCAGAAATCATCAGTTTATTATCCTCCGTAAATTGATCATACAACCCCCGGGAAGGTTAACCCGGTCAACAAATGCCCGCAGAAGTCGGATGTCGGATGTGTCGGCCTAACGGCGCAAGAACGCAGCTCTGCTGTAAACAGGAACAACGCAATCACGTCCGAAAAAAAACTCCGGATGAACGAAGAAGAAGAAGAAGATCATACAACCTACCGAGCTTCCTAAGTTAAAATTTGACAGCAATCGTCTTATGTATGAGCGGCTTGCCGAGTGGCTATGATGACGGGTTCTCCGTGAAGAGACCCGGATTCGAACCCTCTGTAAGGAGTGGATTTTTTCTGTCGGGGGTGAAAAGAACACCCTAACTTGCACAGTTTGTGGCGACTGCACCAGCCAAGAGGCCTTAATTCCTCAGGCTCAAGATCTCCCTGTCCTGCACAGTTTGTGGCGACTGCACCAGCCAAGAGGCCTTAATTCCTCAGGCTCAAGATCTCCCTGCCCTACACAGTTTGTGGCGACTGCACCAGCCAAGAGGCCTTAATTCCCCAGGCTCAAGATCTCCCTGTCCTACACAGTTTGTGGCGACTGCACCAGCCAAGAGGCCTTAATTCCCCAGGCTCAAGATCTCCCTGTCCTACACAGTTTGTGGCGACTGCACCAGCCAAGAGGCCTTAATTCCTCAGGCTCAAGATCTCCCTGCCCTACACCGCAAGGTACTAAAGGCAGTAGATATAAGTTTTGACATAACTGCTGCATGAGACTTCCTATGGCAAGGAAAAGAGACTTCCTAAACAGACAGTATAATAATTAAATAACGGCCTGTAAAATCCCAATGGCATCCAGACACATTTTACCTTGTTTAACGTTATTATGTTTACGTATTAATAAAATATGTTTAACTTAAAGACATTCACTGACAGTGTTAGTAACATAGAATATGTACATTGACTTCACCAAGATTTAAGTAAAAGGATTCAGTAACAAAACCTATACGATCAAATTACAACAGAGGTATAGTGAAATCATATGTATAAATATCCTCGGACAGTATGAGATGATGGCATACGTGTTGTCAATAATATGATGGCCACTTAACTCATGTCTGTCTACCTGGTTCTGCCACTACACTTGGTCCACAGGTGGCCTGCTGAGGGATTGGCTAATCAAGTATGTTGGCACTCCATATCCTAGTCAGTAAAACCAATCTGGAACCATCATAATGTACTAATTGTCCATTTCTTGCTAGGGAAATGGACCCTGTAGCTAGGCATTCGTTGCCGCAGACGTGAAAAGACTACTCAAATCAAACATTGTTATGATCTAGTGTACTCGCCTTACGTTGGTTTTTAATGAAATGGTATGGGTGGCCGTCGTTCAGAAAGGAATGGCAAACTACTGAGCGTAAACTTGCCTAGGAATCACGAACAGCCAAAAATACTGAGGTTGACTACTACGTCATGTAAAGGAGATGCAACTAACTTGCAACTAGTGTAGAAGTCAGCGTGGCCACGGGGCTTAATGCGCTTGAAGTTAAACTTCCGGTGTACTGACGGCGGAGTATGAGGTTCGTTCCATTTCAGTTAGACTTCAACGTTGACTTGTCGTTCAGAAAGCAGTGGCAAACTACTGAACGTAAAATTAGCTAGTAAATCACCCAGGACGTGGGGTTGATCCCAACATCCCACAAAGGACATGCAACATTTCAAAAGATCCGAGTACGTGAATCTCTATTGCCTTACATCCGTATGTTCTGAAATTGCCATTTGCTTTCGCAGGAAACCAAATGAACGGCTTACATTTGAAAGCCCTTAAATAATGGAAACCGCAAAAACAAACACCGTAATATGACGATCAGATCATGCGATTACACTCTGTTGTCTTGAATACGCGGGCCGTGTCATGCGCATGAAGTTGTCACTGTGTCCTGTTCAGCGCGTGAGTAATGGCAGCCATGAGGTCTTGAATAGCAGGTGATGGCGCCAGCGTTGAGAATATTGTTAATAATACATCTAGTATCGACACTGATACAGGGGGGGGGGGGGGGGAATCGCGACTTCAAGCCTGTTGGATAATGTTTGCGTATGGACAGATTGGAAGTGGCCGGTTACACGGCCGCCTTCTGCCATTGTTTATCTAGGATCACTTCTTGGGAAGTCTCAATGTAGAGCATGCCGACCGGTCAAATAGTTCTCACGTGTGTATGTGTGTGTGTGTGTGTGTGTGTGTGTGTGTGTGTGTGTGTGTGTGTGTGTGTGTGTGTGTGTGTGTGTGTGTGTATGTATGTGTGTGTGTCGGGCTATGCATGCGTGAGTCAGTACGTATGCATGTGTGTTCGCGAGCTTGAATGTGTATACAACTGACACTACTAAAGTCGAGATGGCCGACTTCATTGCACCCTGTGGTAGCCCATCTAAATTGGTCTCTATCCGCAGACGGTAAGCCGCTTGCCGAGAGCATCGCAAATAGCACGAACTTCATAGCTCCAGCCATGATCTCAGAAGTCTCCGGAAAGACTGCACTCGTGCTATATACGACGCAGTCCGGGGAACGAACCTACGACCTTCAGTACGCGAGGCAAACGGTGTTACCACACCGCCATGGAGAAGCCCATCTATATGGGCGTGTATTTAATTACTAACACACGCACATATATATATATATATATATATATATATATATATATATATATATATATATATATATATATATATATATATATATATATATATATATATATATATATATATATATATATACACACACACACAGACACACACACACGCCGTCAAGTGTATTGGATTTATGGTGTTGGTGCCATTTTTATCGGTACTCGACGGGTGATGTGCTTTATATCATACTGGCTGTGTTTACTTCGCAAAACATTTCCTGGTACCCTTTCAGGCTGTGTTGTTCTGGGAACCCATGTCAATATCAAAACTCCTCGAGTCGATAGTGTTTTGAGCATGTGACACATTATCCTTGTGTGTTCCATAGTTGGGGTTCTGAGATTAGTAGGTTCCATAGTCTGGTATTCTGAGATAAGTAGGGTCCATAGTCTGGGATTTCTGAGATAAGTAGCTTCCATAGTCTGGTATTCTGAGATAAGTAGCATCCATAACCTCGGGTTTTGAGATTAGTAGGTTCCATAGTCTGGTATTCTGAGATAAGTAGGGTCCATAGTCTGGGATTTCTGAGATAAGTAGCTTCCATAGTCTGGTATTCTGAGATAAGTAGGGTCCATAACCTCGGGTTCTGAGATTAGTAGGTTCCATAGTCTGGTATTCTGAGATAAGTAGCATCCATAACCTCGGGTTCTGAGATTAGTAGGTTCCATAGTCTGGTATTCTGAGATAAGTAGGGTCCATAGTCTGGGATTTCTGAGATAAGTAGCTTCCATAGTCTGGTATTCTGAGATAAGTAGCATCCATAACCTCGGGTTCTGAGATTAGTAGGTTCCATAGTCTGGTATTCTGAGATAAGTAGGGTCCATAGTCTGGGATTTCTGAGATAAGTAGCTTCCATAGTCTGGTATTCTGAGATAAGTAGCATCCATAACCTCGGGTTCTGAGATTAGTAGGTTCCATAGTCTGGTATTCTGAGATAAGTAGCATCCATAACCTCGGGTTCTGAGATTAGTAGGTTCCATAGTCTGGTATTCTGAGATAAGTAGGGTCCATAGTCTGGGATTTCTGAGATAAGTAGCTTCCATAGTCTGGTATTCTGAGATAAGTAGGGTCCATAGTCTGGGATTTCTGAGATAAGTAGCTTCCATAGTCTGGTATTCTGAGATAAGTAGGGTCCATAGTCTGGGATTTCTGAGATAAGTAGCTTCCATAGTCTGGTATTCTGAGATAAGTAGGGTCCATAGTCTGGGATTTCTGAGATAAGTAGGTTCCATAGTCTGGTATTCTGAGATAAGTAGCATCCATAACCTCGGGTTCTGAGATTAGTAGGTTCCATAGTCTGGGGTTCTGAGATAAGTAGCTTCCATAGTCTGGTATTCTGAGATAAGTAGGGTCCATAGTCTGGGATTCTGAGATAAGTAGCTTCCATAGTCTGGGGTTCTGAGATAAGTAGCTTCCATAGTCTGGGATTCTTCTTCTTCTTCTGCGTTCATCCGAAGTTTTTTCCCCTGGATGTGATTGCATTGTGCCTGTTTACAGCATAACTGCGGTTTTGCGCCTTTAGGCCGACACATCCGACTTCTGCGGGCATTTGTTGACCGGGTTAACTTTCCCGGGGGTTTCATGGGATGTTTGATTCTCACTGTGGTGGTGTTATCCCCAATCCCAGCTGGCCCATTTAGAACAGCCAAAGACATCCTGGACAACCCTCAAGGGAAGGCAGGTGCAGACTATGGGCATTCCCCGCCATCCAAGGAGGCTTCCATTATTGCAGAGCCGACACACAACACTTTGGTACTGAGCTCACCCAAAGAATCGTCAAATCCTGCACATGACTGCTTAGCCTCACTCCTGTATATCGGGCCTACCGTTCACCATAGGCTGTTCCTCCGGAAACCAGAATAATGCAGTCTGCAGATGACATCTACACAGTGAGCTTCCGATTCGAACTTTCCACGTAATGGATTTGCTATCCAAGCAATATTCCACTTCATGCCTCTGGGACGCTTTTGTAACCGACATACCTATGGTATGAAGTGTGGCAGTCTAAATACTTCTTCGTGCACCTTTACATGTCAACCTGAATGTAGGTAAAGTAAGCTGTGGTCAACTTGAGCTTGCTGATATCTCTATAGAGCTTGTCCTCGATTGAAGCAGGTGTAGCCAAAGTATCTTTCTCTTCTGCATATATTGGGCACTCCTGCAGCAGATATTTAGCTGTCATTTTATCAATTCCACAATTGAATTCATCAGTATCTCCTATCTTTAGTTTATTGAACAAGTAGTATTTCAGCCTGTTATGTCCTGTACTGAAGATTGCTACTTGTTCTCTTCAGTCGAGTTTGTAATATGCATCATCCTTCTGGTGGCCTGGATGCTCTGATTCCCATTTGGTTCTATGAGTGCTTTTTATAAACCTCTTTGCCTCATTATAGGTTATGTCTATGTCAGGCTGTGGTAGTCGTCCGCCCTTTTTTGCTAGTCTGTCAGCCTCTGTATTTCCAGGAATACTGCAATGAGATGGGATCCACTGTATTACAACTTTTTTGGATTTCTGGCATAGTCCATGGAGTGCTGCTCTTAGGTCAGCTAGTTCTGTGCTATTTTTGCTCTTCAGTATTGAGACAGCTGACTTTGCATCTGTGAAGATAGCTATTTGCTTCTATTTATTTTCCTCCATCAAGAGCATTTCTGCTGCAGTTTTCATAGCCTCTACCTCCACTTTGAAGTCACTTGAAAATGTTCCAGTTGCCACTGACTGTGTTTTCTTCACTCCATTTTTTAACTTTAGAAGAATGGATGATTTTCCGGATGTGATTGTGTTGTGCCTGTTTACAGCAGAGCTGCGTTCTTGCGCCGTTAGGCCGACACATCCGACTTCTGCGGGCATTTGTTGACCGGGTTAACCTTCCCGGGGGTTTCTTAGGACGTTTGACTCTCACTGTTGTGGTGTTATCCCCCATCCCAGCTGGTCCATATAGAACAGCCAAAGATCCTGGTCAGCCCTCAAGGGAAGGCAGGGGCAGACCATGGGCATTCCCCGCCATTCAAGGAGGCTTCCATACTTGCAGAGCCGATACATAGCGCTCTGGTACTGGGCTCACCCAAGGAATCGTCACGTCCTGCACATGGCTGCTTAGCCTCACTTCCGTATATTGGGCCTTCCGTTCACCATAGGCTGTTCTTCCGGAAACCAGAAGTATGCAGTCTGCAGATGACATCCACACAGTGAGCTTTCGATTCGGACTTTCCATGTAATGGATTTGCTATCCAAGCAATATTCCATTTCGTGCCACTAGGACACTTTTCCACCTTTTATGAAGCCCACACAGTGGGCTTTTGATTCGGACTTTCCACGTAATGGATTTGCTATCCAAGCAATATTCCATTTCATGCCACTAGGACACTTTTCCACCTTTTATGAAGCCCACACAATGGGCTTTTGATTCGGACTTTCCACGTAATGGATTTGCTATCAAAGCAATATTCCATTTCGTGCCACTGGGACACTTTTCCACCTTTTATGAAGCCCACACAGCGAGCTTTCGATTTGGACTTTCCACATAATGGATTTGCTATCCAAGCAATATTCCATTTCATGCCTCTGGGTCTTCATGCACCTTTAAATGTCAACCTGTATATAGTTAAAGTAAGCTGCGGTCAACTTGAGCTTGTTGATATCTCCATAGAGCTTGTCCTCAAATGAAGCAGGTGTGGGCCAAAATATCTTTCTCTGTTCTGCATACGTTGAGCAATCCTGCAGCAAATGTTTTGCTGTCATTTTTTCCAGTTCTACAATTACATTCATCGGTATCTCCTATCTTTAGTTTATTGAACAAGTGATATTTCAGCCTGTTATGTCCTGTGCGGAGTCTGAAGATTGCTACTTGTTCTCTTCGGTCGAGTTTGTAATATGCATCATCCTTCTGATGGCCTGGATGCTCTGATTCCCATTTGGTTCTATAAGTGCTTTTTATCAACCTCTTTGCCTCATTATAGGTTATGTCTATGTCAGGCTGTGGTAGTCGTCCGCCCTCTTTTGCCAGTCTGTCAGCCTCTTCGTTTCCAGGTATACTGCAATGTGATGGGATCCACTGTATTACAACTTTTTTGGATTTCTGGCATAGACCATGGAGTGCTGCTCTTAGGTCAGTTAGTTCTGTGCTGTTATTGCTCTTCAGTATTGAGACAGCTGGCTTTGCATCTGTGAAGATAGCTATTTGCTTCTCTTTATTTTCCTCCATCAGGAGCATTTCTGCTGCAGTTTTCAGAGCCTCTACCTCTGCTTTGAAGTTTCTTGAAAATTGTCCAGTTGCCATTGAATGTGTTTTTTTCACTCCATTTTTTAAATTTAGGAGAATTCCTCCTCCTCCATTCTCTATTGAATTTTTGGCTGATCCATCTGTATATGCATGGGTCCAATTGCTGCTTGGGTAATGTTCTTTTATGTAGTTTAGGGTTATTTCTCTTCTTTCGGTTTCATGCTGAGTGTTCTTTTCTCAATACCAGGAATGTTTTCTATCATCTCAGGCAGTTGCTGCTGTCGCCAAGCTGGGAACTTGTGTGCATTGTGTATGGCTTGACTGTTGATATGTTAAGAATAGGATCTGCCCTAATCCTTCGTTTTGCAGTTTCTACAAAGTTGCTACGCTTCAGTCTTCCCTTTCCAAAACCATTAAATCTGTTGTACATAGGGTGGTCTGTCAATCTTCTAAATTTTTCTGCTTGTTGCTGGGCTCTGCTATCTCTTCTATCCTGCATTGGTTGTAAACAAGTGATCTTTTCTAGTTCATTAATAGGCGTTGTCTTCAGGCTTCCAGTTATGATTCGCATTCTTTGGTTTTGGACTCCTTATCCTTTGGATACCTTGCAGCGAAGTATCTGTGACTCTGACAACCAAACGGAAATTATAGGTGTTGATATAATGATAAAGGACGTGAAAATAAGAATCTACAATCTGTATAGCCCAGCAGATAAGGACCTTACACTCTCAAACGTGAAAACTGACACAAACTGCATTATTGTCGGAGACTTTAATAGCCGTTCAGAAAGATGGGGATACCCAGATACTGACAAAAGAGGAGATGAATTGGAGGACTGGGAAATAGACTCAAATCTCCATCTACTCAACAAAGCGGATGACACACCGAGCTTCTACTCCAGAAGATGGCTTACCACTTCTACTCCAGACTTAGCTTTCTGCACAGGAGACATCCTCCACAAAATCGATCGCCATGTGCTGGACCAATTAGCAGGTAGTGACCACAGACCAATCAAGCTTGAAATGAATATGGAGTATGTTCCACAGGAGCAAAAGCCCTTGCCCCGCTGGAATTACAAACGAGCAGATTGGGACAGATTTGCCATACTAACAGACAAATATTGTGAAAACATAAATACACGATATGGCAACATAAAGCAAATGGTGGAAAGTCTAAACAGAGCGATAATACAGGCAGCCACTGAGTCCATTCCAAGAGGAGCGAGGAAAAATTACAAACCATACTGGACTGAAGAACTACAAAGTTTGGAGGACAAAGTTGAAGATGCCAGGAAGACAGTCAGAGAGAGAACAAACAATTGAAGCAAACATCTCTCTCAAAGCCATTTCAGCAAAATATAAAAGAACAGTAAATCAAACAACAAGAGATTGTTGGAGGGAAAAAACAGAAAACCTGAATTTTGACAGGGATGGAAACAAACTATGGAAACTAGTGAAAGCCATGAACAATGAAGGACCTAGAAACAAACAAATAACAATTAAACAAGGAAATGCCTTGCTTACAGGCAAAAAGGCTGCAAATGCACTAATGGAACACTATGCAAATGCAAACCACATTGATATTACAACCGAACAGAAGAAAGCAATCAAAGACAAACAGATACATCATAGAAATACAGAGACAGCAGCAGAATATATGATGGCAAATCTAACAATGGAAGAAATGGAACAGGCAATGAATACCCTAAAAAAGAAGAAATCACCAGGAAAGGATGGAATCACAAATGAAATGCTAATAGGACTAGGCACCAATGGCAAAAGAAGAAACTACTAGCAGTCCTAAATAACAGCTGGAAGAGAGGAATAGTCCCACAGGCATGGAAGGAAGCTATACTAATACCAGTCCCAAAGAAAGGAAAAGACCTGGAAGAACCAAATGGCTATCGACCTATCAGTCTACTTAGCTGTGTAGGAAAATTAATGGAACGCATTATCAATGGCAGGCTAACATGGCATCTGGAAGAAAACAAACTCTTAACACCACACCAAGCAGGATTCAGAAAATACAGATCCACTGAAGATCAAATAACCTATATAGCTCAGGAAATAGAGGATGCCTTCCAAGAGAAAAAGCACACACTAGCAGTCTGGATAGATTTAAAAAGGAAAA
>JACEFZ010016251.1:0-63954 GCA_014155875.1 Cepaea nemoralis
TTTTCCCAGGGATTCTTGTCACATTGTACTTGCAGGGAATTCCGCGAGGAGAGAGAGAAGGAAGACAAAGCTATCAACAATGAGATAGATTCCGAGTGGGAGAGACAGCTACAGGAGCTGACCCACAAATATGAAAAGGTCATGGACAGAAAGAAAAAGAAGATAAAAGACACAGACAAAATGGTAATACTCTGATATTGCTTTCTCACTTTCATGAGTCTATCTGCTACAATATGTGCTTTCATTCTCAGTTGAGTTGAGTGGAGTCAAGTTGAGTGGAGTCAAGTTGAGTGAAGTCAAGTTGAGTGGAGTCAAGTTGAGTGGAGGCCAGAAGCAACATGACAGCACTCGAGACATTTCCATAAGTGCTCAGTCATCATCTTCATAGCCATCGAAGAGTCCTCTAATGGTACTCGTTGTAGTCTGATTGTGTGTATATGATAGATTCTGTAATCTGTACTAGAACATTATCTGAAATCATCGAATGGATGTTGGGGTTCAAGCCTTCATCAGTACACAAATAGCAAGCATACACTATATTAAATACTCAACCTGAACGTATATATAAAGGTTGCTCATGTGTCGTGGAGAGCTGCACTGTTATGGACTCAACATATGTGTAACACGTGCCTTGTATGCAGGTCGTTCGTTTGTTCGTTTGTTCGTAGAAAAGAACATAAGTGCCCCAGGTGGCTTCTGAAATAGATGTCATCTCGATATTGTTATATATATATATATATTGCGGCGGCTTCCTGGCCTAGAGGTTAGCAACTTTTCTCCGTACTCTCGTATTCTCTCGTAAGTAACGTGACGACGGTGAGAATCAGCAGTGATTCGAATTGCGTCGGTAACTTACAGGGTATGGGAGCCAGCCGCTCAGAAAGCAATGTCAAACTACTGAGCGTAATCTTGCCAAGAAATCAACAATGAGCTGAAAGATGCTGATGTTGACAGCAATGTCCTGTAAAGGATATGCAAAAAAATTTTTAAATATATATATTAACTTGCATGACTGAGAAGCTGATGTGTCCCCATGTCACCAGACCCACACAGACAATCATTTTTCTCCAGTCTCCCAGTCTCAATGTCTCTCAGTCTCAGGGTCTCCCAGTCTTAGGATCTCCCAATCTCAGTGTCTCCCAGTCTCCCCAGTCTTAGGATCTCCCAGTCTCAGTGTCCCCCAGTCTCCCCAGTCTTAGGATCTCCCAGTCTCATTGTCTCCCAGTCTCCCCAGTCTTAGGATCTCTCAGTCTCAGGGTCTCCCAGTCTTAGGATCTTCCAATCTCAGTGTCTCCCAGTCTCCCCAGTCTCATTGTCTCCCAGTCTCCTCAGTCTCAGTGTCTCCCAGTCTCCCCAGTCTTAGGATCTCCCAGTCTCATTGTCTCCCAGTCTCCTCAGTCTTAGGATATCCCAGTCTCAGTGTCTCCCAGTCTCCCCAGTATTAGGGTCTCCCAGTCTCCCCAGTCTTAAGATCTCTCAGTCTCAGTGTCTCCCAGTCTTAGGATCTCCCAGTCTCAGTGTCTCCCAGTCTCCCCAGTCTTAGGGTCTCCCAGTCTCATTGTCTCCCAGTCTCCCCAGTCTTAGGATCTCCCAGTCTCATTGTCTCCCAGTCTCCCCAGTCTTAGGGTCTCCCAGTCTCATTGTCTCCCAGTCTCCCCAGTCTTAGGATCTCCCAGTCTCAGTGTCTCCCAGTCTCCCCAGTCTTAGGGTCTCCCAGTCTTAGGATCTCCCAGTCTCATTGTCTCCCAGTCTCCCCAGTCTTAGGGTCTCCCAGTCTCAGTGTGTCCCAGTCTCCCCAGTCTTAGAATCTCCCAGTCTCATTGTCTCCCAGTCTCCCCAGTCTTAGGGTCTCCCAGTCTCATTGTCTTCCAGTCTCCCCAGTCTTACGGTATCCCAGTCTCATTGTCTCCCAGTCTCCCCAGTCTTAGGGTATACCAGTCTCATTGTCTCCCAGTCTCCCCAGTCTCAGGGTCTCCTGTCTCATTGTCTCCCAGTCTCCCCAGTCTTAGGGTCTCCCAGTCTCATTGTCTCCCAGTCTCCCCAGTCTTAGGGTCTCCCAGTCTCATTGTCTCCCAGTCTCCCCAGTCTTACGGTATCCCAGTCTCATTGTCTCCCAGTCTCCCCAGTCTTAGGGTATACCAGTCTCATTGTCTCCCAGTCTCCCCAGTCTCAGGGTCTCCTGTCTCATTGTCTCCTAGTCTCCCCAGTCTTAGGGTCTCCCAGTCTCATTGTCTCCCAGTCTCCCCAGTCTTAGGGTCTCCCAGTCTCATTGTCTCCCAGTCTCCCCAGTCTTAGGGTCTCCTGTCTCATTGTCTCCCAGTCTCCTCAGTCTTAGGGTCTCCCAGTCTCATTGTCTCCCAGTCTAAGGGTCTCCCCAGTCTCAGGGTCTCCCAGTCTCAGGGTCTCCCAGTCTCAGGGTCTCCCAGTCTCATTGTCTCCCAGTCTCAGGGTCTCCCCAGTCTCAGGGTCTCCCAGTCTCCACAAGAACAACCAGACCCAGACTAAAGAAAAGATAACCTGTTGGATAGCAGGCAGCCTGGGAACAGTCTCCCAATCTCAGTGTCTCCCAGTCTCCCCAGTCTCAGTGTCTCCCAGTCTCCTCAGGCTCAGTGTCTCCCAGTCTTCCCAGTCTTAGGATCTCTCAGTCTCTTTGTCTCCCAGTCTCCCCAGTCTTAGGGTCTCCCAGTCTCCCCAGTCTTAGGGTCTCCCAGTCTCAGTGTCTCCCAGTCTCCCCAGTCGTAGGATCTCCCAGTCTCATTGTCTCCCAATCTCCCTAGTCTTAGGGTCTCCCAGTCTCAGTGTCTCCCAGTCTCCCCAGTCTTAGAATCTCCCAATCTCAGTGTCTCCCAGTCTCCCCAGTCTCAGTGTCTCCCAGTCTCCTCAGTCTCAGTGTCTCCCAGTCTTCCCAGTCTTAGGATCTCCCAGTCTCTTTGTCTCCCAGTCTCCCCAGTCTTAGGGTCTCCCAGTCTCCCCAGTCTTAGGGTCTCCCAGTCTCAGTGTCTCCCAGTCTCCCCAGTCGTAGGATCTCCCAGTCTCATTGTCTCCCAGTCTCCCCAGTCTTAGGGTCTCCCAGTCTCAGTGTCTCCCAGTCTCCCCAGTCTTAGAATCTCCCAGTCTCATTGTCTCCCAGTCTCCCAAGTCTTAGGATCTCCCAGTCTCATTGTCTCCCAGTCTCCCCAGTCTTAGGGTCTCCCAGTCTCCCCAGTCTTAGGATCTCCCAGTCTCAGTGTCTCCCAGTCTCCCCAGTATTAGGGTCTCCCAGTCTCCCCAGTCTTAGGATCTCCCAGTCTCAGTGTCTCCCAGTCTCCCCAGTCTTAGGTCTCCCAGTCTCAGTGTCTCCCAGTCTTAGGATCTCCCAGTCTCATTGTCTCCCAGTCTCCACAGTCTTAGGGTCTCCCAGTCTCAGTGTGTCCCAGTCTCCCCAGTCTTAGAATCTCCCAGTCTCATTGTCTCCCAGTCTCCCCAGTCTTAGGGTCTCCCAGTCTCATTGTCTCCCAGTCTCCCCAGTCTTACGGTATCCCAGTCTCATTGTCTCCCAGTCTCCCCAGTCTCAGGGTCTCCTGTCTCATTGTCTCCCAGTCTCCCCAGTCTTAGGGTCTCCCAGTCTCATTGTCTCCCAGTCTCCCCAGTCTTAGGGTCTCCCAGTCTCATTGTCTCCCAGTCTCCCCAGTCTTAGGGTCTCCTGTCTCATTGTCTCCCAGTCTCCTCAGTCTTAGGGTCTCCCAGTCTCATTGTCTCCCAGTGTCAGGGTCTCCCCAGTCTCAGGGTCTCCCAGTCTCAGGGTCTCCCAGTCTCAGGGTCTCCCCAGTCTCAGGGTCTCCCAGTCTCCACAAGAACAACCAGACCCAGACTAAAGAAAAGATAACCTGTTGGATGGCAGGCAGCCTGGGAACAGTCTCCCAATCTCAGTGTCTCCCAGTCTTCCCAGTCTCAGTGTCTCCCAGTCTCCTCAGTCTCAGTGTCTCCCAGTCTTCCCAGTCTTAGGATCTCCCAGTCTCTTTGTCTCCCAGTCTCCCCAGTCTTAAAGTCTCCCAGTCTCCCAAGTCTTAGGGTCTCCCAGTCTCAGTGTCTCCCAGTCTCCCCAGTCGTAGGATCTCCCAGTCTCATTGTCTCCCAGTCTCCCCAGTCTTAGGGTCTCCCAGTCTCAGTGTCTCCCAGTCTTAGAATCTCCCAATCTCAGTGTCTCCCAGTCTCCCCAGTCTCAGTGTCTCCCAGTCTCCTCAGTCTCAGTGTCTCCCAGTCTTCCCAGTCTTATGATCCCCCAGTCTCTTTGTCTCCCAGTCTCCCCAGTCTTAGGGTCTCCCAGTCTCCCCAGTCTTAGGGTCTCCCAGTCTCAGTGTCTCCCAGTCTCCCCAGTCGTAGGATCTCCCAGTCTCATTGTCTCCCAGTCTCCCCAGTCTTAGGGTCTCCCAGTCTCAGTGTCTCCCAGTCTCCCCAGTCTTAGAATCTCCCGGTCTCATTGTCTCCCAGTCTCCCCAGTCTTAGGATCTCCCAGTCTCATTGTCTCCCAGTCTCCCCAGTCTTAGGGTCTCCCAGTCTCCCCAGTCTTAGGATCTCCCAGTCTCAGTGTCTCCCAGTCTCCCCAGTATTAGGGTCTCCCAGTCTCCATAGTCTTAAGATCTTTCAGTCTCAGTGTCTCCCAGTCTCCCCGTCTTAGGATCTCCCAGTCTCAGTGTCTCCCAGTCTCCCCAGTCTTAGGGTCTCCCAGTCTCAGTGTCTCCCAGTCTCCCCAGTCTTAGAATCTCCCAGTCTCATCGTCTCCCAGTCTCCCTAGTCTTAGGGTATCCCAGTCTCATTGTCTCCCTGTCTCCCCAGTCTTAGGGTATACCAGTCTCATTGTCTCCCAGTCTCCCCAGTCTTAGGGTATCCTGTCTCATTGTCTCCCAGTCTCCTTAGTCCTTAGGGTCTCCCAGTCACATTGTCTCCCAGTCTCCCCAGTCTTAGGATCTCCCAGTCTCATTGCCTCCCAGTCTCCCCAGTCTTAGGATCTCCCAGTCTCAGTATCTCCCAGTCTCCCCAGTCTTAGGGTCTCCCAGTCTCATTGTCTCCCAGTCTCCCCAGTCTTAGGGTCTCCCAGTCTCAGTGTCTTCCAGTCTCCCCAGTCTTAGAATCTCCCAGTCTCATTGTCTCCCAGTCTCCCCAGTCTTAGGGTCTCCCAGTCTCATTGTCTCCCAGTCTCCCCAGTCTTAGGGTATCCCAGTCTCATTGTCTCCCAGTCTCCCCAGTCTTAGGGTATACCAGTCTCATTGTCTCCCAGTCTCCCCAGTCTTAGGGTCTCCTGTCTCATTGTCTCCCAGTCTCCCAGTCCTAGGGTCTCCCAGTCTCATTGTCTCCCAGTCTCCTCAGTCTTAGGGTCTCCAGTCCCATTGTCTCCCAGTCTCCCCAATCTTAGGGTCTCCTGTCTCATTGTCTCCCAGTCTCCCCAGTCTTAGGGTCTCCCAGTCTCATTGTCTCCCAGTCTCCCCAGTCTTAGGGTCTCCCAGTCTCATTGTCTCCCAGTATCCCCAGTCTTAGGGTCTCCCAGTCTCCCCAGTCTTAGGATCTCCCAGTCTCAGTGTCTCCCAGTCTCCCCAGTATTAGGGTCTCCCAGTCTCCCCAGTCTTAGGATCTCCCAGTCTCAGTGTCTCCCAGTCTCCCCAGTCTTAGGGTCTCCCAGTCTCAGTGTCTCCCAGTCTTAGGATCTCCCAGTCTCATTGTCTCCCAGTCTCCCCAGTCTTAGGGTCTCCCAGTCTCAGTGTGTCCCAGTCTCCCCAGTCTTAGAATCTCCCAGTCTCATTGTCTCCCAGTCTCCCCAGTCTTAGGGTCTCCCAGTCTCATTGTCTCCCAGTCTCCCCAGTCTTACGGTATCCCAGTCTCATTGTCTCCCAGTCTCCCCAGTCTTAGTGTATACCAGTCTCATTGTCTCCCAGTCTCCCCAGTCTCAGGGTCTCCTGTCTCATTGTCTCCCAGTCTCCCCAGTCTTAGGGTCTCCCAGTCTCATTGTCTCCCAGTCTCCCCAGTCTTAGGGTCTCCCAGTCTCATTGTCTCCCAGTCTCCCCAGTCTTAGGGTCTCCTGTCTCATTGTCTCCCAGTCTCCTCAGTCTTAGGGTCTCCCAGTCTCATTGTCTCCCAGTCTCAGGGTCTCCCCAGTCTCAGGGTCTCCCAGTCTCAGGGTCTCCCAGTCTCAGGGTCTCCCAGTCTCAGGGTCTCCCCAGTCTCAGGGTCTCCCAGTCTCCACAAGAACAACCAGACCCAGACTAAAGAAAAGATAACCTGTTGGATGGCAGGCAGCCTGGGAACAGTCTCCCAGTCTCAGTGTCTCCCAGTCTCCTCAGTCTCAGTGTCTCCCAGTCTTCCCAGTCTCAGTGTCTCCCAGTCTTCCCAGTCTTAGGATCTCCCAGTCTCTTTGTCTCCCAGTCTCCCCAGTCTTAGGGTCTCCCAGTCTCAGTGTCTCCCAGTCTCCCCAGTCGTAGGATCTCCCAGTCTCATTGTCTCCCAGTCTCCCCAGTCTTAGGGTCTCCCAGTCTCAGTGTCTACAAGTCTTAGAATCTCCCAATCTCAGTGTCTCCCAGTCTCCCCAGTCTCAGTGTCTCCCAGTCTCCTCAGTCTCAGTGTCTCCCAGTCTTCCCAGTCTTATGATCCCCCAGTCTCTTTGTCTCCCAGTCTCCCCAGTCTTAGGGTCTCCCAGTCTCCCCAGTCTTAGGGTCTCCCAGTCTCAGTGTCTCCCAGTCTCCCCAGTCGTAGGATCTCCCAGTCTCATTGTCTCCCAGTCTCCCCAGTCTTAGGGTCTCCCAGTCTCAGTGTCTCCCAGTCTCCCCAGTCTTAGAATCTCCCGGTCTCATTGTCTCCCAGTCTCCCCAGTCTTAGGATCTCCCAGTCTCATTGTCTCCCAGTCTCCCCAGTCTTAGGGTCTCCCAGTCTCCCCAGTCTTAGGATCTCCCAGTCTCAGTGTCTCCCAGTCTCCCCAGTATTAGGGTCTCCCAGTCTCCATAGTCTTAAGATCTTTCAGTCTCAGTGTCTCCCAGTCTCCCCAGTCTTAGGGTCTCCCAGTCTCAGTGTCTCCCAGTCTCCCCAGTCTTAGAATCTCCCAGTCTCATCGTCTCCCAGTCTCCCTAGTCTTAGGGTATCCCAGTCTCATTGTCTCCCTGTCTCCCCAGTCTTAGGGTATACCAGTCTCATTGTCTCCCAGTCTCCCCAGTCTTAGGGTCTCCTGTCTCATTGTCTCCCAGTCTCCTTAGTCCTTAGGGTCTCCCAGTCACATTGTCTCCCAGTCTCCCCAGTCTTAGGATCTCCCAGTCTCATTGCCTCCCAGTCTCCCCAGTCTTAGGATCTCCCAGTCTCAGTATCTCCCAGTCTCCCCCGTCTTAGGGTCTCCTGTCTCATTGTCTCCCAGTCTCCCCAGTCTTAGGGTCTCCCAGTCTCATTGTCTCCCAGTCTCCTCAGTCTTAGGGTCTCCCAGTCACATTGTCTCCCAGTCTCCCCAATCTTAGGGTCTCCTGTCTCATTGTCTCCCAGTCTCCCCAGTCTTAGGGTCTCCCAGTCTCATTGTCTCCCAGTCTCCCCAGTCTTAGGGTCTCCCAGTCTCATTGTCTCCCAGTATCCCCAGTCTTAGGGTCTCCCAGTCTCATTGTCTCCCAGTCTCCTCAGTCTTAGGGTCTCCCAGTCTCCCCAGTCTTAGGGTCTCCCAGTCTCAATGTCTCCCAGTCTCCTCAGTCTTAGGGTCTCCCAGTCACATTGTCTCCCAGAATCCCCATTCTTAGGGTCTCCTGTCTCATTGTCTCCCCAGTCTTAGGGTCTCCCAGTCTCATTGTCTCCCAGTCTCCCCAGTCTTAGGATATCCCAGTCTCATTGTCTCCCCAGTCTTAGGGTATACCAGTCTCATTGTCTCCCAGTCTCCCCAGTCTTAGGGTCTCCTGTCTCATTGTCTCCCAGTCTCCCCAGTCTTAGGGTCTTCTGTCTCATTGTCTCCCAGTCTCCCCAGTCTTAGGGTCTCCCAGTCTCATTGTCTCCCAGTCTCCTCAGTCTTAGGGTCTCCCAGTCACATTGTCTCCCAGTCTCCCCAGTCTTAGGGTCTCCTGTCTCATTGTCTCCCAGTCTCCTCAGTCTTAGGGTCTCCCAGTCACATTGTCTCCCAGTCTCCTCAGTCTTAGGGTCTCCCAGTCTCATTGTCTCCCAGTCTCCCCAGTCTTAGGGTCTCCCAGTCTCATTGTCTCCCAGTCTCCTCAGTCTTAGGGTCTCCCAGTCACATTGTCTCCCAGTCTCCCCAGTCTTAGGGTCTCCCAGTCTCATTGTCTCCCAGTCTCAGGGTCTCCCCAGTCTCAGGGTCTCCCAGTCTCAGGGTCTCCCAGTCTCATTGTCTCCCAGTCTCAGGGTCTCCCCAGTCTCCACAAGAACAACCAGACCCAGACTAAAGAAAAGATAACCTGGTGGATGGCAAGCAGCCTGGGAACAGTCTAGGGCAGGGAATGCAGACTTCCTGTTACAAACTTGCAATGATGTATTATTTGTCTAACTAATAATATATATTAACACACCTTCTTGTCAAACAATTATAAACTTGTAATGGTAAGTTATTTGTCATACAACTAAAAAGATATGTTAATGTACTGTCAGGATCTTAGAATTGGCTCGTTTAGCTAACACGTGTGAGACAGTACAAGTATAACGTGATTCGACGTAAGACTCAACGACACAACGTTCTATGGATTTATTGCCATATTAAATACAGAACGATAATTACAACAATATACAATATATAACTCACGACGCTCACAACCACAATACAGCTCACAAGTCTGACGCTCAAGATGACAGTCGTTCGGCTTTCAACCACAGAGATCCACACAAACGCCTTGCTTTCACCGCACACGTCCTTCCAGTCTCAGGTCCCAGCTCGGTCTGTCGCTAGCGCGCAACTTGCTGACCGCCTTTAGTGGCGTCACGTGGCCTGCGTGCGTCTTGTCGTCAGCCTGACCGCTGGTCGCGTGTCAGGTAACAATCTTGCCAGCCGACAATTCTTGTCCGCCGGGTGTCGTAACGATGTTGCTGCATAGCTATCCCATGTTAGGCTCTGACATCCTCCCCGGGTACCTCAATGAAAGATGCCATCTTTCATTCATGATGTATGTATATACTGGGGTAGTGTTAACTTCATGTCAGAGACTACCCATTCCCTTTGTTATGCATGAAAATACATATATAGCATAGAAATATATACAAAAAATGTAAGTTGCATTGAAATGACAAATGAAGTACAACTTTTAACACAACTCAGGTTTCATCCCCCTGATGCCTGGTTACCTCCATTGCAATAATACCCAGTCAGATCAGTAGTACCAGCTTCACGCATCTACCTCGCAGCAATTTGAAAAAAACGTAATAATATGATTGTTTTGCAACAGCCATCTAGCCAGACTGAAATACGGCTTTATATGAGTCGTATTAAACACTTAAACTCTGACCTCATTTGGCCAGGAGCTTTTATGTTGGTTTGCAATGTTGGCAGCTCTATGTCATGCTTGGTGGACGCCTACCTGCTGTGTTAGCTGTTTTAACAACAAAATGTCTATTTATACAATACACATTAATGAATATGTTTCAAATTATGGCCCTTGGTGTAATTCATAAATGCAAGGGAAGTAATTTTGACATTCAAGAAATACAATAAATTACAATAATTATTTAATTTCTTAGCGTCATTGCTTGACGTTTCTTCATATTAACGAGAAAACGTCGGTAATATGAATACATTAATCAAGATATGATTCTAAGATTACACTAATCAAAATAAATAAGTACCCAATTGGTGTATTATATTTTATAGATTCAAAAGGATTTTACAATCGTCATAAGTTTTTGAATATTTGTATATCGTCTGCTAATTTTGCTATACTTTTTAAATTACACCGGAAATACACACGAAACTCAAAATTTAGTTGCTGTTACACTGTCTGAACACAACTGCTCCGGTTCTATTTTGTAACGGATAGTAAAATGTTCTCAAAGTTCGTGTCTGATGTTATAGTATCACAACTTTCGGATTATGATGGAATGTTCTTATTTCCGATGTGTTCACAACTTCTGGATAATGATCGACTGTTCTTATTTCTGATGTTCAAATGTCGAACATTTTGGATTAAGTTCGCTGCAAAGGTGGTGTAGAAGTCACTGTTCAGTCCACATTTGCACACGTCGTTAAAATATCACGGTGAAGGAATTCACACCCAGCTGTCACTGTTAACTGGTAAAGTTCGCTTCTGGTAAGTGGTTAAGCGTCTGTGACACTGTTCTTGGTGTATATTTACAGTTAATAATGTTCTCTTTCGAACACACACTACACAATTATACTACACTCATTACATGGCTTAATTAAAATAAGTATATTATACATGTCGGTTTTTAACCGTATCACAATTACAATTATAGACCTTACACAGTAGGTGAATAGCAACAAAATTCACTCATTGGTGGCTGTGTTGGTCTGAGTGTATTAGTACACATTGCACTCAGACATTGCTTACTGGGTCGGTCGGACAACGGGACAAAAGATCGGCAATTGTATTGATTCTGCCGGGAATATGTCGAACTTCGAAACTGTAATTTTGAAGCTTCAAGGACCAGCGAGCAATCATATTGTTGGATGGTACTCCGGCATTTATATACCGTAATGGACTGTTGTCAGTTTCGATGATAAAGTGACGTCCTAGAAGATATCTGGATAGCTTCGTCACACTTTCTACTAAGGCCAGTGCCTCTAATTGTGGAATGGACCATGCACGCTCTCGAGGCCTTAGTTTTCTTGATATGAAACAAATGGGATGCAAGATGTTGTTGTATTCCTGCAACAGGACTGCCCCAATCGCAACGGAGCTAGCATCTGTTCTCAATCTGAAAGGTAAATGGATGTTGGGCAATTTAAGGATGAGATTATTCGAGTTCTTATCAGAAAAGTATGCCAAAACTTTATGAAATGCATTTCGTAGGCATTCATCGTGTACAACTTTTTCAGGCTTATCCTTAGTTAGTAAATTAGTAAAAACCTCGGTCAGTTCTGAAAAATCAGGAATGAAACTCCTGTAATAGTTGATCAGTCCCAACAAGCTGCGAACTTGTTTCTTATTCGTTGGAAGTGACAGTTTTAGAATTTTGGAGACAATTTTGTTGTCTGTCATGACAAAGCCATTGGATATTCTGTACCCCAAAAATGATATCTCTTGGTAAGCCATGCTCACCTTTGAAGGCTTCACTGTCAGTCCGTGCTGTCTGATACGTTCTAGTGTCTGTTCTAGTGTCTTTATATGTTCCGTCATTGTCTCTGTATGGACACAAATGTCATCGATATAGCAAATAATATTAGGAATGTCAGCTAGGAGGAGTCGTGTCATGCGTACGAATGTGGCTGGGGCATTGACTAGCCCAAATGGAAGTTTGCACCATTCATACAGTCCCCAAGGCGTGGCAAAAGCTGTTAGATGTCTGCTGTCTTCATGTACAGCTATCTGCCAGTAACCTTTAGACATGTCAAGCGTCGTAAAGAACTTAGCGTCAGTCAGTTCTGTCAGAAGATCGTCAGTGTTTGCCATTGGTTCAAGATCTAAAACAGTTATTTTGTTCAGTTTTCTGTAGTCGATGCAAAGTCGTATTGTGTTGTCCTTTTTGCGTACAATGACCATGGGTGAAGAGAAGTCTGATAGGGATCGTCTGATGATGTTGTTTTTTTCTAAGTTGATGATTTCCTGATGTAGTTGTTCTTTGTAATGTAATGGTATTGTGTATGGTCTGCATCTTATGGGTGTGTTTGCTGTGAGTGTGATGTGATGCTGTACTAATTCTGTTTGTCCTGGGTTGTCGGAAAAGATGGTGTTGTATTGTTGTATCAACTGTTTGCAACTGTTTGTCTCTGCTTGACTTAAGTTTGGATTGATCTTGATCTCATTCAAGCAGTTTGTCGTGTCTAATGTAGGTGTTGGAATCTCGTCGCTAGAATCGTCATCTTCGTGATCTATTATCACGGTGCAAGCTGTCGTATCGTCTTGTTCATTGTCTCTGTTGTGGTATGGTCTTAGCATATTGATGTGAAATATTTTGTGTTTGTCTTTTATTAGGATTTCGTAGTCTACGGGTGAGATTTGTCTTGTCACTTTAAATGGTCCCTGCCAAGAATCAGTCAGTAGCTGTCTGTCACTAGGTAGTAGTAGTAGGACGTCCTGTCCAGGTGTCAATGTTATAGTTCTGTTACCTTTGTCTGCGTACTGTCTGTAAGTAGCACCAGATAGTTTTAGTGCATTTTTAGCAATTTCACATGATTTAATAATCCTTTCACGCAATGATGTTACATACAAGAATGATGATATGGGTTTAAGTACTGGAGTAGAATCAGTTAACATTTGGTGATAAATTGTTAATGGGCCTCGTGGTTTGGCACCATAGATTAGTTCAAAAGGAGAGAAACCGGTACTAGAATGTGGTACCTCGCGATAAGCAAAAGAACAGCTGGTAGGTATACATCCCAATTATTGGGGTGATCTTGAGTTACTTTTGCAAGCATGTGCTTCAAATCCCCGTTAAGCTTTTCTATTATCCCGCTCGAGTGAGGATGATAGGGGCTATTGAAGACTTGCTTCACTCCTAACATTTTGGTGAAAGCTTGGGTCGATGCGGCAATAAACTGAGTGCCTCTATCAGACTGGATAGTATCTGGAAACCCAATTCGGGAGAAGATATGGAAGAACACTTCCATGATGTCGTTGGCAGTAATGTTCTTTAGCGGGATAGCTTCTGGCCAGCGGCTACATTGATCAATAAAAGTTAGAATATATTTATTCCCTCTAGTTGTTGTATGACTAAGAGGGCCCACAATGTCAACTGATAATTTTTCAAAAGGTCGACTGGCTAAGTCAGTGACTTGTAACTTTGCCTGTGGGTGTTTACCTTTTTTTACTAGTTTCTGGCATGTATCACAACTTCTGCAATATGTTTTTATGTCATTGCAAAATTTTGGCCAATGAAACTGTGTCAATAACCTTGACCTGGTTTTAACATATGCCATATGACCTGCAAAAGGTATATCGTGAGCAAGATGTAAAGCTTGCTTGCGATAAGTAGTTGGCAAAACAGTTTGCTTCGTTGTAATGTCACCTCTGGTGTAATACCTGGTGAGTATATCATTGTGTAAAGCAAAATGCCATTTCGCATTCTTGGTTACTCTTGCCTTTTTGCCGATCAGGTCAAAGTACTTTGACAGTGAAGGATCAGCTTTTTGAGCTGTTATGAATGCTTCCTTCATAGAGTCACTAGGTGGTAATTCTGGGCTAAGCATTTGTATAGCCTCAGTTTGGTTACTTTCATCTTGCACTCTAGCAGTAGCTCTTGTTACTGCGTTCACACACTCAATGACATCAGATGATGATGGAATGATATCGTTAATGATGTGATGAGAACTTAGTGCTGCATTAGCTAACATACATTCAATAGGTGATATGACATTTTCAATGATGACATTTGGTGGTGATGTTGTGTTATCATCAATACATAGTGATGTTATGTCATGGTTATGAGGTTTGTCATTCACCTCAGGTAAATTTCCTATGATTATATCACACACTGGGTTTGTAAGTGCAGCGCACTTTACTTTCCCGGTGAGGAAAGGTGTTTCAATGTATGCCCATGCTAATGGATATTTCTCAATATTGCCTGAAAATGTTCTACATGTAATGTGCCTGCCTGTATAGTCTGTAGGCGTTATGAATGTTGTTTTCAGGCCAATAAGTGTACTTCCGGTGTCGCGAAGTACTGTAGCAAACTTGCCATTAACATACCCGTGATGGATGTCTAATCTGCCTTTTGAGTCTATTACCAAGTTAGCTTCCTCATTGGCAATAGGGATGGCGTGCCCGCATGTTAAGATACCATTTTCATAGAAGGTGTTACAGACAGTGCATTTGTTAGCACTAAATACATCACAAGCCTGTGCTGCATTCACAGGATTTTTCTCTGGATTTTCGTCTTCTGACGCTGAGCTATCGAACAAGGCGGCATTGGCTTTGTTGGTCATATGCCTGCCTCTACAATCCATGCGATGGTGCCCGTAAGCCTTGCAGAGAAAACATTTACGTAAACTTTTGAACGATTTACGTTCTCTGTCTTGTCTGTTTACCATATTTTGCAAGTATGTTTGGTACCCTGGGTTTTTATCGCACATCTCGTTCAAATGGTGAGAAAATTTACAGTGAATGCAATGTCTAAATTTCTCAGAGGTAGGCCTGTTTGGTTTTTGCCTACTATAGTTTTTCTCATGGTTGGCCGCTGCTACCCAGTTACTGTCAGTAGCTTCAGTGGCAAAGCACTGTTTGTTGGCCGTGTAATAGGCCGACCCACGTCTTTCAATTTCTTCCACACTTGTGCATTCATTCTCTTGTAAGAACTTAGAAAAAGATGATGGGATAGAAGAAATGATTTTATCTCGAATGATGAGATCTTCTAATCTATCATAACTTTTGTTATTTTTTGCTCTTGACGCGCAAGCCCCTCTACCTCGTCAAGGTGGACACACGGCAGAGGGGAGATGACATTCAATAAGGACATAGACATCAAGTTTACAAGATGGCGACAAGGTCAAAATGGCGACAAAATCACAATGTCGACAAGGTCAAACGGTGACAAGTTTCACAAATCACAAATGTTTTACACGCTTACAGGATCAAACAATATGTACTGTACATTTACTAATGGTTTTACACATATTTAAACAATGTAGTAATGGATCACAATGAGACTTTTACGATCACATTTACATAACTATAACCTTGACAAATTTTACAAGTTCAAGAATTATAGTTTTAAATCGTTAATGACGTATGGTTTAAACAAAGACGAGCAACACACGTCTACATATATTAGGTTCTTAAACAAGGACGAGCAACCCACGTCCACACATGTCAGGATCTTAGAATTGGCTCGTTTAGATAACACGTGTGAGACAGTACAAGTATAACGTGATTCGACGTAAGACTCAACGACACAACGTTCTATGGATTTATTGCCATATTAAATACAGAACGATAATTACAACAATATACAATATATAACTCACGACGCTCACAACCACAATACAGCTCACAAGTCTGACGCTCAAGATGACAGTCGTTCGGCTTTCAACCACAGAGATCCACACAAACGCCTTGCTTTCACCGCACACGTCCTTCCAGTCTCAGGTCCCAGCTCGGTCTGTCGCTAGCGCGCAACTTGCTGACCGCCTCTAGTGGCGTCACATGGCCTGCGTGCGTCTTGTCGTCAGCCTGACCGCTGGTCGCGTGTCAGGTAACAATCTTGCCAGCCGACAATTCTTGTCCGCCGGTTGTCGTAACGATGTTGCTGCATAGCTATCCCATGTTAGGCTCTGACAGTACCATCTTGTCAAAGTCATTGCCGTGTAATCATGTATGATTGTGTGTTGTAAATACTTTCAGCTGATGCCCATAGAGTTCGAAAATGAAAAGAAGGATCTGGCAGCCACGATGAAATCAAAGAAACAAAACAAGAAGAAAACCGTGACACTGCGACTGCGACAGAAAGAGCAGGAACAAACTGCTGAGTTGGTGAAGAAACAAAGCCAGGTGATGCTGGAAATGTTGGCCAAAGAACAAGAAGAGTTGAAAGCTGAGCTGGCAAAAGAAATGGCCACGGTAAGTTAGTTTCACTTCACTGATTAAACCTCAGTGCTGTCTGTATATCAGTGTCTGTGGTGAGTGTTATATGTTTAGTCTGTCTGTGGTGAAACTTATCTGTCTATTGTCTGTAAAAGACTGTGTACGGTGAGTGCTATCTAGTTAATCTATCTAGTTAGTCTATATAGTTAGTCTATCTAGTTAGAATTGCCTGTTTACTGTCTGTAGGTGACGTCAGTGTTGTTTAGTCTGTCTTTGTGTGAAAATTGTACATTTAATGTTTGTAGTGATAATTATTTATGTAGTGTCTATACTCAAAATGGACTGTTTAGTGTCTGTAATGACAGTTGTATGTTTAGTGTCTGTAATGACAATTGTATATTTAGTATCTGTAATGAAAGTTGTATGTTTAGTGTCTGTAATGAAAGTTGTATGTTTAGTATCTGTAATGAAAGTTGTATGTTTAGTGTCTGTAATGAAAGTTGTATGTTTAGTGTCTATAATGAAAGTTGTATGTTTAGTATCTGTAATGAAAGTTGTATGTTTAGTGTCTGTAATGAAAGTTGTATGTTTAATGTCTGTAATGAAAGTTGTATATTTAGTGTCGGTAATGAAAGTTGTATGTTTAGTGTCTGTAATGAAAGTTGTATGTTTAGTATCTGTAATGAAAGTTGTATGTTTAGTGTCTGTAATGAAAGTTGTATGTTTAGTATCTGTAATGAAAGTTGTATGTAGTAAATGTTTACAGAATATAAAGTGAACATTGTGTGTAGAGTATTACAGAACTGTGGTATCTACCATTTGTGTACAGACGTGCAGTGATCAGGCTACATGGCCAGACTAACAATGATTGCCTGTGTTTCCATTTCTAGGCAGCAGTGACAGCTGAAAACGGCAATGGCATCAACAGAGACAAAGGAAACATCGACGAAGTGCTGGAGATTCTTCCACTGCCATCCGTGGTGGCACCTCCACCACCCAAAGCTCCATCTTGTAGGAAAGAGGATCTGATTCCAGACACTTCCATCTTTCTGTCTGTGGATGAGCAAGTTATCAAGGTAATCCATATCCACATTTGCATATCCAGTTATCTTAGCTATTTGCTACATCATCATCTTTATCATACGGTTGGATGTCCTTTATCCAGATACAATCACACTTATCTGACATGTTTGTTGCAACTGTCATTTTCTGTCATTTACTGCCAATATAGTACCTTGCGGTGTATGGCAGAGGGGTCTTTGAGCCTGAGGAATAATAGCCGCTTGGCTAGTGCAGTCACCGCGAACTGTGCAGGTTAGGGTTTTCTTTTTGCCCCCGACAGAAACAAATCCAACACCTTACCGAGGGATCGAACCCGGGCCTCCCGAATGAGAGTCCGGCGTTCTAGCCTCTCGGCCAGCCGCTCCTGCAACAATCACATCATATTCAGGATCCTCGTCGGTGCTGCAGAGTTCGTGCACTAAGTTAAGATTCTCCAGACTCAGGTTTGAGTTAGGAGTAGAATGGAGCACTTATGGTTACACCTGTGTGCCATGATGTTGATCCGTCTGCTAAACTAAACTAAACTAAACATCATATGATAGCATGACTGACTGACTGGCACCTGGCCATCTTGACATACGATAGTTTATCACATTGTGCTTCAAAAAAGGCATAATAACTACAACCCATGGCTGGGACCAGGGATGGAGTTATATCTCTCCATTGCACAAAGCCTGGGCTGAATTGTTGAGACCATGTGTTGCCAATGCAGGATGATCCCTCTCTCAGCCTTAGTTTGCTCCAGAGGAAAGGTAACACCGATACATCTGGAACAAGACAAGCTGCA
Source organism: Cepaea nemoralis (assembly GCA_014155875.1). NCBI lineage: Eukaryota > Metazoa > Mollusca > Gastropoda > Stylommatophora > Helicidae > Cepaea > Cepaea nemoralis. Next base: position 17,476 of record JACEFZ010016251.1, read on the forward strand.
GAAGCTGTCAGATCAGCAAAGCAATGCTCTAACTGTCCACCTATCGGAGCTTCGATCCTAGACCCGTTACAAACCAAGGCTTGAGGCCTGGCCTGCCTTGCCATGGCATTTAGTCTTAGGTTTCATTTGCTCGTACGAGGATAAGGCTAATCTCTCTATTTATGATCACATCATTGCTTGTCAACAGTGTAGTTGGGCTCACTTCCCAAATTGTGGAGATGTGCTGTGTGCTGGTGCTGTGCTGGTGGCTGGTGATCCAGCACTTGATCCTCTCAGTAATTGATTATGGATTAGGACTGCTCACTGTCTCAGAGAGTCAGCTGGTGAAGTTAGAGCGCATACAGAACGAAGCTATGCGGGTCATTCTGGGATGCACTTGAGACACCCCAGTAGTGTGTATGCATTACATCCTTGGTCTGCCAACTGTTGCTGGTAGGCTCAAGGTGATGCAGGTGAAGGCATACCTCAGAGTAGCTGCAGACACAGACCACCCACTGCATGAGGCGCTGGACGCAGTTAAGGGTCAGCGACTGATAAGAGGGAAATCATGGATGGCTCAGGCGGAGGAAAGGTCAGACAGGTGTTCCCCCTGGAGAACATTAGGCGTGGAGAGGAGTGGGTCAGAGTGCCAGCGGAGCAGTCAGACTTGAGCAGAGTTATAATCACATTAAGCCGGGAGTGCAGAGAGTGGCCAGCAGGGGCCACGGAAGTGGAAATCCAGCAACTTATTCAGGACAATGCTCACTCAAGTGATGTGATTATCTACACAGATGGTTCGGTGTCAAGAGGTGAGAGAAGTGGCTGGGGGTTCATAGCCAAAGCTAATGGTCGATGTTTGGGGCAGGAGAGCCTGGCATATGATACCACAACATCCAGCTTAAGAATGGAAGTGGAGGCAGTCACTGCGGCTCTCCGTTGGATGGAGAATATGACACACACACACATCGTGATTGTAACTGACTCAGAAAGCATGCTGACGAGGGTGAGGACGGGCAGACTTCGTGCGGAGTTGCTTGCTTCACTTCGGAGGTCACGGGTGACAATCATCACCTGGATCTTTTCTCCGGGGCATGCCGGTGTACTGGGAAATGAACAGGCGGACAGATTGGCTGGCTCTGCAGAACTTGGTGGAGTATTGATACATGACAAGGCAGACGTGGTTGCGGCCTTGTGGGAGCACGTGCACACCTCGGAGGAGCAAATGGATTACCATGGTCTGGCAAGAATGAGACAATTGAGGAGTGATGAAGGGATCTGGCCGACGCTCAGCGCTCAAAGGAAAGGCGAGATGGACTTATAATCAGATTGCTACTGGTACTATTAGTGCTGGAGCTCTTCGCTGGCTGCTGAGGATGGGGACGGAGCACTTATGGGAATGCCCCGAATGCTGTGATGTCGATTCCTAAATCAATCAATCAATCAATCATTGTGGAGATGTTTAAATATAATTCTCAACCACATATGACTTTGGCTTCAATTCAGTCTCATAAAAGCCAGTGCCGGCTCTGTGGGAAAGGGATAATGGGTGCAATTCGTAATCCCGCATACCACGTTAGAAACACAGCTGCAGGAGATTTGGCATAAGATTGCCTTGAGTTGATTTTCAAATGATGGTATGAGTGCTGGTTGTTCAGGAAGCAATAAAAAACTACTGAACGTAAACTTGCTGAGAAATCACAAACAGCCAAAGATGCTGGGGTTGACTGTGACGTCCTGTAAAGAATATGCAACTGTTGTTTTAAAGCCAGTATCAAATTGATGAGGAAGAGAAATGACCAGCTCACCTCATAATTTTGTAATCATATATATATATATATATATATATATATATATATATATATATATATATATATATATATATATATATATATATATATATATATATATACACTAGCTGACCCGGCCCGGCTTCGCCCAGACCCTGGTGGGGAGCATCTAATTTAATTCATATAAGTAGTCATATAAGTTCTCGTTCCCGTTACCGACTGTCTGTCTGTCTGTCTGTCTGTCTATCTGTCTGTCTGTCTGTCTGACCCGGCCCGTCTTCGCCTAGACCCTGATGGGGAGCATCTCATTTAATTCATATAAGTAGTCATATAAGTTCTCGTTCCCGTTACCGACTGTCTGTCTGTCTGTCTGTCTGTCTATCTGTCTGTCTGTCTGTCTGACCCGGCCCGTCTTCGCCTAGACCCTGATGGGGAGCATCTCATTTAATTCATATAAGTAGTCATATAAGTTCCCGTTCCGACTATCTATCTGTCTGTCTGTCTGACCCGGCCCGGCATCGCCCAACTCCTGGTGGGGAGCATCTCATTTAATTCATATAAGTAGTCATATAAGTTCCCGTTCCCGACTGTCTGTCTGTCTGTCTGTCTGTCTGTCTGTCTGTCTGTCTGTCTGTCTATCTATCTATCTATCTATCTATCTGTCTGTCTGTCTGACCCGGCCCAGCCCATGGTGGAGAGCATCTCATTTAAATTATATAAGTAGTCATATAAGATCCCGTTCCCGACTATCTGTCTGACTGTCTGTCTGTCTTGGGTAAATGTAGGAGGGAGGTGGAGGAGGGAAGAGGAGGAGGGAAGAGGAGGGAGGAGACAGGAGGAGTAGGAGGGATTAGGAGGAGGGAGGAGTAGGGTGGAGGAGGAGGCGAGGAGGAGGGAGGAGGAAGAGAGAGGAGGAGGGAGAAGGAGGGAGGAGGAGAACGCAGGAGGAGAAGGGAGCAGGAGGAGGAGAGGGAGGAGAAGGGAGGAGGGAGAAGGAAGAGGGAGGAGGAGAAGGAGGGGGAGGAGGAGGAGGGGAGGAGGAGGAATGTGAAGGGAGGAGGAGGGAGGAGGTAGAGGGAGGAGGAGGAGGAGGGAGGCGGAGAGAGGAGGAGGAGGGAGGAGGAGGAAGAGGGAGGAGGAGGAATGTGAAGGGAGGAGGAGGGAGGAGGTAGAGGGAGGAGGAGGTAGAGGGATGAGGAGGAGGGATGAGGAGGAGGGAGGAGGCGGAGAGGGAGGGGGAGGAGGAAGAAGGAGGAGGAGGGAGGAGGAGTGATGAGGAGGAGGGAGGAGGAGAGAGGAGGAGGAGGGAGGAGAAGGGATGAGGAGGCGGGAGGAGGAGGAAGAGGGAGGAGGAGGAATGTGAAGGGAGGAGGAGGGAGGAGGTAGAGGGAGGAGGAGGAGTGTGGAGGAGGAGAGGAGGGAGGAGGGAGGAAGAAGGAGGAGGAGGGATGAGGAGGAGGAGAGGAAGGAGGAGGAAGAGGGAGGAGGAGGAATGTGAAGGGAGGAGGAGGAGGAGGAGAAAGAGGGAGGAGGAGGAATGTGAAGGGAGGAGGAGGAATGTGAAGGGAGGAGGAGGGAGGAGGAGGAGGAGAGGGAGGAGGAGGAAGGAGGAGGGAGGAAGAAGGAGGAGGAGGGAGAAGGAGGAGGGAGGAGGAGGAATGTGAAGGGAGGAGGAGGGATAGGGAGGAAGGGGAGGGGAAGAGGAAGAGGGTAGGAGGAAGAGTGGAGAGGAGGAGGGAGGAGGTAGAGGGAGGAGGAGGAGGGAGGAAAAGGGAGGAGGGAGGAGGAAGAGGGAGGAGAAGGAAGGAGGAGGAGGAGGAAGAGGGAGGAGGAGGAGGATGGAGGAGGGAGAGGGAGGAAGAGGGAGGTGGAGGAAGGAGGAGGAAGAGGGAGGAGGAGGAGGGAGAGGGAAGAGGGTAGGAGGAGGAGGAGGGCAGAGGAGGAGAAGAAGGGAGAAGGAGGAGGAGGGAGGAGGAGGGGAGAGGAGGAGGGGAGAGGAGGCAGAGGGAGAAGAAGGAAGGAGGAGGAGGAAGGAGGGAGAGGAAAGAGGGAGAATGAGGAGGGGAGGAAGGAAAGGGAGGTGGAAGAGGAGGAGGAGGGAGGAGGAAAGAGGTAGGGGGAGGAGGAGGTAGAGGGGGAGGAGGAAGGAAAGGGAGGAGGAAGAGGCGGAGAAGGGAGGAGGAGGGTGGAGGGAGGAGGAGGAGGAAGGAGGAGGGAGGAGGTAGGAGGGGGAAGAGGGAGAAGGAGGAGGAAGGATGATGAGGGAGAAGGAGGCAGGAGGAGGAGGAGTGAGGCAGGATGAGGAGGGAGAGGGAGGAGGAGGGAAGATGAGGGAGGAGGTGGGGGGAGTAGGAGGGAGGAGGATGGAGGAGGAGGGGAGAGGAAGAGGGAGAAGGAAGAGGGAGAAGGAGGAGGGAGAGGGATGAGAGGGAGGAGGAGGGTAGAGGGAGGAGGAGGGAGGAGAAGAGAGGAGGAGAGAGTTCGCCATTCCGAATTCATACTCGTCTAGTTCTTCCCTTCTACACGAATGCAGATAACTTCCTTACACATAAAAAGATGAATTGTTATTGATATTGCCGTGGCATGGAGGAATATCAGCAGCAGAGTTGATTAAAAAAAACAAAGACTGAGATCTACAGAGAGCCATGAACGCCTACGCCAGCCGGCACGCACTTGATGATGATGATTGCCGTGTGACGATTCTGTGTAGTCACGTCATTTTCTTCCCTTTCCCTAGCGTTTTGGTTCGGGGATTCTTTCATCATCATCATCATATATTTACGTACGTATTTTGGGAGGGGGAGGAGGGAGGATGAGGAAGAAGAAAAAAAAACTATGACAGTTGACAGCTCTGGAATGAAAGGAAGGGGTGTAGAAAATTTCATCTCAATCGGATGGGCCGTTCGCGAACAAATAAAGGACATACATATTTACATACATACATATATACATACACATATACATACACTTTGTTTTATAGATATAATCACTTTATATGTAAATGACAGTATGTGCTGTAGGATTATCTTTCACTGGAAAGAGGAAGATCAGTGGGCAGCTAATGTCCTAATCTCTCCAACAGGTTGCAGAGAGTGAACAGATGACATACACAGACCTGGTGAGACAGCTGACAGAAGATTTGCTGACAGATCTAGAGAAAGTCAGGTGAGGTGGTTATATCTGTCACAACTGTCAACTCACTGGTTATATCTGTCACAACTGTCAATACACTGGTTATATCTGTCACAACTGTCAACTCACTGGTTATATCTGTCACAACTGTCAACTCACTGGTTATATCTGTCACAACTGTCAACTCACTGGTTATATCTGTCACAACTGTCAACTCACTGGTTATATCTGTCACAACTGTCAATACACTGGTTATATCTGTCACAACTGTCAACTCACTGGTTATATCTGTCACAACTGTCAACTCACTGGTTATATCTGTCACAACTGTCAATACACTGGTTATATCTGTCACAACTGTCAACTCACTGGTTATATCTGTCACAACTGTCAACTCACTGGTTATATCTGTCACAACTGTCAATACACTGGTTATATCTGTCACAACTGTCAACTCACTGGTTATATCTGTCACTACTGTCAATACACTGGTTATATCTGTCACAACTGTCAACTCACTGGTTATATCTGTCACAACTGTCAACTCACTGGTTATATCTGTCACAACTGTCAACTCACTGGTTATATCTGTCACAACTGTCAACACACTGGTTATGTCTGTTAGAACTGTCAACACACCTTTTGGAAAATTGAACACATTCACAAACTGGGACTGTACAAATATTGTAAGATAACAATTTTGTAGTTGTGCAAAACAAGATGGGTTGGAGCAGACGAAAGCTTCTAAACACAGGTGAAACAGTGCTGTTCTCAAGCCAAACAGAATACATCAAGGAATGTGGGTATCACCAGGCGAGGTGCAGAAATCACACTAACCATGCCTGTGTGAACAAAACAGGTAGATCATCTCTACATAACTAGAAGATTTTACAGGTGCAGATGCACATTCAGGTGCCCATCTGCTGATCAGTAACATTTACTGAAACTAAAGAGATACACGGCATCTGATAAACATGTAAATAAATACAATGAGGGATATCTCAGAAATCAGGACACTAACGACCTGTTCATGGGCACAGTCTCTAATCAATGCCAGATTCTGCAACAGTTAGTTGACCAGGTCAGCATAGAGGGCGCTAGCAGCAGGTTCACAGAATTTGGATCAGTTCTTGTATACAAGTCCTTAGATGAAGGGAATGAAACAACAAGCATGAATTATGTATGAAATCCTAAAATAAAATAACAGATATGAAAAATAAAAAAGCAGATTTAAATAATAGCAAAACCTGAGCTTCTAAGGACAGAGCCATCAGAAATACACAGAAGCTAATAAAACAAAGGAAGTGGATAGGAAGTTATATTTAGATGACCTGGCAGGAGAATCAGTGAAATGAAACTTCAGAGACCTTTACAGCTCCACAAAGGAAATAGCAGGAAGATATTAAAGGCAATATAAAAGCGTTAACTGATGATTTCTTGATGATCTCAATTTCGCTGATGAACTGGGACAACATCACTTGAAGTAAAGGTCTATGGAGCCAGATTTTACTTGCAAAACGTTGCCTTGCCAATTTGTGACATTAACAATGTGGACAGAAAAACACAAGAAACAAAATCCGGGACAGACATAGTGGACATAAGTTGTTTATGAAGTCATGTGTTGTATTTTTCTATGTTAACGCCTTCTTTAATTTTGACAGTATTATTTACTTCAACATGTAGGTGTTCGAATAACGATTCCATTTGTGCTTTCTGCAGGGCGATATATCACTGGATTTGTGTCAAGGACTTGAATGTGATGGAGTTTGCAGACAATCTGGATGCTGACACCCCTATGGGACTTCTTAGAGGCATTAAATTTGGAACAGAGACGTACCATGTCTTGTTCATGAGGTTGTGCAGGTTGGTTGTAGGACATTCATATATTTTTATGTTATAAATGTATTTAAATTTATCAACTTTGTTAAGCATGTTCCCTTCTATTGACTAATATTATATCACATTTTTATATTATCTTTCACTTTGATGTAACAATTTTCTGTTTATTTGATATTCAAGGAAAGTCCTTGTTTACACTGTATGTTACTACAATGTCCAAGAGTTGATGCAGATCTTTTACATTTTCAGCTATAAATAAAATAATTTATACGTGATGTCAGAAATAATTATAGATGCTTCAAATACCAGCCTTTGCCATGTTGTTGTCTTTCAGCTACGCAGGCCTGCATTGTGTGGAAATAAAGGGCCACTCCAAGAGTGTTGGCTACGAACCTGGAATGAAAATTACGCCTGGAACATTCCAGAACACATGGAATGCAGTTTTCATTGCTGGGGATTGGAGATTGATTCAGTGTAACTGGGGTGCCAGGTAAGAAGAGAAAACAATGAGTTGTGAGTATAAGCTGTGAGTTAGGTTACAGTTGGGGTGCCAGGTAAGAGCGAAAGAGAAAACAATGAGTTGTGAGTTTAAGCTGTGAGTTAGGTTACAGTTGGGGTGCCAGGTAAGAGCAGAAAAGAAAACGGTGAGTTGTGAGTATAAGCTGTGAGTTAGGTTACAGTTGGGGTGCCAGGTAAGAACTGAGTGAGAGAGTTAATCACTGAAAGGTGACAGAACAAACTCAATTGGATGATATATTTAAATATTAATTGCATGTCCTTTGCAGGATGTTGCGATTAACCCCATGTTGAATATCTTTACGTTCAGTAGTTTGCCATTTCTTTCTGGATGAGAAATCAGCATATAAGTTCATCTGACCAGTGTAGGGATTGAACCTCTTACTCAGCCATCAACACAATGGAAGTTTAAGAGCTAGAGCAGTCTTACCCTTCGGTCACACCAACTGCTATATTTACAGTTGTCTGAATCTGGGTCATGGACAACTTTTATGAGAAAAGGGAAAACACTCCACAGACAACACCTGCACTGCCTGTGGAAAATAATGAACATCAAGTGACAGGACAGGACTGAGTGTGTTTCCCAGGGTTGCAAGAGAAGAAAAGAATAGCAAGACTGCCCCCATCAGGCATGTCAGGAGAGGAGACTTGGAAGGCTTGTTCCAAGGGCAGGCTACCCAGTCACATAGAAATATTCAGCCACAAAATCCAGCCAACCACATACAAGTCACATACAGAAACAAAACAATGACACAGACAACACAGTAAACAAATAGTGCAGCTGGGAAACACACAAAAACTGTGTGTTAATTGGCACACATAATGATGGCTAGATCAGAATAGAAAACAATAAATAACGAGTCACAGATTAAAACTGTGACAGTGATTTGAACAGTAGCAGTGAGTAACTGGCTGGGAAATGTGTGATAGAATCAGAATCAATATGACATCAGCACTAGTAATTAGAATAAAGCAGCTGAGATAAAAATGTGTGCAGAGGTTAATAATTATTTAATCATTTTTTTTATTTTTATTATCCTATTGCATTGTCATTATTTTTATCTTGGGTATGTTAGGACATGCCTTTAGAAATTAATTACGAGTATTTCTTACTTCAAAATATTTATTAAGACCCAAAAAAAATGTATGTGTTACTAGCAATAAATTCTGGAATCTGTATTCAGGCATCTTGTGCTAAGTAAAGACAAAGAGGAGAAGAGCCAGGGAAATGACCACATTCGCTACCAGTATGATGACCACTACTTCATGACTGACCCGGATGAGTTTATACTAGAATTTTGGCCTCAAGATCCAAGCTGGCAACTTGTAGACTCTCCCATCAGCCTGGAGCAGTTTGAAGAGCTGCCATTTGTCAGGTAAGCAGCCAATATTGAAGGGGAAAGAATAAGGGTCAGGTAGAGCAGTAAATGTCTATCTAGGTAGCTTGGCCATGTGGAATAACCTAGACAGAAACACTGGGCTGATCCACGACTCTGGTGATCTTGTGATATGGTGAAACATGATCACCCACACTGATCCACAACTCTGGTGATCACGTGATATGGTGAAACATGATCCACAAATCTGGTGATCGTGTGATATGGTGAAACATGATCCACAACTCTGGTGATCGTGTGATATGGTGAAACATGATCCACAACTCTGGTGATCATGTGATATGGTGAAACATGATCCACAACTCTGTTGATCGTGTGATATGGTGAAACATGATCCACAACTCTGGTGATCATGTGATATGGTGAAACATGATCACCCACGCTGATCCATGACTCTGGTGATCGTGTGATATGGTGAAACATGATCCACAACTCTGGTGATCGTGTGATATGGTGAAACATGATCCACAACTCTGGTGATCATGTGATATGGTGAAACATGATCCACAACTCTGGTGATCGTTTTTATATGGTGAATCATGATCCACAACTCTGGTGATCATGTGATATGGTGAAAAATGATCACCCCCGCTGTCCATGACTCTGGTGATCGGTGATATGGTGAAACATGATCCACAACTCTGGTGATCTGTGATATGGTGAAACATGATCAAAATCTGGTGACGTTGGATATGGTGAAAAAGATCACCCACGCTGATCCAGACTCTGGTGATCGTTTTATAGGTGAAACATTCACCCACGCTGATCCAGACTCTGGGATCGTGTGATATGGGAAACATGATCCACGATCTGGTGATCATGTGATATGGTGAAACATGATCACCCATGCGATCCACAAATCGGTGATCATGTGATATGGTGAAACATGATCCACAACTTGGGATCATGTGATATGGGAAACATGTCCACAACTCTGGTGATCATATGATATGGTGAAACATGATCCCACGCTGATCCATGACTCTGGTGATCGTGTGATATGGTGAAACATGATCCACAACTCTGGTGATCGTGTGATATGGTGAAACATGATCCACAACTCTGGTGATCATGTGATATAGTGAAACATGACCACCCTTGCTGATCCACAAATCTGGTGATCATGTGATATAGTGAAACATGACCACCCTTGCTGATCCACAACTCTGGTGATCATGTGATATGGTGAAACATGATCACCCACGCTGATCCACGACTCTGGTGATCGTGTGATATGGTGAAACATGATCCACGACTCTGGTGATCAGTGTATAGTGAAAAAATGACCACCCTGCTGATCCACAAATCTGGTGATCATGTGATATAGTGAAACATGACCACCCTTGTGATCCACAAAATCTGGTGATCATGTGATTTTGGTGAAAACATGACCACCCACGCTGATCCACAACTCTGGTGATCTTGTGATATAGTGAAACATGACCACCCACGCTGATCCACAACTCTAGTGATCATGTGATATGGTGAAACATGACCACCCATGCTGATCCACAACTCTGGTGATCATGTGATATAGTGAAACATGACCACTCACGCTGATCCACAACTCTGGTGATCATGTGATATAGTGAAACATGACCACCCACGCTGATCCACAACTCTAGTGATCATGTGATATGGTGAAACATGACCACCCACGCTGATCCACAACTCTGGTGATCTTGTGATATGGTGAAACATGACCACCCACGCTGATCCACAACTCTGGTGATCATGTGATATAGTGAAACATGACCACCCACGCTGATCCACAACTCTGGTGATCGTGTGATATGGTGAAACATGATCCACAACTCTGGTGATCGTATGATATGGTGAAACATGATCACCCACGCTGATCCACAACTCTGGTAATCATGTGATATGGTTAAACATGATCCATGACTCTGGTGATCATGTAATATGGTGAAACATGATCCACAACTCTGGTGATCATGTGATATGGTGAAACATGATCACCCACACTGATCCACAAATCTGGTGATCATGTGATATGGTGAAACATGATCCATGACTCTGGTGATCATGTGATATGGTGAAACATGATCCACAACTCTGGTGATCATGTGATATGGTGAAACATGATCACCCACGCTGATCCACAACTCTGGTGATCATGTGAGATGGTGAAACATGATCACCCAGGCTGATCAGCATTGCACATGGTGATGATTGTGCTATGGGCAGGTTTTGTTGTTTGACTAAGTCATTATTTATAGACCTGGGTACAAGAAGTTTCAGACAGGACAGAGATACCAGGGTCCATTTCTTCAATATCATAAACACCTTTGAGAAACGCAGACAGTACAACGGACTTACCATGCTAGCAGACAGCTCCTGCAAGTCTGGTAACTAGTGCTGTCGGGACAGACATGACTGAGCAGACTGTTTCTTCTTCTTCGTTCACCTTCAGACGTCACTATGACTAAGTGCGAAGAAAGCAGCAGTCAACTTGAGCTTGTTGATATCCCCATAGAGTTTGTCCTCAAATGGAGCAGGTGTGGGCCAAAACACTGTTCTCTATTCTGCAAATGTTGGACGCTCCTGCAACAGGCTTTGTTTGATCTCCTGACCACATTTGCTTTCCTCGGGAACATTGTGACAGTGCTCAAAGTTATTTCTGTTATCATGGGGGAGCTTCTAGCATTTCCTAGCAGTTTCTTACTGTTAGATGTAAAACTTGAGTGGCCAGGGTGGACTAATGTTTCTAGTAGTTTCTTACTGTTAGATGTAAAACTTGAGTGGCCAGGGTGGACTAATGTTTCCAGTAGTTTCTTACTGTTAGATGTAAAACTTGGGTGGACAGGGTGGACTAATGTTTCCAGTAGTTTCTTACTGATAAATGTAAAACTTGAGTGGCCAGGGTGGACTAATGTTTCCAGCAGTTTCTTACTGTTAGATGTAAAACTTGGGTGGCCAGGGTGGACTAATGTTTCCAGCAGTTTCTTACCGTTAGATGTAAAACTTGAGTGGCCAGGGTGGACTAATGTTTCCAGCAGTTTCTTACTGTTAGATGTAAAACTTGAGTGGCCAGGGTGGACTAATGTTTCCAGCAGTTTCTTACTGTTAGATGTAAAACTTGAGTGGCCAGGGTGGACTAATGTTTCCAGCAGTTTCTTACTGTTAGATGTAAACTTGAGTGGCCAGGGTGGACTAATGTTTCCAGCAGTTTCTTACTGTTAGATGTAAAACTTGAGTGGCCAGGGTGGACTAATGTTTCCAGCAGTTTCTTACTGTTAGATGTAAAACTTGAGTGGCCAGGGTGGACTAATGTTTCCAGCAGTTTCTTACTGTTAGATGTAAAACTTGAGTGGCCAGGGTGGACTAATGTTTCCAGCAGTTTCTTACTGTTAGATGTAAAACTTGAGTGGCCAGGGTGGACTAATGTTTCCAGCAGTTTCTTACTGTTAGATGTAAAACTTGAGTGGCCAGGGTGGACTAATGTTTCCAGCAGTTTCTTACTGTTAGATGTAAAACTTGAGTGGCCAGGGTGGACTAATGTTTCCAGCAGTTTCTTACTGTTAGATGTAAAACTTGAGTGGCCAGGGTGGACTAATGTTTCCAGCAGTTTCTTACTGTTAGATGTAAAACTTGAGTGGCCAGGGTGGACTAATGTTTCCAGCAGTTTCTTACTGTTAGATGTAAAACTTGAGTGGCCAGTGTGGACTAATGTTTCCAGCAGTTTCTTACTGTTAGATGTAAAACTTGAGTGGCCAGGGTGGACTAATGTTTCCAGCAGTTTCTTACTGTTAGATGTAAAACTTGGGTGGCCAGGATGAACTAATGTTTCTGATGCAACAGTTTAGCTGCTTTGTTGTGAGAACAAAAGGTGTCATTACTTGATTCTTCAAAGCCTTCATTCACCACAATCTCTTTTATGTGTTCTCTATACTATTTGCTGTCACTGTGTGTTCTCTATACTATTTGCTGTCACTGTGTGTGCTCTATACTATGTTCTCTCTAAACTGTTTGCTCACTATACTATGTTCTGTCTATATTATGTGCTCTATACTGTTTTCTCATTATTTGCTGTCTATACTGTGTGTTCTCTATACTATTTGCTGTCACTGTGTGTTCTCTATACTATTTGCTGTCACTGTGTGTACTCTATACTATGTGCTCTGTATATTATTTGCTCTATATACTGTTTGCTGTCTATACTTTGTACTCTTATGTTGTGTACACTATACCACATCACTCAGCTGTCGATACCATGTATAATTATGTTGTGTACACTATACCACATCACTCAGCCGTCGATACCATGTATAATTATGTTGTGTACACAATACCACATCACTCAGCCGTCGATACCATGTATAATTATGTTGTGTACACTATACCACATCACTCAGCCGTCGATACCATGTATAATTATGTTGTGTACACTATACCACATCACTCAGCCGTCGATACCATGTATAATTATGTTGTGTACACAATACCACATCACTCAGCCGTCGATACCATGTATAATTATGTTGTGTACACAATACCACATCACTCAGCTGTCGATACCATGTATAATTATGTTGTGTACACTATACCACATCACTCAGCTGTCGATACCATGTATAATTATGTTGTGTACACAATACCACATCACTCAGCTGTCGATACCATGTATAATTATGTTGTGTACACAATACCACATCACTCAGCTGTCGATACCATGTATAATTATGTTGTGTACACAATATCACATCACTCAGCTGTCGATACCATGTATAATTATGTTGTGTACACAATACCACATCACTCAGCTGTCGATACCATGTATAATTATGTTGTGTACACAATACCACATCACTCAGCTGTCAATACCATGTATAATTATGTTGTGTACACAATACCACATCACTCAGCTGTCGATACCATGTATAATTATGTTGTGTACACTATACCACATCACTCAGCTGTCGATACCATGTATAATTATGTTGTGTACACTATACCACATCACTCAGCTGTCGATACCATGTATAATTATGTTGTGTACACAATACCACATCACTCAGCTGTCGATACCATGTATAATTATGTTGTGTACACTATACCACATCACTCAGCTGTCGATACCATGTATAATTTTGTTGTGTACACTATACCACATCACTCAGCTGTCGATACCATGTATAATTATGTTGTGTACACAATATCACATCACTCAGCTGTCGATACCATGTATAATTATGTTGTGTACACTATACCACATCACTCAGCTGTCGATACCATGTATAATTATGTTGTGTACACTATACCACATCACTCAGCTGTCGATACCATGTATAATTATGTTGTGTACACTATACCACATCACTCAGCCGTCGATACCATGTATAATTATGTTGTGTACACTATACCACATCACTCAGCTGTCGATACCATGTATAATTATGTTGTGTACACTATACCACATCACTCAGCTGTCGATACCATGTATAATTATGTTGTGTACACTATACCACATCACTCAGCTGTCGATACCATGTATAATTATGTTGTGTACACTATACCACATCACTCAGCTGTCGATACCATGTATAATTATGTTGTGTACACTATACCACATCACTCAGCTGTCGATACCATGTATAATTATGTTGTGTACACTATACCACATCACTCAGCTGTCGATACCATGTATAATTATGTTGTGTACACTATACCACATCACTCAGCTGTCGATACCATGTATAATTATGTTGTGTACACTATACTACATCACCCAGCTGTCGATACCATGTATACTTATGTTGTGTACACTATACCACATCACTCAGCTAGTGCCCAGTTGTCTATACAAATATGGGGCTAGGAACATATACCCAGTAAACCTACAGGTATGTTTACTTTTGTACATGTCAAATGTACACATCAAATGTATATGTCAAATGGGACATATTATCATAAAAATCCTTTCATTTTCTGTCCACAGATCAATCTTCTTTCATTATAAGATGCGTTTTGATGGACACAAACAAGCTGTGATCAAAACAGACGCTAAAGGTGGAGCCAGGATCACTATACGAGTTCCGGAAGAGAATGAAAATGATCTAGTGTTTTTCTACCAGCTTCGTTTTGCAGAGAAAGACAAATCAAAAGAGCAGACGTACAGAGGCAATCTTCTGGAGCGATATGTGTTTGAGACGATGGTTGACAACACGGTCACCTTCAGCGTTCATGTGCCGACCTCTGGCCAGTATTTTATGGAAGTCTTTGCAAACAAAATTGATAACAGTGGCCGTGTGGAGGACATCAATGCCAACATTGCCCCATTCAAGCTGAAATGTGCCTGCAAGTTTAAAATAGTCTGTGAGAATTTATCCGGGACAATGCACCCACTTCCAAACTGTGCCCCAGGTGAATGGGGACCGAAAAAGGCGCAGAGGCATTTTGGAATCGTACCAGTCATTTCACCGACATCTGAGTTTGAAATGGAGAAAGCTGGCATGTTGACAGTGGAAGACAAGTTTGAGCTGAAGTTTCAGACCCCGCAGCCATACCAGTTTGTGGCCAAGTTGAGAATGAATCATATCGACAGCAAGGTTTTAGATCCTTATTTGAACTTATCAAGTGAGGGTTCTGTTCTTTCAGTGTATGTGTCTTTACCTCAACCAGGCCAGTTTGGACTGGACATATTTGCCCGGCCAAAAGGAGCAGAGAGTGCAACTCTGTCTCACGCTTGTAAGTACCTCATTAACTGCACCAAAGTGTCGTCGTATATCGACTTACCCAAATCTCAGCCTTTGTCTGGAAATAAACGTGTCATATGTGGCCCAACATCCGGGTTTGATGAAATGGGGCTGCAGATAATTTCACAAAAGGAAGCAAAAATCATCCTTGAAAAAACAAACACAACATCATTTGAGGTAAAGATTCCTGCAGATGTTGTTCTTTCATACCAGTTCCTTCGAGAACCAGATGAGGATAACCGGGATTATGTTTTTCAATCTTCTGAGTCAAATGGAATTGTCAAGTTCGTCATTTCTTTGCCCAAGAAAGGCAACTACATACTTAGTTTGTATGCTCGAAAGAAACACAGCAACAGCAGGTCTGCCCCAAATGTGTATAATTGTTTCATTCAGTATACACCGGATTTTGTTGAGGATGACACAGATGCTGACAGACGACAATCAGCAGCTTTCAAGAGATCCATCTTGAAAAAGTCTGACAGCAAAGACAGATCTTCTGCAGACAATACTTTAGAAAAGTCTGTGTAGCAGCAATGGCAGACACAGAAAACGGTATAGGGCAGAAACAGATTTTATAACATACTTGTTTTAATTAATAATTGTGTGATATTTACAAATGTTAACTGTTAACAGCCAAAATATGGGAGGGATAAAACACAATAAGCATTCAGAAAATAACCCAAGTTGTATAGAGTGTGTGTATGATGACCAAAAATCCTGGCAACTCTAAATCTGTGATCATTAACATCATCAGATGACAAGAAAAGGAACATGTTCACATCTAATTTATATTGTAATCACTTCTTTATTTGGTCGTCGCAGCCATCTGTCAACTAAACTACACGTTTTAAAGTGATTGTATTTAATTTATTTGTTTATATACAGACTATTGTATAATTATTGTTTGTTTTATTTTGCTTATAGACTTTGTTTGGCTCTTGTTCCTCAATGATGTTATATTAGAAGTTTATCTATATATGAGCATATATATTTCATAAATTAATTGGACAGCCATAATGAGCAATCCGGACATTTTGAGGGAAGCTCAGTTGCAAAGATAATTTATCACAAATATCAGAAAGAGGCAATCATCGTTATTTTGGCCACATTATGAGAAGACAAAAATTGGAACATGTCGTAACAACCGGAAATATTTGTGGAAAGAGAGGTAGAGGAAGACAGTGTGAGAAGATTCTTGACAGTGCTGTGTCGTGGCATGGAAGGGAGTCAACACTCGAAAGAGAGTCATGATTACCTAGCCAACCGCCAAGACACCGGATGATGATGATGATTATATATTTAATAGTCGGCATTTTTATATTAGTCTTCTTGTTCCTGTCATCTCCCAACGAGGCATCAGCCCTCAAACATCTCACACTAAAACCTGTGTATTGTAATTATTGTATTGTCAAACCTGTGTATTGTAATTATTGTATTGTAAAACCTGTGTAGACTCACTCATGATTTGGCAGCAAATGTTTCCCACGGTATTTGGTAACTAGTGTCACACCAACCCTCCTGAGTGGCCTCTGTGACATGCATGGTTGACTACAGTGTTACTTCCCTTCCTTCATGGTTATTTCAGTGTTACTTCCCTTCCTTCATGGTTATTGCAGTGTTACTTCCCTTCCTTCATGGTTATTTCAGTGTTACTTCCCTTCCTTCTTGGTTATTGCAGTGTTACTTCCCTTCCTTCATGGTTATTTCAGTGTTACTTCCCTTCATTCATGGTTGACTACAGTGTTACTTCCCTTCCTTCATGGTTATTTCAGTGTTACTTCCCTTCCTTCATGGTTATTTCAGTGTTACTTCCCTTCCTTCATGGTTATTTCAGTGTTACTTCCCTTCATTCATGGTTGACTACAGTGTTACTTCCCTTCATTCATGGTTGACTACAGTGTTACTTCCCTTTATTCATGCTTGACTACAGTGTTACTTCCCTTCCTTCATGGTTATTTCCCTTTGTTCATGGTTGACTTCAGTGTTACTTCCCTTCCTTCATGATTATTTCAGTGTTACTTCCCTTCATTCATGGTTATTTCAGTGTTACTTCCCTTCCTACATGGTTATTTCAGTGTTACTTCGCTTCATTCATGGTTATTTCAGTGTTACTTCCCTTCCTTCATGGTTATTTCAGTGTTACTTCCCTTCCTTCATGGTTATTTCAGTGTTACTTCCCTTCATTCATGGTTATTTCAGTGTTACTTCCCTTCATTCATGGTTATTTCAGTGTTACTTCCCTTCCTTCATGGTTATTTCAGTGTTACTTCCCTTCCTTCATGGTTATTTCAGTGTTACTTCCCTTCATTCATGGTTATTTCAGTGTTACTTCCCTTCATTCATGGTTATTTCAGTGTTACTTCCCTTCCTTCATGGTTATTTCAGTGTTACTTCCCTTCCTTCATGGTTATTTCAGTGTTACTTCCCTTCATTCATGGTTGACTACAGTGTTACTTCCCTTCCTTCATGGTTATTTCAGAGTTACTTCCCTTCCTTCATGGTTATTTCAGTGTTACTTCCCTTCATTCATGGTTGACTACAGTGTTACTTCCCTTCAATCATGGTTGACTACAGTGTTACTTCCCTTCCTTCATGGTTATTTCCCTTTGTTCATGGTTGACTTCAGTGTTACTTCCCTTCCTTCATGATTATTTCAGTGTTACTTTCCTTCCTTCATGGTTATTTCAGTGTTACTTCGCTTCATTCATGGTTATTTCAGTGTTACTTCCCTTCCTTCATGGTTATTTCAGTGTTACTTCCCTTCCTTCATGGTTATTTCAGTGTTACTTCCCTTCATTCATGGTTATTTCAGTGTTACTTCCCTTCATTCATGGTTATTTCAGTGTTACTTCCCTTAATTCATGGTTATTTCAGTGTTACTTCCCTTCATTCATGGTTATTTCAGTGTTACTTCCCTTCATTCATGGTTATTTCAGTGTTACTTCCCTTCCTTTATGGTTATTTCAGTGTTACTTCCCTTCATTCATGGTTTACTTCAGTGTTACAACTCTTTGCTTCCCTAATTGGCCTCAGTAACAACATGGACGTTTATATTTCTCAATATTTTTTCATTCTGCTAGCACAGTGGTTCTCAACGGGTGGGGAATTCTCCCCCCCCCCCCCCCCCCCTAAGAGGGAATTTTAGGGTTTCCAGGGGGGGAATTAAGATTATTTCAAGATCGCGTTAATACAAGAACCGATTACTTGATAGTTTTTCCCTTCATATTGTATGGTTCTGTATGTCTCACCCTTCTAAAATTCAATTTATAAAGTAAGTAGACCCACAAATCATGTTTTATGTGGACGTCTAGACTTGTTTTAGTATGTGCTATTAAATTTATCTTCAATTATTGCGTATACTGTGAGGGGCGGGGGCGGAATCTTTAGGTAGGAAAATACGAAAGGGGGGAATGGCGTTCTGAAAATATGGTGAAGGGGGGCACGGGCCAAATTTTTAGGTAGGAAATACGAAAAGGGGGGGGGGGGGGGAGAATGACATTCTGAAAATATGGTGAAGGGGGGCACGGGCCAAAAAAGGTTGAGAACCACTGTGCTAGCAAGACTGGTGATCTTTTTTTTTTTTTTTTTTGCATATCCCTTATAGGATGTTGCAGTCAACATCAGCACTCTTCAGCTGTTGTTGATGTACTAGGCAAGATTACGCTCAGTAGTTTGCCAATGATTTCTGAGCAGCCGGCTCTCATACCCCGTAAGTTACCAACGCGGCGAGAACTGCCAACGATTCTCGCACAGGTTACGTTACTCACAAGAGTATACAGGATTATGGAGAAAGACGTTATCCCCTAGGCCAGGGAGACCGGCTGTTGATCATTACATCCTTATATTGTTGATAAAATATTGATATGTGCTGCACAGGAAGACCATGTCAACCTCACTTAACCATCTCATTGATTGTTTCTGCACGGAATACTTTCATCATATTAAATATCACAGTGACGTGGCAAGAGAAGTGATGGAAGGAGAGGTTGGTGGAACTAGTGGCCGGAGCTGACCAGCGCCAACATGAATACAGGGACACCTGGGGCATGAGGGTTGTGTATAGCAGCGATATAGCAGAGATGACAAGGTCGGAGAAACTTGCTGGCAGCCGTGATGAATGACCTCCTGTATGATGATGATGTCATTTCTTGTTGATTTTGCATGTATAATTTCACGTGTATCATTTCTTGTCAACCTCACTTATATCATTTCACATGTATTATTTCACTTATATCATCCCGTGTTAATTCTTTTTAGTTTTACTTATATAATTTCAAATAATTTATTTCACACATCAAATTAACTATAAATTGACATGTTTGTGATGAGGTAACAGCAACTGATATGCTGTTTTTCACATATATCATTTCTTGTTAATTCCTGTTAGTTTTACTTGTATCATTTCACATATTTTGTTTCACATATTTTATACCACATATCATGTTACTCATATACTGACATGTCTGTGATGATGTAACGACAGCCGATACTTTGTACTTCACATCACGTCTGCTGTTAAATTTAAGATCTATATTTATTAAGTACAAATTAAATAAAAATTGGACGTGTGCTCAAAACTCAATAAGGCTGAAGGTTCTATTTTTTTTTAAATCCAAAGCTGTACACTATATGGCGTCTGCCTGGGCAACTAGCTGTTTTTCTCTGCCCAAGATAAACTAGCCCAACAATCACCAACATAGTACAAATATTGATGGCGAGACATCAGATTGGTTTGACATCAAGCAAGGAGTCCATCAGGGCTGTGTACTGTCACCCTATTTGTTTATCCAGTACGCCGAAAATATGAGACATGTCAAAGATGATATAACCAGGGTGCCCTAGATATCGGTGGTCATGAAATACCAGAGATTGGATATGCTGATGATACAGTATTACTATCCACATCACAGACTGATATAGAAAACCTAATAACCTCAACTCAAAGAAATAGTGAAAATCACAACTTATATCTTAACATAGCAAACACAAAGATAATGCATACAGATAAAACTACTATGGACAAAGAAGTATATGTTAATGAGGAAAGATTGGAGGTGGTGGACATTTCCGAATATCTTGGGTCATTGATTACCAACAACGGTGACACAATGAAAGAAATTAAACGACGACTATCAATTGCTTGCTCTTCAAAGACAAACAACTGAATAAATTATGGAGTGGGACAGATATAACTACAAAAATTAGATTTTTAAGAGTATGCATCTTTTCCATTGCAACATACGCCTGTGAGACCTGGACACTTACTAAACAAGCTGAACAGTGCATAAATGCCTTTGAATATAAATGTTATTATAGACGGGTTCTACTAATATCTTGGGTAAAGAAAAGAACAAATGCATCCATATTTCAAGAGCTGAATATTGAAGAAGGTAGGCTATTAAAGACGATAAAACAAAGAAAATTGAAATATTTTGGTCACTTGAAACGTCACGAAAGTTTGGAGGGAATAATGGAGGGGTATATGCCTGGGAAGAGAGGAAGAGGAAGGCCAAAGAGAAGATGGGTGCAGGATGTGGTGGATAATCTCCAGATGGGTGTATCGGATGTGGGACATCTTGCTTGTGATTGAGAAGTTTTCCGGAAGGTTGTTATGGGAGCGAGGTTCTGCAAAGCAAAGGACATGCTACTGAATATATATATATATATATATATATATATATATTATATATATATATATATATATATTATATATATATTATATATATATATATATATATATGTATATATATATATATATAAAATCACCTTGAATGATTGAACCAACACCAGCATTCATGATTGTACAAATATCCATTTTAATCTTTCATGAATAAAATAAGCACCAATGACACACAACGATGAAATAAATAATAGTTATTTACATAACAAGTGGAGAGAGGCAGAGAGAGTGAATACACCATCAATTTACATTACAAGTGGATAGAGTGAAAACACCATCAATTTACATAACTAGTGGAGAGTGAAAGCATGATCAATTTACTTGACAAGTGGAGAGAGGGAGAGAAAGTGAAAACACCATCAATTTACATGACAAGTGGAGAGAGTGAAAACACCATCAATTTACTTCACAAGTGGAGAGAGGAAGAGAAAGTGACAACACCATCAATTTACATGACTAGTGGAGAGAGAAAGTGAAAACACCATCAATTTACATGACTAGTGGAGAGTGAAAGTGCCATCAATTTACTTCACAAGTGGAGAGTGAAAGTGCCATCAATTTACTTCATAAGTGGAGAGAGGCAGAGAAAGTGAAAACACCATCAATTGACATGACAAGTGGAGAGAGTGAAAACACCATCAATTGACATGACAAATAGAGAGAGGCAGAGAGTGAAAACATCAATTTATATAAAAAGTGGAGAGAGGCAGAGAGAGTGAAAACACCATGAATATACACGTAGATATTGTGTGTTGTCTTCAAGTATGAGCACCTCCAGTTGCCAGATTGGCTTTGACAGCATTGACAGAGAATATTTTAGGAAATTGATAGGCATTATGGGAACGAACGAACGAACGTCTATTTTCAAAGGGTTAAGAATTGGGCACGCAGGCCCGTCTGACATTCTGCCCTTCTTCTCTATTTCCTCTCATACACATGGGATGCCACAGAAGGTCGTTAACTTACCAGAGACAACATAAAGACATGAAATGAAGAGTTCTTCATAAGGAAAAACTTTCAGATATGTTTGAAATAAGAACTGGGATGTCTTTTGTCACCTTTGTTAATTTTACCGAACTACAGACTAGACTATCAAGTCAACAATAACCACCACGAGAAATGAAATTCATTAGACCCTAACATGAAAGCTTGATGTTTGGGACTTCGCTGATGATATTGTCATCAAGTAAGATCAAGTAAGCACACTGGATGGGAGGTCACAACAACTAGGTCTTGACATGCATGAGAGAAATATAAAGATACTGTGAAAACATTTAGCAAATGATAACCCCATCTCCCTCGGCAAAACCTCATGTCAAAAGACGGAATCATGCATCTATTTAGGAAGCAGCTTAGACAAGCATCGGGGAACAGACAGAAAAAAAATCAGGATACAAAAGGCAGGCTGAGCTTTCATAGCACGAGGAATATTTGTTGAATTAAAACAATTAGATCTAGTGCCAAATGTTAAATATTTAAATGTAAAGCCAAACCCACTATACCCTGCTGTGTGGATCCAGATCATGGGGAATAACTCAGACAATGACTGAACACCACAAACATTCATGAACTAGTTGGCACAGAACAGAAGGACTCGCATGGTATGACAGAACCACTGATGTGGGGCTGATGGTGAGGACTAGACAATTCAACAAGGAGGACAAGCTGACACTGGGTTATAACAAGTGTTTAACAATGCAAGAGGATCAACTACATTGCACCGGGTTTTATCCCATTAGGCTCGGTATCTTTCCACAAAAAGTGTTGCATAAAACATGTGGCTCCCCCCACCCCACCCCAGGAGCCTCTGAGAAATCTGCACTTGTGAACAGACGGAGTCTAGAATTGAACCCATGACCTTGGGGGCAGGAGGCAAGTGATCTCACCGCTTCACCACAGAGACTCCCTGCTGGACAGGGGGCAGGTGATCTCACCACTTCACCACAGAGACTCCCTGCTAGACAGGGGGCAGGTGATCTCACCACTTCACCACAGAGACTTCCTGCTGGACAGGGGGGAGACAGAGAAACCTGTGAATAGAGTAACCAGACAGTCATGTCTCAGGATCTCACAGGGCAAGAGAGAGAGGGGGAGACAAACACACAGAGAAGAGCATTAGAGACCGAGATGAATGATATGAGGACATGGAGGAGCTGCATGAGTTGCCACAGCTTGATGTGAGTTGCCCGAGGCCCTATACTCTATTGAGGAGATAAGGCAGAAGAAGATGAAGAACGGAAACAAACATTACCACACAAAATAAGCCCACCGGACATTTTCATCAGATTCATTTTCTAGGATAATGTACAAGCTGACAATAGGGAGCACGAGAGATGACACTGATTGTTCTGTGCACATGACAACATTTTTAAAACATGTCAGAAAACATCGTAAACACCAAACTATATATATATATGACTGGTATATAACATTCTTTCCCAAGTATTTTGTGTTCTCATGAAATATTATTTGGAAACTTAAAACAGAGATGACATGAAATCTGGACACATGATGTCAGTCACAATATGGTTGACAGCGAGAACTCTGGCAAACAGTATGTCTTTATCGATAGAATTTGTATGAGGCATTGTCATAATCCACTTGTCTGTTGGCCAAAAGATGATGTGTTTAATTCCTGTCTAGAGGAAGATGTGTTTCCACAGACTGTTGGCCAGGTCATGTGTTTAAATCCCGTCTAGACGACGATGTGTTTCCACTGACCTGGCTCCACTTGCCTGTTGGCCAGAAGGTCACGTGTTTTCCTGTCTAGACGACAATGTGTTTCCACAGATCCAGGCTCCCAGGACGACCCTGCATAGAATCAGCTGCCAGGAAATTTCCCGTTTGGATTTTCACAAATATAAGAAACAGGATAGTATACCGCCCCT
The DNA here is from genome assembly GCA_014155875.1 of Cepaea nemoralis. Taxonomy (NCBI): domain Eukaryota; kingdom Metazoa; phylum Mollusca; class Gastropoda; order Stylommatophora; family Helicidae; genus Cepaea; species Cepaea nemoralis. The sequence continues at coordinate 41,410 of JACEFZ010016251.1, forward strand.
CACCCCGAGGTAGTGGATCAAATGTCTAGTCTACTCGGACATGGATGAAGAACTCGGAGGGCCTGCGCCAACTTTGTGCATGTTAAACATTCTTCAGCAATTACAAATTGAAAAGAGCGGACCAAACAGGCCACTACTGGGTCAAGGTCTGGGTTAGAAAAGCTGCCAACAAAATACTTTATAGCAGGTGTGATCCTGCTGTATAAACACTGGGATCCTCATCTCAGCTACAGTTTGTGCACGGTGCTGAGACCCACCTTTTGTGATCTATTGGAGAGGGGGGGGGGGGGGGGGGGGAAGGGAGACTGGGGCACTTGTGGAGATAGATGTGTGTGATGAAAGTGAATCTTTTCAAACCAAACCAAAACCTGGCTATTCCACTAACACCGCCCCAAACCAAATCCTGGCTATTCCACAGACACTGCCCCAAACCAAAACCTGGCTATTCCACTGACACTGCCCCAAACCAAAATCTGGTTATTCCAATGACACCTCTAAGCAAATAAACCTGGCTATTCCACTAACACTGCCCCAAACTGAAAAAATGGCTATTCCACTAACACTGCCCCAAAACAAAAAAATAGCTATTCCACTAACACCACCCCAAACCAAAACCTGGCTATTCCACTAACACCGCTCCAAACCAAAACTTGGCTATTCCACTGACACCACCCCAAACCTGGCTATTCTACTGACACCGCCCCACACTAAAACCTGGCTATTTCACTGACACAGCCCCAAACCAAAACCTGGCTATTCCACTGACACCACCCCAAACCAAAACATGGCTTTTCCAATGACACATCCAAGCAAATAAACCTGGCTATTCCACTGATACCACCCCAAACCAAAACCTGGCTATTTCATTGACACCGCCCCAAGCCAAAAAATGGCTATTCCATAGACACCGCCTGATACCAAAACTGACACCTCACAACAAATAAACCTGGCTATTCCACTGACGCCACCCCAAATCAAAACCTGGCTATTTCACTGACACCGCCCCAAACCAAAAAATGGCTTTTCCATAGACACCGCCCGATACCAAAACTGACACCTCACAACAAATAAACCTGGCTATGACACAGACACCTCTCCAAATCAACACCTGGCCATTCCACCAACACTCATCTCCCCGGAGGTGGCATCCACTATTACAATCAACATAAACCCACTGAATACGTCCTGGTCTTCGTCTCTTCCTCCATTACCTCAGTGAAGTGTGGGAGGAGATGTAATGATCTTTAGTGCGCTCTTTCCACTGAGCTTTGTAGGTTGGTCTTCATTTCTCTAAGGTTGTTCTTGATGCCATCATCTATTATGTAGTTTTTCCCTTTGTCTACCCCCATAATATTTAGTCAATTTGTTTCTTTGTGGTAGGTGGTACCAGGGCATTCTTGTGAGGTGGCCAAACCATTTAATCTGTTGTTCTTAAAGAATTGCATGACTGGTTTCAGGCCTAATTTTCTAATTTCCTCATTCCTAATTCTATTTCTCACTGTTAATCTCACAGCTCTATTGAGGCATATCATCTCTGATGTGAGGAGTTTGCACTTGTTAGTTGCAGTAAGCATCCATGTTTGACAGCTTGTTGACATCTCCAGAGTTTGTCCTCAAATGGAGCGGGTGTAGGTATTATACAAAATAGTTTTCTCTGTTCTGCATAAGTTGGGCCCTCCTGCAACAGATGTCTGGCTGTCATTTCACCAGTTCCACAATTATATTCACCAGTATCTCCTATCTTTAGTTTATTGAACAAGTGGTATTTCAGCCTGTTATGTTATGTCCTGTGCGGAGTCTGAAGATTGCTACTTGTTCACTTCGGTCGAGTTGGTAATATGCATCATCTTTCTGGTGACCTGGATGCTCTGATTTCCACCAGGTCGTATAATTCTGTTGCATAAATCTATTGACCTCCTCATAGCTTTATATCTATATAAAGCTGAGGTAGTCTTCCATTTTCTGTTGCCAATCTGTCGACTCCATGTCCAGATATATTGTAATGTGAGAGAATCCATTTATTACAAACATTCTGGGTTGCTGGCATAACTCATGTAGTGCTGTCCTTACGTCTGCTAGTAGTCACTGTGTCTGCTCTCCAGCACTGATGCTGATCTTGTGTCTGTACAGACATCTGTTTTCTTTTATTTCTCTCTGTCAACAACATTTCAGCTGCAATTTTCATGGTCTCTATCTCTGCTCTGAAGTTATTTGAGAAGCTTCCAGTTGTCTCCTTTGCTCCAAGAGTCTCACCTACAAGCTACCCCTGGCCTCTCATGGATGGCAGATCTTCTCTAGAACATTCTCAAACATCAAAAGTATAAACAACAGCACTAAAATTATCTTTCACTCTCCAAAAATTCTCAAAAAAAGTACACAAAGGTACATATGTACCACAAACAGTGGATAGATATACAAAGTACAATAAGATAAACAAATGTACACAGATATTCACAAGTGCACGTGTGTATGCAAGATACATAAATGTACACAGGTACACTAAAAATGATACAAAAGTACATAACTGTACATCGACAATGCAAGTTGAAGCAATGAACTAAATCCGAAGCAACATGAAACAATGTGTTTACAGAGGGTCATCTATTGCTGTGGGATGTTTCAGTATGCCACAAAGGTGATGATGAGCAGTTACAGATCAAGAATTACAATAGAGTCAATCACTTGATAACTAGGTGAACATATGATTGAAAACATGACATGTCCATTATTTTAGACAGTTGTGTCCGTACATATTGAACCCACATCAGCGGTCTAACCCACATGGGCAGTCTAACCCACATGGGTGGTCTAACCCACATGGGTAGTCTAACCCACATGGGTGGTCTAACCCACATGAGCTGGTGCACCCACACAAATGACTGTGTTCAGCTGAGATTGAGACTGATTATGGTGAATGACTGTTTGGATGGCATTGACAGAATATGGACTTGTGGTGAATGATTGTTCAGCCAACTTTGACAGAATACAGATGTGTAGTGAATGATTGTTCAGATGACACTACCAGAATACAAACATAAGGTGAATGATTGTTCAGATAACACTGACAGAATACAGGATTATGGTGAATGATTGATCAGATGACAATTGACAGAATACAGACTTGTGGTGAATGATTGTTCAGATGACACTGACAGAATACAGACTTGTGAATGATTGTTTGGATGACACTTACAGAATACAGACTCATGGTGAATGATTGTTTGAATGACACTGACAGAATACAGACACCTGGTGAATGGTTGTTCAGATGACACTGACAGAATACAGGCTTGTGGTGAATGATTGCTAGATGTTGGTGACAAGCTATAGATGAAACACTCCCACAAGCATATATCCCCCCCCCCCCAACCTTCAGGAATTAAACTTGATGCAAATGCTGAAGTCAGACAGACTGACGGCACAATTACACATGTGATACACTGTCTTATAAAGAGGATCCAGGAAGAAGGTGAATGTTGGAGAATGACTGCTTCCCTCTGTACGTGTTGAAGGTGAATGTTGGAGAATGACTGCTTCCCTCTGTATTGTTGAAGGTGAATGTTGGAGAATGACTGCTTCCCTCTGTACGTGTTGAAGGTGAATGTTGGAGAATGACTGCTTCCCTCTGTATTGTTGAAGGTGAATGTTGGAGAATGACTGCTTCCCTCTGTATTGTTGAAGGTGAATGTTGGAGAATGACTGCTTCCCTCTGTACGTGTTGAAGGTGAATGTTGGAGAATGACTGCTTCCTTCTGAACGTGCTGAAGGCTGGTCATGCAGATCTGAGTACACAAGCATGGACATGTGTTCCGGTGTGAGATCACCACATGCTGTAGTCGATATCGTCATTTGCAAACACTTTAAAATAGCCCAGGATTGTTAGGAAGACCACCACGTTGCCGGAGATCACCAGAGCACACGCTCCCCATTTGATCTGAAAATTATTTGTTATAGTTACAGTTGACGTTATGTATTCTTCAATGTACAAACTATATATTTATAATGATAACAACAAAACAGTGCTGAGTGGTGGAGAGAGCAATGAGTGGTGGAGAGAGCAATGAGTGGTGGAGAGAGCACTGAGTGGTGGAGAGAGCACTGAGTGGTGGAGAGAGCACTGAGTGGTGGAGAGAGCACCGAGTGGTGGAGAGAGCACTGAGTGGTGGAGAGAGCAACGAGTGGTGGAGAGAGCAACGAGTGGTGGAGAGAGCACTGAGTGATGGAGAGAGAGCATACATTTACAGTGCCTTAATGTGTGTGTTTAGTTTAGTTTTGTCGACGGATCAACACCACGACACATGGGTGTAACCCATAAATGCTCTGTTCTACTCCTAACTCAAGCCTGAGTCTGGAGAATCTCAACTCAGTGCACGAACTCCGTAGCACCAGCGAGGATCCTGAAATACTTCGGGTAGATTTTTAACTCAAAATTTTGCCCGGGCAGCGCTGTTAGGCTACTCTTTTTCGATTTCCAACTGCCAAGGGATTTTTTACGTGCACAACAATACACACGGGTATCCAATTTCACTACCCAGAGACCAGGGGAAATTTTGTTACTAGAAGTCCACGTGAAAACATCCTGGCCCTCACTGGGGTTTGAACCCGGGACCTCCAGCACTCGAGGCGGACACCATACCTCGAGACCACTCAGCCCCACATGTGTGCATGTACCTAATCTTTATGCACCTGGTATGAGAATGGGCCAACCCCCTCAGACGTACTGCTCGGACACAATCATGATGTCTATGCTGGGGATTGAACCCCATCCATTTTCTATGGAAGGCTAACATACTAGCCACTCTGCCACTGCAGCTCTCAACCCTAACATGCCTCCACATAGAGAAACCAATACATGCATCACCTGTATTTGTACACAAGAAATACACAGAGGCAGTATTTGCCACTGTTACGTGTCAATACAATTGGTTTACCTAACTTTAACATGTTCTCACATACAGCTATCAGAAACATACCACTGCTACATGCATGAGAAACATACCATTGTTACATGTGCCCACATACAGACATGAGAAACATGTAGAGCCATCACTTACTACTGCTACATGTGCCCACATACAGACATGAGAAACATACCACTGCTACATGTGCCCACATACAGACATGAGAAACATACCACTGCTACATGTTCCCACATACAGACATGAGAAACATACCACTGCTACATGTGCCCACATACTGACACGAGAAACATACCACTGCTACATGTTCCCACATACAGACATGAGAAACATACCACTGCTACATGTGCCCACATACAGACATGAGAAACATACCACTGTTACATGTGCCCACATACAGACATGAGAAACATACCACTGCTACATGTTCCCACATACAGACATGAGAAACATACCACTGCTACATGTGCCCACATATAGACATGAGAAACATACCACTGCTACATGTGCCCACATACAGACATGAGAAACATACCACTGCTACATGTTCCCACATACAGACATGAGAAACATACCACTGCTACATGTGCCCACATACAGACATGAGAAACATACCACTGCTACATGTGCCCACATACTGACATGAGAAACATACCACTGCTACATGTTCTCACATACAGACATGAGAAACATACCACTGCTACATGTTCCCACATACAGACATGAGAAACATACCACTGCTATATGTTCCCACATACAGACATGAGAAACATACCACTGCTACATGTGCCCACATACAGACATGAGAAACATACCACTGTTACATGTGCCCACATACAGACATGAGAAACATACCACTGCTACATGTTCCCACATACAGACATGAGAAACATACCACTGCTACATGTGCCCACATACAGACATGAGAAACATACCACTGCTACATGTGCTCACATACAGACATGAGAAACATACGACTGCTACCTGTGCCCACATACAGACATGAGAAACATACCACTGCTACATGTGCCCACATACAGACATGAGAAACATACCACTGTTACATGTGCCCACATACAGACATGAGAAACATACGACTGCTACATGTGCCCACATACAGACATGAGAAACATACCACTGCTACATGTGCCCACATACAGACATGAGAAACATACCACTGCTACATGTGCCCACATACAGACATGAGAAACAGGTAGAGGCATCACTTACCACTGCTACATGTGCCAATACAATGGGCAGACCAATGGATGATACGACTATGCCGGTGGTCAGGAAGATGGAGAGCTCAATACAGGCACTGCTGGATGAATCATAGCCGTTGGACAGTCTTCGAGCAACGACGGTTGGCAGCGGGGACAGGCAGTAGAAAAACAGGACAAACATGGGCCACCAGTTGCTAGAAAAAATCAAATAATGACATCTAAGTCATGCCTGTATGACATCTAAGTCATGCCTGTATATTACATCTCAGTCATGCCTGTATGACATCTAAGTCATGCCTGTATATTACATCTCAGTCATGCCTGTATATGACATCTCAGTCATGCCTGTATGACATCTAAGTCATGCCTGTATATTACATCTCAGTCATGCCTGTATATGACATCTCAGTCATGCCTGTATGACATCTCAGTCACGTCTGTATATAACATCTCAGTCATGCTTGTATGACATCTCAGTCATGCCTGTATGACATCTAAGTCATGCCTGTATATTACATCTCAGTAATGCCTGTATATTACACCTCAGTCATGCTTGTATTTACATCTCAGTCATGCCTGTATATGACATCTCAGTCATGCCTGTATATTAATCTGTCATGCCTGTATATGACACCTCAGTCATGCCTGTATATGACATCTCAGTCATGCCTGTATATGACATCTCAGTCATGCCTGTTTGACATCTCAGTCATGCCTGTATATGACATCTCAGTCATGCCTGTATATGACATCTCAGTCATGCCTGTATGACATCTCAGTCATGCCTGTATGACATCTCAGTCATGCCTGTATGACATCTAAGTCATGCCTGTATGACATCTCAGTCATGCCTGTATATGACATCTCATTCATGCCTGTATGACATCTCATGCATGCCTGTATATGACATCTCAGTCATGCCTGTATATGACATCTCAGTCATGTCTGTATATGACATCTCAGTCATGCCTGTTTGACATCTGTCATGCCTGTATATGACATCTCAGTCATGCTTGTATGACATCTCAGTCATGCGTGTATGACATCTCAGGCATGCTTGTATGACATCTCAGTCATGCTTGTATGACATCTCAGTCATGCATGTATGACATCTCAGTCATGTCTGTATATTACATCTCAGTTGTGCCTGTATAAGACATCTCAGTCATGCCTGTATGACATCTCAGTCATGCCTGTATTTGACACCTCAGTCATGCCTGTATATGACATCTCAGTCATGCCTGTATATGACATCTTATTCATGCCTGTATATGACATCTCAGTCATGCCTGTATATGACATCTCAGTCATGCCTGTATATGACATCTCAGTCATGCCTGTATGACATCTCAGTCATGCTTGTATGACATCTCAGTCATGCCTGTATATGACATCTCAGTCATGCCTGTATATGACATCTCAGTCATGCCTGTATATGACATCTCAGTCATGCTTGTATGACATCTCAGTTATGTCTGTATATGACATCTCAGTCATGCCTGTATGACATCTCAGTCATGTCTGTATATGACATTTCAGTCATGTCTGTATATGACATTTCAGTCATGCTTGTATGACATCTCAGTCATGCCTGTATGACATCTCAGTCATGCCTGTATGACATCTCAGTCATGTCTGTATATGACATCTCAGTCATGCTTGTATATGACATCTCAGTCATGCCTGTATGACATCTCAGTCATGTCTGTATGACATCTCAGTCATGCTTGTATGACATCTCAGTCATGTCTGTATATGACATCTCAGTCATGCCTGTATGACATCTCAGTCATGTCTGTGTATGACATCTCAGTCATGCTTGTATGACATCTCAGTCATGCCTGTATGACATCTCAGTCATGCCTGTATATGACATCTCAGTCATGCCTGTATGACATCTCAGTCATGCTTGTATATGACATCTCAGTCATGCTGTATGACATCTCAGTCATGCCTGTATGACATCTGTCATGTCTGTATATGACATCTCAGTCATGCTTGTATATGACATCTAAGTCATGCCTGTATGACATCTCAGTCATGCTTGTATATGACATCTCAGTCATGCCTGTATGACATCTCAGTCATGCCTGTATGACATCTCAGTCATGTCTGTATAGGACATCTCAGTCATGCCTGTATGACATCTCAGTCATGTCTGTATGACATCTCAGTCATGCTTGTATGACATCTCAGTCATGCCTGTATATGACATCTCAGTCATGCCTGTATATGACATCTCAGTCATGCCTGTATATTACATCTCAGTCATGCCTGTATATTACATCTCAGTCATGCCTGTATATGACATCTCAGTCATGCTTGTATGACATCTCAGTCATGCCTGTATATGACATCTCAGTCATGCTTGTATGACATCTCAGTCATGCCTGTATATGACATCTCAGTCATGCTTGTATATGACACCTCAGTCATGCATGTATATGACATCTCAGTCATGTCTGTATATGACATCTCAGTCATGTCTGTATATGACATCTCAGTCATGCCTGTATGACATATCAGTCATGCTTGTATGACATCTCAGTCATGCCTGTATGACATCTCAGTCATGCTTGTATGACATCTCAGTCATGCCTGTATATTACATCTCAGTCATGCCTGTATATGACATCTCAGTCATGCCTGTTTGACATCTGTCATGCCTGTATATGACATCTCAGTCATGCTTGTATGACATCTCAGTCATGCATGTATGACATCTCAGTCATGCTTGTATGACATCTCAGTCATGCTTGTATGACATCTCAGTCATGCTTGTATGACATCTCAGTCATGCCTGTATATTACATCTCAGTCATGCCTGTATAAGACATCTCAGTCATGTCTGTATGACATCTCAGTCATGCCTGTATATGACATCTCAGTCATGCCTGTATGACATCTCAGTCATGCTTGTATGACATCTCAGTCATGCTTGTATGACATCTCAGCCATGTCTGTATATGACATCTCAGTCATGCCTGTATGACATCTCAGTCATGTCTGCATATGACATCTCAGTCATGCTTGTATGACATCTCAGTCATGCCTGTATGACATCTCAGCCATGCCTGTATGACATATCAGTCATGTCTGTATATGACATCTCAGTCATGCCTGTATGACATCTCAGTCATGTCTGTATGACATCTCAGTCATGCGTGTATGACATCTCAGTCATGTCTGTATATGACATCTCAGTCATGCCTGTATGGCATCTCAGTCATGTCTGTGTATGACATCTCAGTCATGCTTGTATGACATCTCAGTCATGCCTGTATGACATCTCAGTCATGCTTGTGTATGATATCTCAGTCGTGCCTGTATGACATCTCAGTCATGCTTGTATATGACATCTCAGTCATGTTTGTATATGACATCTCAGTCATGCCTGTATGACATCTCAGTCGTGCCTGTATGACATCTCAGTCATGTCTGTATATGACATCTCAGTCATGCTTGTATATGACATCTCAGTCATGCCTGTATGACATCTCAGTCATGCTTGTATATGACATCTCAGTCATGCCTGTATGACATCTCAGTCATGCCTGTCTATGACATTCTCAGTCATGCTCTGTATTGACATCTCATTCATGCTTGTTATGATCATCTCAGTCATGCCTGTATGACATCTCAGTCATGCCTGTATATTAATCTGTCATGCCTGTATGACATCTCAGTCATGCCTGTATATGCCATCTCAGTCATGCTTGTATGACATCTCAGTCATGCCTGTATATGACATCTCAGTCATGTCTGTATATGACATCTCAGTCATGCTTGTATGACATCTCAGTCATGCCTGTATATGACATCTCAGTCATGCCTGTATGACATCTCAGTCATGTCTGTATATGACATCTCAGTCATGCCTGTATGACATCTCAGTCATGCCTGTATATGACATCTCAGTCATGCCTGTTTGACATCTCAGTCATGCCTGTATATGACATCTCAGTCATGCCTGTATATGACATCTCAGTCATGCCTGTATGACATCTCAGTCATGCCTGTATGACATCTCAGTCATGCCTGTATATGACATCTCAGTCATGCCTGTTTGACATCTCAGTCATGCCTGTATATGACATCTCAGTCATGCCTGTATATGACATCTCAGTCATGTCTGTATATGACATCTCAGTCATGCCTGTATATGACATCTCAGTCATGCCTGTATATGACATCTCAGTCATGCCTGTATATGACATCTCAGTCATGCTTGTATGACAGGTCAAAAAAGGACAAACATGGGCCAGCAGGTGCTAGAAGAAATCAAATAATGGCATCTCAGTCCTCCTCTTCTCTCAATTGCTTGAAACAGGCTGTCTATATTTGCACATTTCTTTCAATTGCTTGAAATAGACTATATTTGCAATCTTCTTCTCTCAATTGCTTGAAACAGGCTGTCTATATTTGCACACTTCTTCTTTCAATTGCTTGAAATAGACTGTCTATATTTGCAATCTTCTTCTTTCAATTGCTTGAAATAGGCTGTCTATATTTGCACACTTCTTCTTTCAACAGCTTGAAATAGGCTGTCAGTATTTGCAATGTCTCTTGGATTAACTCCACTGTCTGGTATAGTTTAGTTTACCTTTCACTGTTGTTTCTCTAGACCAGGATGTGCAGCTGGGGATGTGTGGCTGGATGTGCAGCTGGATGTGTGGCTGGATGTGCAGCTGGATGTGTGGATGAGGTGTGCGGCTGGATGTGTGGATGAGGTGTGTGGCTGGATGTGTGGATGAGGTGTGTGGCTGGATGTGTGGATGAGGTGTGTGGCTGGATGTGTGGATGAGGTGTGTGGCTGGATGTGTGGTTGGATGTGCAGCTGAATGTGTGGATGAGGCGTGTGGCTGGATGTGTGTGGCTGGATGTGTGGATGAGGTGTGTGGCTGGATGAGTGGATGAGGAGTGTGGATGAGTGTGGATGAGGTGTGTGGCTGGATGTGTGGTAGAAGTGTGTGGCTGGTGTGGATGAGTGTGGCTGGATGTGTGGATGAGGTGTGGCTGGATGTGTGGCTGGATGTGTGGATGAGGTGTGTAGATGAGGTGTGTGGCTGGATGTGTGAATGAGGTGTGTGGCTGGATGTGTGACATTCTGTTCAGTCATGAGGTGTGTGATCTGCTGTGTGCCTGCATGTGTGACATTCTGTGCAGTCATGAGGTGTGTGATCTGCTGTGTGCCTGTATGTGTGACATTCTGTGCAGTCATGAGGTGTGTGATCTGCTGTGTGCCTGCATGTGTGACATTCTGTGCAGTCATGAGGTGTGTGATCTGCTGTGTGCCTGTATGTGTGACATTCTGTGCAGTCATGAGGTGTGTGATCTGCTGTGTGCCTGGATGTGTCACATTCTGATGCAGTCATGAGGTGTGGTGATCTGCTGTGTGCCTGTATGTGTGACATTCTGTGCAGTCATGAGGTGTGTGATCTGCTGTGTGCCTGGATGTGTCACATTCGGAGCAGTCATGAGGTGTGTGATCTGCTGTGTGCCTGGATGTGTCACATTCTGAGCAGTCATGAGGTGTGTGATCTGCTGTGTGCCTGGATGTGTCACATTCGGAGCAGTCATGAGGTGTGTGATCTGCTGTGTGCCTGGATGTGTCACATTCGGAGCAGTCATGAGGTGTGTGATCTGCTGTGTGCCTGGATGTGTCACATTGGGAGCAGTCATGGGGTGTGTGATCTGCTGTGTGCCTGGATGTGTCACATTCGGAGCAGTCATGGGGTGTGTGATCTGCTGTGTGCCTGGATGTGTCACATTCGGAGCAGTCATGGGGTATGTATTCTGCTGTATGCCTGGATGTGCAGCATTCAGAGCAGTTATTGGGTATGTAATCTACTGTTTGCAGCACTGATCTGCATTTTCACATGGCTGATTTGCCCATCTTAAAGTGCATATAAATGTGGTTGCATAATTGATTGTGTCCTGTTCTAAAGGCATAGAATAATGATATATTCTGGCCTTTCTATAATGTGGTAATTGCCTTCTGCCAGTGACTTTCTTATTGATTTCATTATTCTTTTCTTTTTGTGCAATGTGACTGGTACATCAAATTGCTCTTCTGTTGCACCTTCTTAGTTAGTTGATCTGCTCTTTTGTTTTTAGGTACAGAGATGGTATCTAATGTATGGTGATTGGCTGCCTAGTTTAGACAGTAGTGGCAATTTTCCAGAGCAGAGTGCCTGAAGTACTGATTGTGCCTGCCACATGCTGTGTACTACATTTTCTTGTATCATATGACTGGCCAGACCAACGTGCTGCTATAAATAACATGAAACTGCCTAACTTGACTCACTTCAGATATGAAGTACTTACTTGTATTCGGGCAGGGCACATGCCAACACCAGAAAGGTCACTCCGAGAGCGCAGGCAAAAGCCAAACCAATTAATCTGTTGAAAGAAATTGTTATAAACAATCACACTAGCCATAAAATCTGGCCACATACTGCAATGGTAGTTATAGTTGTGTGGTACACTGCCCATGAACCAGTTTTATTCTTTCTCTCTCTCCCTCCTTTTCACACTCCTCTCTCTGTCTCTTCCTCACACACTCTCCTGCTTTCCTCCCTCTCTTATCTAATCCTCTCCTCATACTTTTTTCTTTCTCCCTCTTTCTCTCCCCTCCTTTCCTCTTTTCTCTGTCTCTCTTTTCCCTCACTCCCACTCTCTTGTGTGCCTGTATGCATGCGGGTGGGTCTCTCTCTCTCTCTCTCTCTCAATCCATACAGGAGGCATATATGTGAAGACATGAAGCTGTGGGTATGTGAGGGAGGACATGTATGTGAGGGAGACATGTATGTGAGGGAGGACATGTATGTGAGGGAGGACATGTATGTGAGGGAGGACATGTATGTGAGGGAGGACATGTATGTGAGGGAGGACATGTATGTGAGGGAGGACATGTATGTGAGGGAGGACAATGTATGTGAGGGAGGACATGTATGTGAGACATATAGGCGATGTAAAGAAGGAAGCATGTATGTGAGACATATAGGCGATGTAAAGAAGGAAGCATGTATGTACGGATATGTATAAAAAGACACATATGTATGGTTTTTCTAGAAATACCCTGCACTGCATCTCCCTGCCATGTCCACTTCACTCCAAACATAAACCAACATAAGAATAAAGGGAGTGCTAATGTTTGACCAAAGATGAACCTTCAACATACTGATGTACAGATTTCTATCAAATACTTACGCTATTTAAGTCAACACAGTGTCGACATCATCACAGCAAGTTTCAGAGGTGCCAGGTAGTTCATGAGATAAAAAGAAGTTCAAGAAATAAAATTATAAAACATGCCACATTGCACTGTGTGCTTCCTAATTCAATTTAAATTATTTAAAAAATCAACAGCATATGGTCATAACCCTGCTTACAACCTCATAGGTGCTTAGTCTTTCTTGGCAGAACTTACATTTCCATTGTCTTTCTGTAGACTGGCTAGAGAGATCCTTGTAACTGTGATGCAGATGTGACAAAAACTGTTTCTCTTAAGCAACTTTTGATACAACTTAGTCTTTCCTCTTGAGTCCATGGCGGTGCATAGGGCAGAAGTCATGGCTCTCCATGCCTGGCGTTTCGCTGCTACCTGTTGTAGATCTTGGATGTTTACAACTAGGATACAACTAGTGTTAAGTAAAATTACGTCGTAACTCATAATTTACCTAACATCTTATAACTCAATAGAATCAAGAAATCAGGAGAGTAGACTGAACAGATCCTGCAACAGTCAGCACACAAGATATAAGTATAAAAGACAGCTGGTAGCATTCCTCAAGCAATCTGACCCACTCTTCTCTCAGTGTTCTGAAGTATACACACTTCTCTGAGTGTATCCTCAAGCATTCTGACCCACTCTTCTCTCAGTGTTCTGAAGTATACACACTTCTCTCAGTGTATCCTCTGCCTCAGTCATTGATGATTTTCCTGTTACTAGCCTGTAGCCCTTAACTATGTCCAGTGCTTCATGCAGAAGAGATTTCCTTGTCTGCTGCCATTCTGAGATATGACTTAGCCTGCAGCACAATGAACGTGTCTGCAATCGTTGGTAAAGCTAGGATATTGCTTGCTTGCTTGTGTTCGTTGGCTTGAGCTCCAACGCGAAGTCCTGTATGTCGGATGAAGACATCCTGTTGTCCAACATCAGTGTGATGTCATACAGGACCTGAGGTTTGCGTGAGTATCTGTTGTCCCATGTCTGGCTTATTGGTGTGCAGACTGATGGTTCCTCGCCGTACAGGCAGATACTCTCCGACTTCGGAGGAAAGCTAGGATATATCGCATACACACTTTCGGCATATCCCCTGTGTCAAAGACTCGACCGCATCCCCTTCGCCAGGAAGAGCAGTCAATCATGAAGAGACCAGGAGGGGATACGGTGCCCGAGGGAAGGGCATGGGAGATGAGGTAATAAGAGTTGGGTGACCATTCCCTCATGAGACACGCAGGCGGTGTTCAGAGAGTTAGCACTCTAATCACGATAACATCACGCCTCGTGGTAGCCACAGAGAAGTTGAGTATACACTCAACGTACCACGTCTGCCATCAGCGTGCCATGTGAGGCAACACGCACCAAGGTGAAGGTCAATCCCCGTGGTGTGTGAGGAAGGAATGAAAGATTGGGAGACGGCCGGACGGACTTGTAGTGTTCACCTCGTTAGAGTAGCGATAGGGGTATTTGTGTTTATTTGTGTAGAAAGTTAGCATAGGGGTAGCAGCTCGTGATAGATAATACTGTGGCTGTATGTTGTGTGTTTCAATAGCGACTGTTCACTGCTTGTAGCGAGCCAACGGCAATAAATGTACCATTTAATTTCCTCGCACACGACTTGCAAGTTTTTCTTGTATGGTGTGCCAGAAGTACCCGATGATGCCTGTCAGTTGAGTTGTTGACACCCTGTGCATACCTGGATCACCCAACTAGCTTCATGTATGTCAGCGGAAATGTTTTCAAAATTGTCTGGAAAGGAAAGACGAAGAGTGAAAGTGGCCACCTCACCTGACATCATGTCACTGTCTGGAATACATGAAGTACCCCAGGGTACTATCTGCTTTGAGACTATCTTTTTTTTTCCATCTTCCCAAAAGGAAGAGAATCCCGTAATTTTGTTTGTGAAACAATTGACCAAACAGGCTAGTTCCACATTCAGTGGTGCTAAAGGCACAAGTTATTGAAATTTTAATGCCTCGGTTTGTAAGCTACGTGTCCTTGTCTGGAACTGGTGTTGCTGTGTATTTATGTATCGAGAAACATTAATTTATTTTAATCTTGACGAGACTTCACCACATATTAAATTAAATTAAGTATTAAGGGTCGGATTGCCGTTCTGTTGACCAATGGTGTGGTCTGTTATTTGTGAGCATCACAATTTTGTCGGTAACAGCGTTCTCTCCATCTACACCTGAGACACGAACACGGAGACGCTGGTGGTGCCCAGACGTGAGCTAGACATACATTTAACATGATCATGTCAACAACAAACCTCGGATGCCGGCCATCTTGTCAACACAGATGACTCATGGCCAGCTTTTTCTGCATTCTACGGGCATCGTAGCATGGGGAAGACCTACGGGCATTATTAGCTCTACGAGAAGTGAGACTTTTGCAAGAACCAAGTGATGACTGGGAATCTACAACAATGGCCAGACTGCGAGAGCAGCAAATTAAAAGAGGGGTGGCCAAACAAGAACACTACGCAGGAAGCCAAAGAAGATTGATAAACCAACACAGAACTGGCGTCGTTAGCCGATACACGCTGCGGGATTTGCTGAGATGGGGATCCGAGCACTTATGGACTGAATGGTTCGATGTGCAACGAGGATGATCTGTCGACTATTCATTGGCACCTTGCCGTCTTGACAGACGATAGTTTGTGCTTTAAAAAGGCATAATAACTTTTAACTATGGCGGTAGCGAGTGTGACTGATAAGGCCAATTTGCGCTGTAAATGTCCGTTCACAGTGGGTGCATGTGAACACATGGTCATTTCCACCATCATGCACCATCTTACGTCTCAAACGCTTGGTGTGTGACTTTTCTGCAATAATTTTCTCCTTTGACTTTATTCCATTTCTGATATTTGCCCTCCATGCAATACGTTCAGCGGCGACTTGCTCCCAATGTGCATTATCAATGCCTGTATCAATCATGTCCCGCTTACACACATCTTTGTATCGTAGTATAGGCCGACCCTGAGATCTCTTACCCATCTGTAATTCACCAAAAAAGATATCCTTTGGTATTCTACCATCATCCATCCTCCTAAGATGTCCTATCCATCTAAGTCTACGAAGACTAAGCATGGAATAAACTGTCACACAACCTGATCTTTCCAATACTTCAGTATTTGTGATTTTGTCTTGCCACTTAATACCAAGAATTCTTCGCAGACACCGCATATGAAAGCTGTTTAAGTTGTTCTCTTGGTAGGAGTAAGTTGTCCAGGTTTCACTGCCATAGAGAAGAGTACTAAGGACACAGGCTTGATACACAAGGACTTTTGTTTTGGCAGTAAGCTTCCTGTTCTCCCAGACTCTTTTTCTTAACCTGTTCATTGTTGTTGCTGCCTTACCAATCCGGATGTTGATTTCCTGATCTAGGGATAATTTGCTATTTACCACTGATCCTAGATATGTAAAATAGTCTACTATCTCTAGTTCGGCGTCGTCAATAAAGATTGATGGTACCCCATGTGCACCTTGTGACATAATCTGTGTCTTCTTTTTGCTAATTGTTAAACCAAATTCAGAACAAGCATTGGAGAATGCAGATAGTAGACATTGCAATTCTTCCTCAGAGTGGGTCGTAACTGCAGCATCATCTGCAAAAAGCAACTCTCTGATCAGTACCCTCCTAATTTTGGTCTTAGCCTTCAATCTCTGAGCATTGTAGAGGCCGCCATCTGAGCGTGAGTGAATGTATATACCACCATCCTGATCATGAAATGCATATTTCAGTAGAAGTGAAAAGTATATTCCAAAGAGGGTGGGAGCTAGTACACAACCTTGCTTAACTCCACTCTTGATTTCAAATTCTTCAGAAGTTGCACCATCAAACTTGATTATACCCTTCATGCCTGTGTGGAACGATTCCACAATGGACAGAAGAGTTGGTGGGCAGCCAATCTTCTTTAGTGCCTTGAACAGACCCTCACGACTGACCAAATCAAATGCCTTTGTGAGGTCGATGAAGGCAATAAACAGTGGTTGATTCTGTTCACGGCATTTTTCTTGCATTTGTCGCAATGAGAATATCATATCAGTGGTAGACCGGTTCTGTCGAAAGCCACACTGTGATTCGGGGTAGACTTGATCTCCTAGGACTTGAAGTCTGCGCAGAACAATTCTGGCAAATACTTTTCCAACAATACACAGCAGTGAGATACCCCTATAGTTGTTGCAGTCGCTCCGATCGCCCTTGTTCTTGTACAGTGTTATGATGCTCGAATCTTTGAAATCCTGTGGGACTTGTCCTTCACGCCAGCATAGCTCTATTAGCTGATGGATCTGTATAGTGAGTGTGCCTTGCCCACTCCTGATAACCTCTATTGGAATTCCATCCTTACCTGGAGCCTTGCCAGATGCAAGTTCATTTATAGCACACTTAACTTCTGTTATGGTGGGAAGTGTGTCCAGGTGGTCAAGAGTTGGCAGAGCCTCTATGGCGTTGAGGGCATCATCCGCTAGCTTGGTCTCACTTGAGTACAGCTCTAAATAGTGTCTTACTATGTCGACTAACTAACTAACTAACTAACGGGCATCGGGAAAATCGTGTCGGACAAGGCCTGACTACAACGCCGTGGATTCTCTCATATAATACTATTATTACTATTAACTAATAAATACCGTTGTTGTTAGAGTCGCAGTAGTAGTAATAGTAGCTGTTGTTATAGTGACATGAACTTACATACTTATAACTATGGCTCGCAATTCAGGACAGAGGTGAAACAATTGCATGCATACAAAAATAGCACCCGCACGCACAGCCGTTACAGTTGCATAACAGTTTATTCTTCTTCTGCGTTCATCTGGAGTTTTTTTTTTCTTTTTCGGACGTGATTGCGTTGTGACCGTTTACAGCAGAGCTGCGTTCTTGCGCCGTTAGGCCGACACATCCGACTTCTGCTGGCATTTATTGACCTGGTTAATCTTAACGGGGTAATAGTTTATTCAATAATAACATCTCCGTGTGCAATCTCGCACGGGTTGTGTTTCAGCAACACGCAATACTCACACAAATATCGTAATAACATTATAATCATCCATAGCTACAAAGCCCACGCTGTCTCTCAATACACGCTTCCCAACTCGACCTTAGCTAACTCTACAAACTCTGTCACACAGTCGATCCTACTATCAGAACACAACACTCAGGAATCACAGCCACAGCCTTACGTCTCGCAGTCCTGAACCAGTCTGAAAACAGGTACGTTCCGGCAGTTCACGGCTTCTTCCAGCCCGTGAGTTTCGTGGCGCTTGGTGTGGTCCGATGGACGCGGGTCTAACCCGAGTACCGGTTTCCCCGTACTCTATGTTAATAACCCTGACCTTTGTGAAGGACACCTGGCTACCTGCCCTGCTATCCTGCAACTTACCTGTCCCCTGTCTAACACACTGACTATGCAGTACCGTGGGTCCTTGACATATAACGTAATACTTTTTTTTTTTTAAATGCGCATATCCTGGATTGGAGAACTTGGTGACAACTGGTAAGATCGAAGGGAACAGACCAAGGGGAAGACCTAGAAGCAAGTACCTGGATGGCTTGGCTTTGTGGCATGGTCGAGACAGAAACTCGGAGCTGATCCACGACTCTGGTGATCGAGTGAGATGGCAGAACATGACCGACCACGCTTACCGGCATGGCACATGATGGATGGATGGATATCCTTAACAGGACATCGCTGTCAACAGCAGCATCTTTCAGCTGTCTGTTGATTTCTTGGCAAGATTACGCTCAGTAGTTTGCCATTGCTTTCTGAGCGGTCGGCTCAGTTATCCCGCAAGTCACCAGCGGGGGTCGAACCGCCTCCAGCTCTTTCCCGCTACGAGACTGCGTGATTACGGAGAAAGTGTTGTAACCCCTCAGCCAGAGAGATCGGCAACGTAATACTAGTAGTTGTTATAGTCGTAGTGGTAGCTGTTGTTTTAGACGTAGTTGTAGTAGTACTGTTGTTATTAAAATTGTATTAGTTACTGTTGTTGTTATAGACGTAGTAGTAGATGTTGTTGTTAAAATCGTAGTAGTTGTTAATTTTTTTAATTAAAATCGTAGTAGTAGTAGTAGCTGTTGTTATAGTAGTAGCAGTAGTTACTATTGTTGTTATAATCGTAGTAGTTATTGTTGCTGTTAGTATAGTAGTAGTAGTAATCTGTGTTGCTGTGGGGCTTCTTAATACACTAGCG
This sequence comes from Cepaea nemoralis, assembly GCA_014155875.1. Taxonomy (NCBI): domain Eukaryota; kingdom Metazoa; phylum Mollusca; class Gastropoda; order Stylommatophora; family Helicidae; genus Cepaea; species Cepaea nemoralis. The sequence continues at coordinate 60,974 of JACEFZ010016251.1, forward strand.
CTTAAACTGCCGGTGCGCTGACGGCTGGGTACGGAGTTCATGTTCTACACTGGTCAGTTGGACTTTAACGTTAACTTCTTGTTCAGAAAGCAATTACTGAACATAAAATTGCCATGTCAATAAACCTGCGGTTGGGGGATGATCATTGTTGTAGTGGTAGTAGTAGTAGTAGTGGTAGTAGTAGTAGTGGTAGTAGTAGTAGTAGTGGTAGTAGTAGTAGTGGTAGTAGTAGTAGTAGTAGTGGTAGTAGTAGTAGTGGTAGTAGTAGTAGTAGTAGTGGTAGTGGTATTAGTAGTAGTAGTGGTATTAGTAGTAGTAGTAGTAGTAGTAGTAGTGGTGGCAGTGGTATTAGTAATAGTAGTAGTAGTAGTAGAAATAATACTTGTAACAGCGACTCGTAAATTTATTAGTGGAAATATCAAGTGCCTTGCCGACTGGCATGGGCAATCGTTCTTCGCATTTGGCGATCTCCGACAGTGTACCCATCCGTGTGCCAACCTAAGTCCATGCCATGAAGGAAGGCTGTCACAATCGTCTCTCTGCCGTCCTGTTTTCCTTTCATATAAATCTATCCGGTTGTTACAATAGTGTCCAGCGCGGGGCCCGCCGGCCAAGTCTCTGCTCACAATGTGACCCACAAAGTAACAACAGTTCGTTGTGATGTGTTATGTTGTCTTTCTGTCTTAGCCTCTTTGAAAACATTTAGATCACGCGATTTGGCTGTTCATTGTATTTTTACCTCGACACCGCAAGGTACAAGAGGAACACGATGAGATGAGATTGTATTTTTAGCATTTTAATATCAAATCGCATGTATGTAGCTTCAACGGATGTTTCTTTATTTTTTGACTGCCAACCTGTGTGTCATCACTCCAATCCATTAGCTTTTAACTTAAGGGTCGTTGACTACCAACCTGTGTCACCACTGCAGTCCATTGGGAATATTCTTAAACAAGTAAAACAGTACAACGATCTCGGAACAGCCATAACATTTGACGGGAGGTGCTTTGAAGAGATTATAACTAGAATCTCTATGGCAAAAGTTGCCTTTTGCAAGATGGAAATCATACTGACCAATAAAAAGATGTCAATTGCAACGAGAAAAAGAATGTTGAAGTGCTACATAAACCTGTACTTTTTTATGGATTGAAATGTGGACAACAGACAAGCTGGCAAACATCTAATGGCACTGGAAATGTAGTATCTGAGGAACATGCAATAAATATCAAGGGCAGACAGAAAAACCAATGAGCAAGTCCTATAGGAAAGAAATGAAAGCTGCAAAATGATTAGAGAAATTAGATGAAGACAGTTATGATCCTTGGTCACATTATGAGAAGAAATAAACTGGAGAACATAGTGACAACTGGCAAGATTGAGGGGAAAAGAACAAAGGGGAGACAGAGAGGTAAAAGTCTGAACAGCTTGATTACAAGGTGTAATCGAGACAAGAACAGAGCTGATCCACGACTCTGGTGATAGTGTGAGATGGCAAGACATGATGATTACTTCAGTTTGACAACTACAATGATGTTTATGGGACACTTTTATTCCACAATCAGATCTGGTATGTTGTCAATGTCTTTCCCGTGACCACCAGTCTCTCACATGCACAGAGAAGATCACCATTTATGCGGTGTGAGAGGAGAAACGTATCTGCATGTCCGAGTTCTGGAATCAGATTTCAACCATGTATGAATGGATCAAAGCTGTCACAAGTTTCATCATTTATGGCAACTGTCATATTTCCTGGCTAGATGTCTAACAGGAGTGGGGAGAGCAGGCAACAGTGTCTCACCCCGCCATGCACCTCACACTTGTTCAATGTTCCATGACTACTGCACTTATAGCATTTTTTTAAGCATGTGTAGGACATTGCGGTCAACCTTAGGTTGACTTTCCAGGCAGTTTTACATTCAGCAGTTTGCCATTGATTTCTGAACGAGAAGTTAACATTGAAGGTCAGTTGACCAGCAGAGGAAGTGTAGAGGATGGAAACAGAGATTAGAGGATGGAAACAGAGATTAGAGGATGGAAACAGAGATTAGAGGATGGAAACAGATTAGAGTTTGGAAACAGAGATTAGAGGATGGAAACAGAGATGAGAGGATGAAAACAGAGATGAGAGGATGGAAACAGAGATTAGAGTACCATTCAACACAGAGATGGAAAGTTATGACCATATGGGAAGTGTCTTCAAGGCTCTGCTTCTGTCCTCTACTTCTATAAGTGCAGATTCATACTTGTGCATTAATTGCTCATGTTATTTCTGTTCTCTACTTCTATAAGTGCAGATTCATACTTGTGCATTAATTGCTCATGTTATTTCTGTTCTCTACTTCTATAAGTGCAGATTCATACTTGTGCATTAATTGCTCATGTTATTTCTGTTCTCTACTTCTATAAGTGCAGATTCATACTTGTGCATTAATTGCTCATGTTATTTCTGTCCCTACTTCTACAAGGGCAGATTCATACTTGTGCATTAATTGCTCATGTTATTTCTGTTCTCTACTTCTACGAGTGCAGATTCATACTTGTGCATTAATTGCTCATGTTATTTCTGTTCTCTACTTCTATAAGTGCAGATTCATACTTGTGCATTAATTGCTCATGTTATTTCTGTTCCTCTACTTCTACTAAGTGCAGATTCATACTTGTGCATTAATTGCTCATGTTATTTCTGTTCTCTACTTCTACAAGTGCAGATTCATACTTGTGCATTAATTGCTCATGTTATTTCTGTTCTCTACTTCTATAAGTGCAGATTCATACTTGTGCATTAATTGCTCATGTTATTTCTGTTCTCTACTTCTATAAGTGCAGATTCATACTTGTGCATTAATTGCTCATGTTATTTCTGTTCTCCTACTTCTACTAAGTGCAGATTCATACTTGTGCATTAATTGCTCATGTTATTTCTGTTCCTCTACTTCTATAAGTGCAGATTCATACTTGTGCATTAATTGCTCATGTTATTT
>JACEFZ010016252.1:0-172500 GCA_014155875.1 Cepaea nemoralis
TCATCGACATCATCTGTAAGTGATGATAGAAAACCACAACAGCTTTTTATCGTGGGTACAACGAAAGTGACGATCAATAACAATAGCTTTTGTCGTTGGGTAAGTGCACGCAAAGTGTGAGAGAAACAACAATCGCTTTTGTAGAAGTGTAAGCCAAACGAAAATGTTAGGAAACAACATAGCTTTTGTCGAGTGTGGCAACGAAACGTGGTAGAGAAACAACCACTAAAGCTTTTTGTCGAAGTGTAAAGCACACGAGAGTGTTAGAGAAACATACATTAGCTTTTTAATCGTATGTAAGCAACGAAAGTGACGAGAGAACATGATCAGAACCCAGCTTTTTTCTTCTAGCAACGAACGTGACGAGCATAACATACTTTTGTCAGTGGGTAAGCACTAAGTGGAGCGAGAGAACAATGACCGACTGTAAATTTTATCTGAGATAGTGGTGTGGTTATTGAGATGCCAGCTCCGACTTCATGAATGGTTTTTTGGGATGACGAGTGATTGTGGTGGGGATGATCAGATGAGTCGGCTGAGGATTGTGATATAGAGGAATTGTTGATATTATAAAGACACCAACAGGATTGGTTTATGGATTATGAGGATTTGATGACGATAAAGTGCTTGTGGAGGATGGTATTTGGTGGATATATTCGCTCTATGGACGATGATGTTGCTGTGACTATTTTTTCTATGCGGAATGACTATGGTGATGGTGAGGATCATGGGATGGATGGGGTGGGATAATAAAGGTGTGATTTCATTATGGGTTATGATGTAAAATTTTGTGGGGGTGATTCAATCATCATCCAAATCAATCATCCACAGCATGCAGTCAGCAGCGCATCACAGAAGCACAGACATACGCATGCAATCATCAAGCCAGCAGAGGCAGACACAAGGCCATCAGCAGCAGCAGCAGCAAGCAGTTTAGTGTAGTATGTAGTATAGTATGTATGAAGCTCTAGTAGTAGAGTAGTTAGTAGTAGTAGTAGTAGTTGAGGCGTAGTAGTAGTGTAAGCAGATCAGCAAGCAGCAGCTGGTAGTATATTACAGCAGGCAGTAGTAGTGTAAACGCGGGTAACGAGTATTAAAGTTCGGTAAAAACTGGAACGAGCCAGGGTCTTAATTTTTTTTTTAGTTCACCGTCCACAGGAGACAACGAAACGAACTGCTGCTACTACTCTTACTCTTTGCTCAACTTGATTACTTACTTACTGCTACTAAACTACTACTACTACTACTTTGCTACTGCTCTTTGCTACTGCTGCTATCTACCTCTACTGACTTGTACTACTACTACTACTTACTACTCCTACATCTACTACACTACTACTGCTGCTACTACTACTACTACTAATACTATCATAGTACTGACTATCTACGCATTACTACTAATTACTGTACTACCTACACCAGATACTACGACTCCGCCTCCTAAGCTACTAAACTACTATACTGGACTGCTACTGCTGCTACTACTACTACTATTACTACTATTACTGCTACTACTACTACTACTACTTACTACCTCCTACTACTACTACTACTACTACTACTACTACTACTACTACTACTACTGCTGCTGCTGCTGCTCTACTACTACTACTAAACTCACTGCGGAGTACTACTACTAGTACTGCTCTGTTGCTGCTACTAGTAGTACTAACTGCTAGCTGCTGCTACTACTGTAGTGTACTACTACTACTACTACTACACAACTATTATTACACTACTCCTACTACTCTACTACTACAACACTATTACTACTACTGCTACTACTATTACTACTATTACTGCTACTACTACTACTACTACTTACTACCTCCTACTACTACTACTACTACTACTACTACTGGTGGTGGTGGTGGTGGTGGTAGTAGTAGCAGCAAGCAGTATTAGTTAGTAGTGACAGTTGTATTATACAGCAGCAGTAGTAGCGGCAATAGTATAGTGCGAGTGTATTTCAAGCCACAGACAAGCGAAATCACGAAGCAGTAGCAGCAGCAGCAGTACTAGTAGTTCAATAAATATTATATCCTCAAGCTGATGTATCAAAGTCCATTAAACTCTGAAGCGGAAAGAATTAACCCCATGCTATGTAACCACTTTATTTGCATGACGTTCAGTTGTGTCTATTCCAGTTCCTGCCGTGCGAGAGCAGACAAGAAAGAGGACGTGGCCCCGCTGGCCAAATACAGAAGCAGTTTTAACTGATCCTCGTGTAGACATTACTGACAACTAACGGACGTGACACCCTCGCATACTGCCAGCCATTTGATGTTGCCGGCAGTTTCACGTATATACATATGAACCTAGCACAAGTCTGGTCCAGAATGCATCATTTTATTGCTGTTCTTGACATATTCGGTGCCACACAACAAGTTTGTTTGATTGTTTGTTTGTTTTTTTTAGCTTGCTCGCCTTGAACTCATTCGTAGTCGGCACATGTACTACTACTTCAAGTGAATACAGACTGATTGTTGCGTGTGGATTAGCTTTACATATTACCAGTGTCCATCACCACCAGGCGAACCAACTGCGACTTCAGAGGTACTTGTAATTTACGTCCCAATGTCAAGGACGACAGGTCAACATTTGGGTCCAACTGGCCAGTGTAGGAGTTGAACCCGCTACCTCGGCATCTGCGCACCGGTAGTTTAAGAACCTGCGTTCTGTTCCATTCGGCCATGCTGTCCTCTAAAAGTGGGTGTGAACCTGACAAAAATAGATGGCGGAGAAATGGAAAGCCGTGTGTGCCCCAGTTATGACCTAAAAGTTCTTAACTGATTCAGTGCCAAAGAATTATACCGGGTGTTTGTAAAGTCTCACTACACTTTGTATGTAAGTTTGAAAAAATTAACTACATGATGTCATCAAACAATGTGTTCCACGGTCCATAGTGAAGCAATATGCAGCGAATGGCTTTCTTCTGCTGACGTAATTCTTTGCACTCCAAATAGAATGGTGCCGTCAACGGAAGAAATAATTGTTTTCAAATTTGTTCTACATACAAAGTGTAGTGACACTTTACAAACACCCGGTATGTCGCCATGCGTAATCTTCCATTTGTACAGAAGGGCGATATATCGCCGTGCTAGGGTCATGTTATTTGTTTTGTTTCGTGTTATCTTCTGCAATTTCAATACTCAGTGAACGGATATTTACATTGTAATACTTGCTCATTTCATTGTGTCCTATGTCTGGTCAACGCCTGCTATTTATTTGGTCCTGAATCAGTTAATGTGGTAGCAGACATGTTGTATTCTATATCAAATTACATAGGGTTGTAGAGGGAACACTACTGTATATAAACCCACGGCAGATGCGGGAAGTGGCTTAAGACGATTAAATCAGTGGTATTTAATCAAATACCACCAAAGATAGTTGACTAGGGGAGCAATTTAAATGGCAAAAGGTTGGATGGGCGGCTGCCGAGCTAACCCTGGAGTGTGACTACTCATCTCATCATGTTCCTCTTGTACCTTGCGGTGTCGAGGTGAAGTATAAACATCGTGAGAGTGCCCGATTATGGGCTTCATATATCGATATTCCCATGGATTCTGCTATTCCCTCCGTCCAACGTTTACGTGGTCGGCCTCTTCCTCTGATTCCATCTGGTATGTATATCATTGCTTGTTGTGGTATGCTGTTGACTGGTAACCTACTTGCATGGCTAAACCATTTGTCTTGCTGTTTTCTGATAAAATCTAGTGCTGCTTTAACCCCCACTTTAGTCCTGATTACTTCATTTCTGATCTTGTCTCTTTTTGATACGTTGAGTATTCTTCTCAGGATCCTCATTTCTGTTGTTGTGATTTTTCTTTTCTCTTTTTCTGTCATTGTCCAGGTTTGAAATTGGTAGCATAGAGTTGGCAGGAAGATTGTGTTGTAAAGTGCTTTCTTAGTAGTTATTGATACATGTTTGTTCTTTAGTATTGGTGCCATTTGTCCAATGAGTTGATTTGCCTTATTGCACCTATTTTCTATCTCGTACTACAACACAGGCCGGTCTCTCTGGCTGTGGGGTTACAACACTTTCTCTCTTTAATCCCGTTTATCACGCAGAGTCTCGTAGCGGAGCGAGAGCTGAGGCGGTTCGACCCCCGCTCGTGACTTGCGAGATACTGAGCCGGCTGCTCAGAAAGCAATGGCAAACTACTGAGCGTAATCTTGCCAAGAGATCAACATACAGCTGAAAGATGCTGGTGTTGACAGCTAAGTCCTGTAAAGGACATGCTAAAAAAAAAAAAAAAACTACAACACAGAATATAATAGCAAGTTCGGTGGCAGGAAAAACACGCAGATACAGGCCTACGTTTCAATCAGTCTTTATCAGCCACCACACACTAACAAGGGGGAGGGGGTAGACAAAACAGAATACAAGGGATCTGAAAAGTAATCAGACGAAAACCGTGTTGTTGGGATTACTTGTCAGACCCCGAGTAAATTATTCTTGTCTGTTTGTTCGTTGGTAAGGAGTTATTTATGTCGAACTGTCTGCCTCTAGCTGTGTGCGTGTTTCGTTTCGCCCTGATTATATTTTGTGTTTAATCGGACAATGCTAGAAGCGTATTTCAAGTCACAGAGCAATATGACCTGAAACGGCCGAATGTTATCATCATTTGACTGGTGTCACTCTTGTCCCTGACCAAGATGGCAATAACTTTGTTGAAACTATTATATCTTTTACTTTTAACCTTTGTAACGTTTGTTTTTTAATTATTTTTACCTTAATTAATACAGAGACGATTTGAAATATGTATTGTTTATTGTATTTCTTTGAGTCCTACAAACGCGACTATTGTCTCCGACTGTCCACTGAAGTGGTGCGATTATATACACGTACGGTACCTCTGAAGTCGGGGTTGGTTTGCCTGATGGCGAGGGACATTGGTAATAGAGAAAGCTAATCACGCAAAAATCAGTCCACTAAACTAGAAGTAGTAACATATGTAGGGACTACGTTTGAGTTTAAAGTGAGAAAGTGAGCAAAGACAGACAAACAAACAACACGCAAGGTTCTGTGGTGAAAGATACACGGAGTGGGCCAGGCTTCACTGCAAAAGTTACGGGGTGCTATGTAAAAAAAAAACCAAAAAAAAAAAAAAAAAAAAAAACGGAGAGTCTGGGGTATGATATCACGACTTCCGACATGGGAACTGTGGTGGAGGATGTAACGGCGGCGTTCAGGTGGCTGGAGGATAGCACAGAACATATGTTTGTGACAGAATCACTGGAAAAAGCATGCTACGTAAAATAGATTGTTAATAAATAAACAATAAACACATAAGTATTTTTTGGCGCTCATAGAAGTGAGAAGAGGGAAGTAGAGACCAGAGGACGCACTAGACAACATACAAATCGACAGCTTTAGTTACAGATCGGGATTCGAATCTATCACCTCCAAGTGAGACAGCAGCTCACTGCAGGAACAAGTGTACTTCGACGAAGAACCAAATAGACACTCCTACATAAAGGTGTCTTAATTAGCCATGTCTATCATACACGCGAACCCATAACGATGGAATGCGGAAAGAATGTGTATTTAGCCATTGAGCTAGACCCCAAATTTCTCCCTGTATAATCGTATTTTGAAGGCAGATGTCTCACGTATTATATTGAATGGATGTCCTTTTAGAAGAGAGAGTAAATTGAAGTACTTGGGGGGTATCCCCTTTGACAGGCGTATATTTTTTCAAGATCATGTGGAGGATTTGGTGGTGAAGGCTGGTAGGGGACTTAATGCTTTGAGGGGTATGGCAGCAACCGGAGTAGATCAGAGGATGCTTTACAAGCCCTTTCAGCAGTTAATAATTTCTGTCATTCAGTATGGTTTGGGGCTCCTGACAGTATCAAAGAACCAGCTTGAAAGGTTGGAGCGCACACAAAATGAGGCCATACGGGTGATTCTGGGGTGCACAAAGGGCATATATGCATGAGGCATATCCTGGCGCTACCAACAATGGCGGATAAGCATAGGGTCCTTCAGGCCAAATGGTACCTGAGAGTTGCCGCAGATAGGAATCAACCCCTGCATGCAGCCATGGATATGTTCAAGGGTCATAGACTAAGACGAGGCAGGTCCTGGATAGCACAGGCAGAAATATCTATACGTCAGGTTTGTGATCTAGAGACCATCAATCGTGAAAAAGAGTGGGTTGAACGGTTGAAGCACCGGCAGACAGGACGGACTGGCACAATGTAATAGTAACACTGGGTCGTGAGTGCAGAGAATGGGCAGCGGGCCGCACAGAGTTTGAGGGAATTCACCTCTTGGTAGTAGATTCCCTGTGGACAAGGGAGAGGTAGTCGTGCGCTTGTGGGATCAGGTGGAGGAACAGATTGAGAACCCGTATGTGGAAAGGATGAGATTGCGAGGGATTAGCAGGGGTTCTGGTCAAATCTCAAAACTGAGTTAAGACAAGGAGAACTTTCAATCAGATAGAGGTGGGAACGATTAGTAGTGTGACTCATCGCTGACTGTTGAATGAGGGGACGGAGCGCATATGGGAATATATCCTGAGTGCGGTGGTGTCGGTTCTTAGCTCAACTTCTATTTCTTTCTCCCATAACGCCACGTCTCCTAGTATTTCTTTCCCCCATAACGCCACGTCTCCTAGTATTTCTTTCTCCCATAACCCCACGTCTCCTAGTATTTCTTTCTCCCATAACCCCACGTCTCCTAGTATTTCTTTCTCCCATTATTTTCCGCCAGCATAGAAACTAGTATGCTCCGTGTGGAGTGGCTTGCAGGAAACTACGACGGTCACGAGCATGTGGATGTTCTGCCTGGGGCATGCCGGAAAATGGGCAGGCTGCCGCCGCTCCTGGTGGCGACGAACTAGATTATGACAAGACTGATGTGGCGGTGGCTCTCAGGGATCGAGTGTGCAGTAGCAAATCACAGCACCCACATCTGGGGACTGCGGGGAGCGACTAGACAATACTCACAACACAGAAGATGCAGCAGGTTGCCACTGGTACCATCTGCAGGGAACTCTTCGTTGACCACTTAAGCAGGGGACGTGGCACGCAAGGGAATTTCCCGAGTGTATTGATTGGTTTCATGTACCTCAGTCCACTTCGGAGGTTGACAGGATGACAGTGGCGTGAATGGCTGTCACTTGTTGGGCATCTAAATCTTCGGCAACTTGTGTGAATCTGCTGCCATGAAACAAGGTTGAACGGAACGAGAGAACTGACACACCACCACCATGTACCAAGTCAATACACGTGGATGGTCATGGGTGGTCTTCGACCAGCATGTATTCTGGTCCCATTTATGCCACGTAGCCAAGCCATGCAGATAGGTCGCTTTGTCTGCCCCGGAGTCTTTTCCCATCAAGTTTGCTGGGTGGTCATATTTTCAAGTGTATTTCTGCCAATCATAAAGTGCCTTGCCGATTGGCGTGGGCAATCATGCTTCTCCACATCTTGCAATCTCCAATGGCATGTTTATCCATTCGTGTACAGACTCCCTTCCATGACATGACACAAGCATTTTTCTGTTGTGGTCTCTTTCCAGTTGTCAGAACATGCTCCAGATCTGTTCTCATGTGGCCAAAATATGTTTGCGCTTAGTGCCTTAACCTCTTTCAAATATCCACATTGCTCATTTTGGCTGTTCAATTAATTTAAATATTGAGCACAACCCACTACTGGCAACGTTCATTCTGGTATGAACCTAAGGCCTATCCACGTCAATATGGAAGCACTATACTCGAGTTTCGCCCTCATTTGAGCTCGTCAGTAGTGCATATCCCTGACCGGATCGGATTCGGGATTTGAAATTTAAATATTGAGCACAACCCACTACTGGCAACGCCGATCGCATTCTGGTATGAACCTAAGACCTATCCACGTCAATATGGAAGCACTATACTCGAGTTTCGCCCTCATTTGAGCTCGTCAGTAGTGCATATCCCTGACCGGATCCGGAAACTGTCCCGGATCACGCGTGTGAAGCGGGTGTGTAACCACGCGGCACACACTGGACACACCAAATTATCACAACAGAACATCACAACGCTACCCATCGTAGGCTATGCTCAAGATTGCCCAATCGCCGCGACCGACGTCCGTCAATCGATGGGACCCGAACGATCAGGACTTCTCACTGGCAAGGAACACCAGGCCTCCTAAATCCAGTGAGCAATAATCAATTGATTATGTGGTTGTTTCGGGATTTGAAATTTAAATATTGAGCACAACCCACTACTGGCAACGCCGATCGCATTCTGGTATGAACCTAAGGACCTATCCACGTCAATATGGAAGCACTATACTCGAGTTTCGCCCTCATTTGAGCTCGTCAGTAGTGCATATCCCTGACCGGATCCGGAAGCTGTCCCGGATCACGCGTGTGAAGCGGGTGTGTAACCACGCAGCACACACACAAATTATCACAACAGAACATCACAACGCTACCCATCGTAGGCTATTCTTAAGATTGCCCAATCGCCGCGACCGATTTCAATTAATGTTCTGCAGTCTTCTACAAAACCACATCTTCTAGGCTTCCAGGGATTATTTTGCTTGTTTACTAATTGTCCAACATTATCAAAATCAACACCTGTAAGATGAGATGCCTGAACACCTTGTAGCAGATTTATTGAAAGACAGATCAAGTGGTTTGGCCATGTCGTTAGAATGCAACACCATCAAAGATGTAGATGAAATCCTCTGGGATGAGAGCAAGAGGACGGCCAAGAAGAAAATGGATTGACGACATCAAAGACATTGTACAATTACACAGAATGACACTAATCAAAGCCACCCATTGGGCGCTGGAGCGCAAATTACTCCTCTCCACAACAAAAGTAGATGGTGACTAATTGTCCATGATTTGCGGCCACATAAGAACTGGTTCTATGCAACATGGAAGAAGTGTTTACAAACTTCCCATGACAAGGACACATTGCCATAAAACGTTTTTCACGTGATAACGTTTTTGCTTGTTCTATTAAGTATATCTTCCATCTGATGTTATCCATGTATCTATATGTTTGAATTTCTGCATTTGCCCCAAAATATCATTTTTGGAGTCTCCGTGGTAAAGTCATCTGCCCCAGGCTCTGAATGCTTTGAGTTCAATCATGTGGTTCAGCTCATGAGTGCAATTTTCACAGGGACCTGGAAGTCATCGCTGGGGCTACAGAGTTTATGCGACACTTTCAGCAGGCCGTCCTGCAGACAGAACGAGCCATCTGGGATAAAACCCGGTGCAATGAATTTGAACCTCTGACCTTCCCTCATCCTCCAATAGTTTCTATAGTTAGCCTGTTTCCCAGAGAGTAGATGATCTTAAGGTCTGACTTCCGGAATATTGACCAACCACCACACGTTATTAGAGGCCACGTGTCCAGCAAACATGGCGTCAACTACAGTGTCACATACAAATCACAGGTTAAGTTGTGTGGTCCACATTCCCTCTGCCCTCGTCCTAACACATTTCCCGGATCAGACTAGTCTAAACCACACACCCCGGCCCATTTAAGTGTGAGAATGTCACAAAATAGTCCATTTGAGAAACCAGGGACAAACAATTACATGACTTTTATCTATCTTCATACAATCTTGCAGATACCATTGGAATAACAAATACTCTCACAAGCACATTTGACTGGTAACTATACCACTGAAAATACACACAAGCACATGGAAATCACTGATGGGGACAAACACCAAATCATCAGTCTCATGATTCATTTATTTCTTCGGTGAGGATAAAACTGACTTGGCAGGTTAAAGCTTGAACTTTGAGCCCAAATACAAATGTTTACACTAGTCAAAGATAGAGAGTTGAGTTGAGTTTGCTGCAGCTAACATTAATTAACTTGAACCCTGACCTTCAGATAGACCAGTGGTTCTCAACTGGTATTAAATTTACCTTACATTTTTATGTATACTGTGTAGAGATTTTTAGATAGGAAATATGAAAGGGGGGAATGACGTTCTGAAAATACGGTGAAGGGGGGACACAGGCCAAATTTTTGATAGGAGGGGGGGAGGGAATGATGTTCTGAAAATATGGTGAAAGTGGGGCACGGGCCAAAAAAGGTTCAGAACCACTGAAATAGACTATACTGGAAAACGTAATGGAGACAACTCATATGTAAAGGTGTCTGGCCAGCTCAATGTGAAAGCAAACAGCTGGCACCTACAGTCTCCTGGTGCTAATACATACAGCACGTCTATGAGGTCCCATTCACTGAGCTCAGTGTCAAATTTATGTGCAACGGATGTTACACTTTCATCTCTCCATTATCAGTAGAATGGCGTGATCTCCCACTATATCAGGACAGAAGGGTGAATAGGTTTACCACCAGTTAGTTTACACCAGATAACATACCCAGAGCCCAGTAGATGAGGCAGTGATCAACGCTGCAGGTGTTACTTGTACACACCCACCAGGAGATGCACTTCAAGCGCTTATCTCAGTCAAGGATAAAAACACTGCAGCAAACGTCACATGATAAACAATGCGAGTGGTTTCATGAAACAGCATGAGGAAGGTGGAAGGAGAGAAACTACAAACAAGGCTAACTAACATCCTGCTGTAGACTACAGACACAAGAAATGTCAGACAATATCAAATGTCAATGTTACAAGCCAACTCCCAAAAGAAAATGATTGTTGGTTCAGATAGTGTATAACTGCTTCAACCGAAGCACAAGACTATATCCACATCTCAGGAATACTGAAATCTAATCATCCGCTGGGAACTGAATGACTACAATGTCAAACTGATTGAGCTGAATTCCTGTATCCTTGAAATTCAGATTTACATTAACTGCTTTCTCTCTTGAGTGGAAAACAACTGTGCCTTCATCCTTGACGGAGACACAGCCCAACTCCTCTGGAGAGACATGCACATTGTCACCTGTGTTGATCAGCGTCAGGAAGTACGGGAACCGCGTGGCTTTGCGAGTAAATATGAGCACGTCACGATGGGGCGAGCAAATCTGAAACATAAAATATGTTTTATTTACACAATGTTCTCAGCTGTACAGAACAAAACAAAACAAATATTTGCCTGAAGATAGGCTTCCTAACAGGGCAGGGCTGGAGAGGCCAGCACCAGGCCTCACGATGGCCAAGATCACTGCAGGTTGTCTCCAGTCTGAACAATGTCATCAAGACCAGCATGTCTATCCACTGGTGGAAGCCCCAGGCTCACCATGTCTATCCACTGGTGGAAGCCCCATGACCAGTCTTGCTGGTGCCTGTACTTGGAGAGTGCAACGCTCCCCATAGAGATGGTACTGGGGGCCGCAGAGAGCCTCCACACCAGCCTCAACCAGGTGTACTGCCAGCCCTGCTCCATGGTTCAGGTCACAGCTCCACCCAGATGTACTGCCAACCCTGCTTTATGGCCCAGCTCCACCCAGATGTACTGCCAGCCCTGCTTTATGGCTCAGGTCACAGCTCCACCCAGATGTACTGCCAGCCCTGCTTTATGGCCCAGCTCCACCCAGATGTACTGCCAGCCCTGCTTTATGGCTCAGGTCACAGCTCCACCCAGATGTACTGCCAGCCCTGCTTTATGGCCCAGCTCCACCCAGATGTACTGCCAGCCCTGCTTTATGGCCCAGCTCCACCCAGATGTACTGCCAGCCCTGCTTTATGGCCCAGCTCCACCCAGATGTACTGCCAGCCCTGCTTTATGGCTCAGGTCACAGCTCCACCCAGATGTACTGCCAGCCCTGCTTTATGGCCCAGCTCCACCCAGATGTACTGCCAGCCCTGCTTTATGGCTCAGGTCACAGCTCCACCCAGATGTACTGCCAGCCCTGCTCCATGGTTTAGGTCACAGCTCCACCCAGATGTACTGCCAACCCTGCTTTATGGCTCAGGTCACAGCTCCACCCAGATGTACTGCCAACCCTGCTTTATGGCTCAGGTCACAGCTCCACCCAGATGTACTGCCAGCCCTGCTCCATGGTTTAGGTCACAGCTCCACCCAGATGTACTGCCAGCCCTGCTCCATGGTTTAGGTCACAGCTCCACCCAGATGTACTGCCAGCCCTGCTCCATGGTTTAGGTCACAGCTCCACCCAGATGTACTGCCAACCCTGCTTTATGGCTCAGGTCACAGCTCCACCCAGATGTACTGCCAGCCCTGCTCCATGGCTCAGGTCACAGCTCCACCCAGATGTACTGCCAGCCCTGCTCCATGGCTCAGGTCACAGCTCCACCCAGATGTACTGCCAGAACTGCTCCATGGCTCAGGTCACAGCTCCACCCAGATGTACTGCCAGAACTGCTCCATGGCTCATGTCACAGCCTCAGCCAGATGTACCACCAGCCCTGCTCCATGGCCCAGCACCAGACTTCAGTCGACCAATCAACAAACCCAGCACTTGCGCACCATCTTTTCCAGCGTCTGCTTTAATGCTGTATAATTGTTCTCAGCATAACCTAAATTATTTATATCATGTCTAACTATAATACCTGGCAAATATCTTGAACATATACCTAATGACATGCTCACCATATCATGAAATCAAATCAGGTAACAGCACTCACCCTAATATATAATTAATTTTATAAACACTACAAAAAATAAAAGTGATGGAAAACATGACTGCTCAATGTAATACCTGAGTTTTGCCCCACTGAAATGATTCCTTGCTTCGAAGTTTCACCAACTCCTTGAAGGCTTTAATCGGTGTGAGCCCAGTGAAGTGAGCCACGCTGGCCTGAAACAGAATACATTACAATCAAGGCTGGTGGAACAACATATTACAATCAAGAATGGTGAAACAACACATTACAATCTTCTTTCTTCTTCTACGTCCGTCCAGAATGTTGTTTTAGATGCAATTGTGTTGTGCCTGTTTACAGAGATGCGATATTTGAATGTTTTGGCCAACATCATCAAACTTCAGGCATTTGTGAGCCGGATTACCTTCCCGCGCATTACAATCAAGACTGGTGAAACAATACATTACAATAATAACTGATGAAGCAACACATTACAATCACAATTGGAGAAACGCATTACATTCAAGGTTGGTGAAAGAACACATAATCTGAAGTTACAAACAAGGCTAACATCCTGCTGGAGAAACAACACATTAAAATCAAGGCTGATGAAGCAACAGATTACAATCAAGACTGGAGAAACAATACATTTCAATCAAGACTGATGAAACAACACATTACAATCAAGGCTGAAGAGAGGGACTGGAGAACAGCATGATGATTGGACAGATCAGCGCTGGCAGTGGCAGGGCGAGAAAAGTATTTGATAGTCTAAGACATTAGCACCGAGTAATGTCATCAATGGAATGGTGGTTCTTGATCACAAAGATTTGAGATCTGTGGAGAGAGATGAATGTCTTGGCCATTTGGTGAGGTACACGGTGAGAACAGGTTGGCACTGGCTGGACTCTATCATCTATGTATAAGAACTCTACCATCAGCCTAGCTGCTATCCCCCCACATAAGTTAAGCCCCCCCCCCCCCCCCCATCTACAAGCCATTCCAGTATTGTCCCATCTCCAACTGTAGCACACTGTATGGCTATCCCCCACATAAGTTAGCCCCCCCATCTACAAGCCATTCCAGTATTGTCCCATCTCCAACTGTAGCACAATGTATGGCTATCCCCCCACATAAGTTAGCCCCCCCCCCCCCCCCATCTACAAGCCATTCCAGTATTGTCCCATCTCCAACTGTAGCACACTGTATGGCTATCCCCCACATAAGTTAGCCCCCCCCATCTACAAGCCATTCCAGTATTGTCCCATCTCCAACTGTAGCACAATGTATGGCTATCCCCCCACATAAGTTAGCCCCCCATCTACAAGCCATTCCAGTATTGTCCCATCTCCAACTGTAGCACAATGTATGGCTATCCCCCCACATAAGTTAGCCCCCCCCCCCATCTACAAGCCATTCCAGTATTGTCCCATCTCCAACTGTAGCACAATGTATGGCTATCCCCCCCACATAAGTTAGCCCCCCCCCCCCCCCCCCCCCCATCTACAAGCCATTCCAGTATTGTCCCATCTCCAACTGTAGCACAATGTATGGCTATCCCCCCACATAAGTTACCCCCCCCCCCCCCCCCCATCTACAAGCCATTCCAGTATTGTCCCATCTAAAACTGTAGCACAATGTATGGCTATCCCCCCACATAAGTTAGCCCCCCCCCATCTACAAGCCATTCCAGTATTGTCCCATCTCCAACTGTAGCACAATGTATGGCTATCCCCCCACATAAGTTAGCCCCCCCCCCCCCCCCCATCTACAAGCCATTCCAGTATTGTCCCATCTCCAACTGTAGCACAATGTATGGCTATCCCCCCACATAAGTTAGCCCCCCCCCCCCCCATCTACAAGCCATTCCAGTATTGTCCCATCTCCAACTGTAGCACAATGTATGGCTAACCCCACATAAGTTAGCCCACCATCTACAAGCCATTCCAGTATTGTCCCATCTCCAATTTGTAGCACACTGTATGGCTAAACCCACATAAGTTAGTCCCCCCCCCCCCCATCTACAAGCCATTCCAGTATTGTCCTAAAACCATCTCCAACTGTAGCACAATGTATGGCTATCCCCCCAGCCTCTACAAGCCATTCCAGTATTGTCCCATCTCCAACTGTAGCACACTGTATGGCTTAGTCCCCCCAACATAAGTTAGCCCCACCCCATCTACAACCATTCCCAGTATTGTCCCATCTCAATTGTAGCACCGTATGGCTATCCCCCACAATAAGTTAGCCCCCCCATCTACAGCGCATTCCAGTATTGTCCCATCTCCACTGTGCAACTGTATGGGCTAACACCCCACATAAGTTAGCCCACCATCTACAAGCCATTCCAGTATTGTCCCATCCCAAAACTGTATGGCTAGACCCCCACATAGATAGCCCACCATCTACAAGCCATTCAGATTGTCCATCTCCACTGTAGCACAAATGTATGGCTACCCCCACATAAGTTATTGCCCCCCCCCCCCCCCCCCCCCCCCCATCTACAAGCCATTCCAGTATTGCTCCCATCTCCAATTGTAGCACAATGTATGGCTAATCCCCCACATAAGTTAGCCCACCATCTACAAGCCATTCCAGTATTGTCCCATCTCCAATTGTAGCACACTGTATGGCTACAAATGATCTAGTCTGACATACTGTGCAAAAGAACAACATCAACAGTTATAAACAACAACTGAATGTGTGTACAACCACTCACCTGCACATTGTCTGCGATATATTCTGGTCCTACAGGTAACCATGGTGTCACATTTTTGCCAGTGAAGCCAGCGTTCTCTCCGGTGTTCCACTGCATGGGTGTACGGTAGTTATCTGACGGCTGCAAACATTAACAGGTAGGTAAGTATCAGTAAAGATGAAAGGAGAGACAAAGTACAGTTGAACTACATCAGGTGTAAATCTACTCATTACCTGAGAGTGTCACTACAACACCAACCAACAGCCTTCTCAGTCAAGGACCTAAAACACTGAAGACCCCATACACAAACTAGAAATCTCTCAACAGTAGGAAATCGTTACGTATAGGCCAACGGGTTTCTGACTCTGCAACATTTCAACATAACACTTTCCCATGGCAGAATATTTACAACATGTATGATCTTGGTCCCGTACACACAAGTCGGGGACCCTGGTACACACAAGTCTGGGACCCTGGTACACACAAGTCTGGGACCCTGGTACACACAAGTCTGGGACCCTGGTACACACAAGTCTGGGAACCTGGTACACACGTCTGGGAACCTGGTACACACAAGTCTGGGAACCTGGTACACACACACACGGGACCCTGGTACACACAAGTCTGGGAACCTGGTACACACAAGTCTGGGAACCTGGTACACACAAGTCTGGGAACCTGGTACACACAAGTCTGGGACCCTGGTACACACAAGTCTGGGAACCTGGTACACACAAGTCTGGGACCCTGGTACACACAAGTCTGGGAACCTGGTACACACAAGTCTGGAACCCTGGTACACACAAGTCTGGGACCCTGGTACACACAAGTCTGGGAACCTGGTACACACACATGGATCCTGCTACACAAACTGGGTTCCTCACTTGTATTCCCTTAGTGAATTAAAATACAGAAGCCACAAACAATGTTGCATGATTTATTGCCTGGCAGACGCATACTGCAGTTAATAATCATACGATCTCATCTCATCAAATCATGTTCCTCTTGTACCTTGCGGTGTCGAGGTGAAGTATAAACTTCGTGAGAGTGCCCGGTTATGGGCTTCGTATATCGACCGACATTCCCATGGATTCTGTTATTCCCTCCGCCCAACGTTTACGTGGTCGGCCTCTTCCTCTGTTTCCATCTGGTCTGTACAGCATTGCTTGTTGTGGCATGCTGTTGACTGGTAGCCTACTTGCATGGCCAAACCATTTGACTTGCTGCTTTCTAATAAAATCTAGAGCAGCTTTAACCCCCACTTTAGTCCTGATTTCTTCATTTCTGATCTTATCTCTTCTTGATACGTTGAGCATTCTTCTCAGGAATCTCATTTCTGTTGTTGTGATTTTTCTTTTCTCTTTTTCTGTCATTGTCCAGGTTTGGCATTGGTAGCACAGAGTTGGTAGGAAGATTGTGTTGTAAAGTGCTTTCTTAGTAGTTATTGATACATGTTTGTTCTTTAGTATTGGTGCCATTTGTCCAATGAGTTGCACCTATTTTCGATCTCGTCTTCTGATCTGCCATTTGATATTATACTTCCTAGGTACTTGAAGCTCTTTACTTGTTTCAAGGGATGTTCATATAGGTGAATTGTTGCTGTTTGTTCTTCTTTAGTTATAGTCATTACCTCTGTTTTGCTTGTGCTAATTTTCATGTTATGTTCCCTACACATTTCGTTTAGACTATTCATGTGGTCTTGTAATTCAGCTTCTGATTTTGCTATTAGTGCTTGGTCGTCCGCAAACAGGAGTTCTCTAATGGTTAGATTTGCAGATGGTTCTTCTTCTGTGTTCTCATCATGCGTTATTCTTGCTGTCTCTGCTTGGCTGGTTTCTTTACATATGTTGTCTATATATGTTATGAACAAGAGAGGGGACAGGACACAACCTTGTCGTACTCCAGATCTTATGGTGAAGGGTTCTGAGTGTCCTCCAGTTGCTCTCACTATGCATTCACTGTTGTTGTATAAACTTCTACATAGGTTTGTTAGATATGTACTCACTCCATATTGTTTAAGGATTTCCCACAGCTTGTTTCTATCTACCCTATCGAAATGCCTTTTCTTGGTCGACAAAGGCTAAGTAGAGTGTTTCATTGAATTTGATTGATTTTTCTACAAGTTGTCTAAGAGCAAAAATGGCGTCTGTGCATCCTTTGTTTTTCCTAAATACAAGCTGCGTTTCGCTTAGCTGGGGTTCTAAAGTAGTTCGTAATCTTTTTTCAAGAATTTTGCAAAATATTTTCCCAGTATGACTCAACAGTGAAATGCCTCTGTATTGTGTGCAATCTCTTTTGCTGCCTTTGTTTTTCCAAATTGGGATAATTATGGCGTTTCCCCAGTCTCGTGGTGTCTGTTGTTCTACCCAAACATGGTTGAGTAGTCTATGTAGCCAAGCTGTTCCTACTTCTCTTGCTGCTTTAATTTAATTAGTTCATTTGGTATTTCATCCTGTCTTGGTGATTTGTTCAATGAGGCTAATCTGATGGCTTCTATAATTTCTTCTTTTAGTATGTCTGGTTCTAGTTCTTCGGTGACATCTGTGTAGGTTTCTTGAATTCCTGTGACATCTGATGGGATGTTGAGAAGTTGTTCGAAGTACTGTTTCCATCTTATTAGGATTTGTTTTTGTTCACTTATTGGTTCATACGATGTGAATAAATAAATACTACTTAAGCTGTAACAATTAAAACAGTCACAGGTATTGGACGGATGTGGAACATGTTATCCTCACTGCAATTTCACATTTACAACAAACTCTTCTTGCTTGCACCAAACCGACTGGAACCGCCCGACTGCTAATGCCTCCCTATACCTGAGCAGTCGTATAGGAAATGCTCCAGTGTGAGTGCCCAGCAATTGACACAGGTAGAATGGAAACACAATTAGCAAATCCAGTAGCCTAACCTATACAAGTGTGGGTGGACAAGAGTTAAGTCTACAGGAATCCCTGTGCAGTCAAAAGGCTATAAAACGTCGTCATCGTCGATTTCTCAACACCTCATAAAATACAGTCATAGCGTGAACAAAGAAAAAGCATTTTGTATACTGTATATGACAAAATCCATAAAACAAACGTTTTGGTTATGAAAGAATACAGCTGCTTGGTTTCTGTTACATTCTGTCTCCCACCAAATGACTCAAGAGTAATGACTTCTGACAAGCACAGGTCAGCAACGCAGTCCACATGAATATGGTCCCTCAGTGCCTGGTTGGGAGAGAAGGCTCGACACCAACAGCACACTGATGTCAGGAATATCATGACCTGACTTGTCTTCCAACCAACCAACTCACCATGGTTAGTAGACACCGCCTGGATTGAGATGAACACAGTTCATCAACTCAACATACAATACGAGCAGGCATGAAAGAATAATGGCCATCATACATCAGCAACTATGATCAAACTTGATGCCCAGAGGATGTTTGAACCCACAGGCTAACATAGAATAAGTTGACTTTCTGCAATAACTACAAGCACTGACAAACAATGTAAGAACAACACTCTGGGGGTACTCACATTAGCAGTGTTTGTATTTCCGTCTCTTTGCCCAAACTCATCACCATAGTAATTGAATGGAGTGCCAGGAAGCAACAGCTGCAATGCGTGTACTGTAACAAGTCGATCTTTATACTTGCCAACACCATCACTCATGGAAGTACCATCATCCAACCTGGAGGCAATTCTCCTGGTGTTCTGGTCACCCAGCTGAGGACAAGCATAGTTTCAATCACACAATATTCTGTAACACTTAAAGTCATGTCAGACAAAATAACATGATTAAAACAGGTCTGGCCATTTACTGCTGCTGAGCCAACACTGGGGGGAAATAGGACCGTTAGTTGTGAATGTCTGGAAAAAAACACTGGGACTGGAGTTGCTGTACACAGGTCAAGACAGGGCAAACACAGACAGCAGCAGGCAAGTGCTACCATGTCACTGACTTCCTAGAGTGATTTCCATTATAAAATATCTCTGCTCACCTGTACACAATACAGCAGTGGTTCTCAAACCTTATTTGGCCCACGCACCCCTTCACCATGTTTATATGTCACCCCCCCCCCCCCCCCCCCCCTCTCGTATTTCCTCCCTATAAAATCCCCCCACCCCTACATAGTATATGTTTAAATGGTTGCTAAATTAAAAAATTTAATAACACTAGAACAAGCATAGATGTCTACATAAAACGTGATTTGCGGGTCCAGTTATGTTACAAAACAAATTTCGGAAGGGCGAGAAGTACAGAACCATAAATTATGGAGGGAAAACAATATCAAGTAATCAGTTCTTGTATTAAAGCGATCTTTAAATAATCTTAACTCTCCCTCTGGAAACCCTAAAATTTCCCCCTGCAATACAGTCTTCCTTGCTCCCCTGTACACCATGGTGTTCCTTGCTGACACTGTACCTCACAAAGTATCCCCTACTCACACAGTGCCACACAAAGTATCCCCTACTCACAGAGTGCCACACGAAGTATCCCCTACTCACAGTGCCACACAAAGTATCCCTTGCTCACACAATGTATTCCTTGCTCACACAGTGCCACACAAAGTATCCCCTGCTCACACAGTGCCACACAAAGTATCCCCTGCTCACAGTGCCACACAAAGTATCCCTTGCTCACACAGTGCCACACAAAGTATCCCTTGCTCACACAGTGCCACACAAAGTATCCCTGTTCGCATAGTGCCACACAAAGTATCCCCTGCTCACATAGTACCACACAAAGTATCCCCTGCTCACACAGTACCACACAAAGTATCCCCTGCTCACACAATACCACACAAAATAAGACCATCCATATCCATATCAGCCAGGTAGACAGATATAGGTCCATATCCATCACTGTGAATGGCTGGCCAGCAGCACAATGCCCACATGTACCTCCCCAGGGCAGCACTAGTACCCACGAAGCCGGGTGGATCCATGCTGACCAAGACGGAGGACGCTGCCCTCAGTGGGCACCAAATCTCAAACCAATGGACCAACCAGGACAATATATCAACCAGCGGACTAACCAGGACTCCTGGAGGGTACTCACCTGAAGTCCCAGCCACTGACTGACATCATCAGTCAGCAGTTGTTCCACCTTTCCCTTGATGCAGCCAGCGTTACATCTATAGTTGATGTCCTGCTGCAGTGGTGCCACAATGTGCAGACGCTGCTTGTCTGTGCCCCAGTATTCCAGAGTCTGATTCTTGCTGGCATGTAGCACTGTTCCAAACAATAGTCTGTGGGCACATACAATTCACAACATTGCTTTTCTCTATTCAGGAAAATGCATCACAAATAATGGAAATATGTATTTTAGAGAATTAAACAATAAGCAATACAACCAAAACATTCTATTTTCAACTACATTCTAACACCACAGTTTGTATAAAGTTGGTGATTGAGTAGTTCATTAAAACTATTGAGTTGGTGTTGCAGACATTGAAGGGGGACAGTGGTGCTCTTTCCCCATGACTGACTGCCAATCAGCTGGTTTGGTCATGGCTCCAGAGAAGATGTGTGGAGGTTCAGTGAGATGTATTCCCTACTGTCTACAGGTACTTGTGTCGCAGACCTCATTCTGTTGCTGAGCTTTGGCCGGACATGCCCAGTACATTTCTCCTCAAACTTCTGCTTCATTTCCATTTGATGTTAGTTTCATCATTATTCCACAAATCAAGGAGATGGACAATATATGCAATGTCAAGTCCCACGGTCCCCACAATACTAGGATACTGGCATGACCACAGTCAACTACTTTTTTTAAAGAATCCTATTGCATTAGCACTGGCTCTGTGGCGCAGGAGATACAGACACAGTTCGTAATCCTGCATGCTGCTTTTGAAACACCTTCATTGTGGGTGATTTGGCAGCAAACCGCCTTGTGTTGATTTTCATAAAATAGTAGGAGTGCTGGTCGTTCAGAAAGCAATGACCAACTACTTTAAGTAAACTTGCCAAGAAATCACAAAAAGCCAAAAATGCTGGGGTTGACTGCCATGATACAGATATTCACTGGTGGAATGTGGTGGTGCTGGCCAGACCAGGCTTCATGTGGTGTACTGACCTTCCATTTGGTGCCAGAAACTGCCCTCTTGGCCGAGAGATTTGCATGTCAGTCTCTCAAGGATGGGTTGACTGGTCCACACTTGAGGCAGGCAGTTCCTACTGGGTCTAACACTAGCAACACTCAGATAGCTATCAGACAAGCATATGACAACAGATACAGAATGTGCAGCAACAACTGGCAGGATATGCAATTTGACAGTACAGAGCTCATGCTTCCGAGAAGGAAAAAAAAGGGAGCAAACAACCACAGAAAGAAAAATATGAACTGGACTGAAATGACGGAGAGTTTAGTTAAGAAGTGAGTTAAAAAGCGGCTACTAACCTCTCTCTGCCTGGTTTGTCAGAGAAGGCGTCTGCTACAGCTCGCAGATCTTCCAGCAAGCTCAAGGTGCCCACATAGTTCCTGGTTGGGCTATTGTCTGGTACATCCATGGCACTGATGTCAGAGTCCTCCACCAAGTACTCCACATCTTTAATGTGGAAGCCACTGACACCAGCATCAAACCAGAACGTCATGATGTCCTGTGACAATGACAGCCAGACATTAGTGAATAACTCTCTCTCTCACAGACAGACAGACAATTAGTGAATAACTCTCTCTCACACACATTCAGACAGCGAATAACTCTCTCTCTCACACAGACATACATACATACATTCAGACAGCCAGACATTAGTGAATAACTCTCTCTCACACACACACAGACAGACATACATTCAGACAGCCAGACATTAGTGAATAACTCTCACACACACACAGACAGACATACATACATACATTCAGACAGCCAGACATTAGTGAATAACTCTCTCACACACACAGACAGACATACATACATACATTCAGACATTAGTGAATAACTCTCGCACACAGACATACATACATACATTCAGACAGCCAGACATTAGTGAATAACTCTCTCTCACACACAGACATACATACATACATACATACATTCAGACATTAGTGAATAACTCTCTCTCACACACACACAGACAGACATACATTCAGACAGCCAGACATTAGTGAATAACTCTCTCACACACACAGACAGACATACATACATACATACATTCAGACAGCCAGACATTAGTGAATAACTCTCTCACACACACACAGACAGACATACATTCAGACAGCCAGACATTAGTGAATAACTCTCTCACACACACACAGACAGACATACATTCAGACAGCCAGACATTAGTGAATAACTCTCTCACACACACAGACAGACATACATACATACATTCAGACAGCCAGACATTAGTGAATAACTCTCTCACACACACAGACAGACATACATACATTCAGACAGCCAGACATTAGTGAATAACTCTCTCACACACACACACACAGACAGACATACATACATTCAGGCAGCCAGACATTAGTGAATCACTCTCTCACACACACAGACAGACATACATACATACATTCAGACATTAGTGAATAACTCTCTCACACACACAGACATACATACATACATTCAGACAGCCAGACATTAGTGAATAACTCTCTCACACACACAGACAGACATACATACATACATTCAGACAGCCAGACATTAGTGAATAACTCTCTCACACACACACACACACACACAGACAGACATACATACATTCAGACAGCCAGACATTAGTGAATAACTCTCTCACACACACAGACAGACATACATACATTCAGACAGCCAGACATTAGTGAATAACTCTCTCACACACACACAGACAGACATTAATGAATAACTCTCTCTCTCTCTCACACAGACAGACAGACAGACAGACAGACAGACAGACAGAGAGAGAGAGAGAGAGAGAGAGAGAGAGAGAGAGAGAGAGAGAGAGAGAGAGAGAGAGAGAGAGAGAGAGAGAGAGAGAGAGAGAGAGAGAGAGAGAGAGAGAGAGAGAGAGAGAGAGAGAGAGAGAGAGAGAGAGAGAGAGAGAGAGAGAGAGAGAGAGAGAGAGAGGAGAGAGAGAGAGAGAGAGAGAGAGAGAGAGAGAGAGAGAGAGAGAGAGAGAGAGAGAGAGAGAGAGAGAGAGAGAGAGAGAGAGAGAGAGAGAGAGAGAGAGAGAGAGAGAGAGAGAGAGAGAGAGAGAGAGAGAGAGAGAGAGAGAGAGAGAGAGAGAGAGAGAGAGAGAGAGAGAGAGAGAGAGAGAGAGAGAGAGAGAGAGAGAGAGAGAGAGAGAGAGAGAGAGAGAGAGAGAGAGAGAGAGAGAGAGAGAGAGAGGGTTCACATACCTTGATTTCTTTGATGACATTCTCATTGGTGAGATTGAGTTCAGGATAGTCCTCAGAGAACTGGTGGTAATACCAGGCACCTCTGGTAGCATCAAAGGTCCACACAGCTGGGTTATCATCAATATTTCTCTGTAAAACAATTTCAAGCTTGAGTATTGAGATCAAACAATTGATGATCTAAACCATACAAGGAACATCTGTTGAAAATGGAGAAAAAAAAAATTGTCAACTTCTGGAACTACTAAATATCTTAACCAAGACTCAAAATATTAAGTGGTTACAGAACATTTTGACTGTCTACGTCTAATTACTCTAATGAAGAAACAAATGAAGATCGTAAACTGATTAGTCATTAGACATAGACAGTCAAAATATTTTTTGGGCATGTTGTGAGAAGAAGTGACTTGGAGAACTTGGTGATGACTGGTAAGATCAAAGGGAAGAGACCAAGGGGAAGACAGAGAAGTAAATACCTGGATGGCTTGGCCACGTGGCATGGGCGAGACAGGAACACAGAGCTGATCCACGACTCTGGTGATCGAGTGAGATGGAAGAACATGACCGCCCACGCTTACCGGCATGGCACACGACAGATGGACAGAAGATTGCAACATTTAATTAATCTAAATACTAATGGTCAAAAGAAATGTTAAAAATTGGTAATTGGTACTGCTAAATGATCAGAGGACTACAACAATGACAAACATTTGGTATTTGGTGCCTGCATAGAATAGGGCTACAATGGTATGACAGAGTCACTCATGTGGAGGTTGGGAAGAGAACATCAAGAGATGAGGGACAGACGCTGGCACTGGACAGGACAAACATTGAGAAACCTGAAAATAGTATGATCAGAAAATTCTGCCTCTGGTACCCACACAGCAAATGTAATAGTGGGACACCTAAAAGCACACAAAGAAGAGAATCACAGACAGACTAATGTGGGGAGGACAAGCAAACTGTAAGCTATCACAATAAGTAGGGCAGCTAGGAATAAGTTGGCTGAGGAAGTATGTTTCGATAGGGGAATCCAGGGCAGAAGAATATATTCACAGAGCTGCAGAAGCATAATGGTTTGTGTCCTTATTGGTCGGGGTTCCATCCCCAGCAGAGGCAGGAACATGCTTCTGACCAGTACAGTGTGGGGCCAAGCCTGCCTCAAAAACAGGTTCCCACACAATATTCAGCAGTCTTGAAAGCAGAGGTTGTGAGGAAAAGAGCTGCCCACACCTTATGCTGTGGCCTACAACATACGCAGGCCTGGCACCTCAATGGCAGCATCAGCTATGGGAATAACCATCCCTTATATTTCCAGCCAGCAACTGCTGAGATCAAACAAACCACTGCCAGTATCCCAGTAGATTACACACACACAGACTGACTGATGACGTCTTCCTATTATTGATGTCCACTCACCTGCAAATGATACATCAGGTTCTGAAGACCTGCTGCCTTCGGCACCACGAGTAACGAACTGTACTAATCACTTGTCTACACAATTCACTTATTAACAGCAAGACTGAGCTAATCACCTGTCTACACAATTCACTCACCAACAACAAAACTGAGCTAATCACCTGTCTACACAATTCACTCACCAACAGCAAGACTGAGCTAATCACCTGTATACACAATTCACTCACCAACAACAAGACTGAGCTAATCACCTGTCTACACAATTCACTCACCAACAGCAAGACTGAGCTAATCATCTGTCTACACAATTCACTCACCAACAGCAAGACTGAGCTAATCATCTGTCTACACAATTCACTCACCAACAGCAAGACTGAGCTAATCACCTGTCTACACAATTCACTCACCAACAGCAAGACTGAGCTAATCATCTGTCTACACAATTCACTCACTAACAACAAGACTGAGCTAATCACCTGTCTACACAATTCACTCACTAACAACAAGACTGAGCTAATCACCTGTCTACACAATTCACTCACTAACAACAAGACTGAGCTAATCACCTGTCTACACAATTCACTCACTAACAACAAGACTGAGCTAATCACCTGTCTACACAATTCACTCACTAACAACAAGACTGAGCTAATCACCTGTCTACACAATTCACTCACTAACAACAAGACTGAGCTAATCATCTTTCTACACAATTCACTCACCAACAACAAGACTGAGCTAATCACCTGTCTACACAATTCACTCACCAACAACAAAACTGAGCTAATCACCTGTCTACACAATTCACTCACCAACAACAAAACTGAGCTAATCATCTGTCTACACAATTCACTCACTAACAACAAGACTGAGCTAATCATCTGTCTACACAATTCACTCACTAACAGCAAGACTGAGCTAATCACCTGTCTACACAATTCACTCACCAACAGCAAGACTGCGCTAATCACCTGTCTACACAATTCACTCACCAACAGCAAGACTGAGCTAATCACCTGTCTACACAATTCACTCACTAACAGCAAGACTGAGCTAATCACCTGTCTACACAATTCACTCACTAACAACAAGACTGAGCTAATCACCTGTCTACACAATTCACTCACCAACAGCAAGACTGAGCTAATCATCTGTCTACACAATTCACTCACTAACAACAAGACTGAGCTAATCATCTGTCTACACAATTCACTCACTAACAACAAGACTGAGCTAATCATCTGTCTACACAATTCACTCATCATGTACTACTCACCCAGTCATTGGGCGGCTGGTTAGCTTCGCCAGGAACCCACACATAGTAATCTCTATATGGCTCTTCATTCTTCAGCGACGCCTGGAACCAGGTGTGGTTCTTGCTGGTCTGGTTAGGGATCAGATCCAGGATCACCTTGATACCTGAATGAAACAGACAGGGATAAGGCACCATGGTTAATTCACTGACCAAGTTCAAACAATCAATGATCCAGTATACACCCAACATGCAGTGCTCAGCTTTGTGAAATATCATATGGATCAGTGATATTTTGAAACTAAATTATTTTAGTGCAAAAACTTCTTCAGTATGAGTGATAATGAGGACCTGCTTTATATGTAGGGGTGTACCGGATTTCGGCTCCGGCTCCGGCAAATCCGGAATCCGGCCATTTTTACAAATCCGGCTTCGGCTCCGGTCCAGTTTTGCCGGATTTAGGCCGGATTTGTGTTACCTAGTCACGTGAATTTTCTGTACATGTTTCATGAGGCCACGTCGAATTTTAGGCAATAGCACAGTAGCACTTCCGGTTTACTATTTCTCGCTGATGTAAATAAGAATTTTAAGGAAAAAACACTCATTTTGAATTTTAATGGTGCATTACTTCATGAGTTTGTGGGACTTGAATATTTATTTTCGTAAATTTCTTTGGTCTTGCCCATAAAATAAAATGGCATCAAAATCTAAGTCATACAGCGCCGTTTGGGATTACTTCAAGGTTAAAGACGATGATTCAGCAAAGGTAATATGTAAGTTGTGTGACAAACAGTTATCGCGTGGACGATCAGATCGCCCCAAAGACTTCTCAACATCATCAATGCAGACCCATTTGCGATCGATGCACAAGAAAAGCTATGACGAAATGATGGAAAAGAAAGCATCACTGAAGGCCAGTGTATTGGCGACCACATCTATGATGAATCTGGGACCGTGTTTGCACAAAGCAAGCAGCAGTACCCAGCAGTCAATTGTGCAGGCATGGGACCGGGCCAAAATTTGGGACATCAACAGTCCCAATGCTAAACGCATTCATGCTGCCGTAGCCCGAATGATAGCCATAAATATGCAGCCTTTTCATGTAGTGGAACGATCAGGTTTCAGAGAGTTGATGCATACAATGGAAAAAAGGTATGAATTGCCTTCAAGTAGTGGAACGACCAGGTTTCACAGAGTTGATGCATACAATGGAAAAAAGGTATGAATTGCCTTCAAGAAAGTACTTTGCTGAACATGTCATTCCTGACATGTGTAAACGTCTGAAGGTAAAAATTGCAGCAATGATATCTGACACTGATTACATATCATTCACAACAGATACATGGACAGCTGAACACACCACTCAGTCATTTATGGGCCTCACTGGCCATTGGTTAACAGACTCCTTCGTTCTCCGCAGTGTAGTCTTCCATTGTACTGCATGTGATGAACATCACACGGCCACAAACTTGCTTGCACATTTGAAATGATGCTGGATGAGTGGTCAATTGCACGTGAGAAGTGCCATGTTGTTGTGAGAGACAATGCATTCAACATTGCCAAATGCTTTCGTGATGGCAGCTATTCAAGTGTTGGATGTTTTGCACACACACTGCAGCTGTGTGTGCGTGATGGTCTTTTGAGTCAAAAGTATGTTGCTGGCATCATCAGTACTGGAAGAAAATTGGTAGGACATTTCAAACACTCTTCTTCAGCAACCAGTCATTTGCATGAACTTCAAAATGAATTAAACCTACCACAACATCAGCTTATCC
Source organism: Cepaea nemoralis (assembly GCA_014155875.1). Taxonomy (NCBI): domain Eukaryota; kingdom Metazoa; phylum Mollusca; class Gastropoda; order Stylommatophora; family Helicidae; genus Cepaea; species Cepaea nemoralis. Next base: position 27,938 of record JACEFZ010016252.1, read on the forward strand.
AGGACGTGACAACACGATGGAACTCAACGTTCTATATGTTACGACGTCTGTTAGAACAACGGCGCAGCATCAGCCTGTACTGTGTTGAAAATTTTGAAATTGATTCGGTAACTGGGCTAACGGCACAACAGTGGGCAGTCACGGAGAATGTGGTAGCTACTTTGGCATCATTTGAAGAAATCACACGTGAAATAAGTGCAGCTCAGGCATCAATATCAGTTGTGATCCCATTAGTGAAAACACTCATGGCTTTCCTCCAGAAAGAAGGTAATGATGCTGGGATCAAAACTATGAAAGCAGCCCTGCTTGAAGCTGTTAGCAGCAGATTTGCGGACATTGAATCAAACAGTATTTACACCTGTGCCACACTACTGGATCCTCGATTCAAGCTGTGCTTCTTCTCCGAACGTGGTAGAAGTGATGCACGAGCCCATCTGCTGTTAGCAGCTAACTCCATTATTGATTCAGCAAACACAGTCAGTCCACAGGATCCATCAGCTACTATTAGTAGTAGTAGTACTAGTGTTTTGACTTCTGTGAGCACTGCCACACAGTACGAGTCCAGCCTATGGAGCTGTTTTGACACAATTGTCGAGGAAAATCCCACCGCAGATCGTTCTGCAAGTGCCGAAGGCAACAGCATTAACACTGAGGTGACACAGTACCTGTCAGAGCCACTTCAAACTCGACAGTCAGATCCAGTTTCATGGTGGCATGCCAATAAGCAAAGATTTCCAAGCATGGCTAGACTGGCGCAGGTATTTCTTGCAACACCACCTACAAGTGTGCCATCGGAAAGGCTGTTCAGTACTGCAGGAGACATTATCACTGACCACCGTAGTAGCCTTTTACCAGAAAATGCGGAGACGATTTTCCTGAAATACAACTCATCTCTTCTTGACTCTGAGAGTTCAACTTCACAGCCATAATGAAGACTAACTGACTGAAATAGTGAAATTACTAAATGAATGTATTTCAATAAATTCAATCTGTTCAGTGTACTGTTGTTGTGAGTTGTAACTGAGCTGATAATTTGCCAACTGAAAACAATGTGAAAACTAAAAACTGAAACTGAAAACTAACAATTAAAATTACTAAATTAGCATTATGTGCTTATGTATTATGTTTCATCTTGAACTTATGGAACTTAAGATTACTTAATTACTTATTCTACTGTGAATGTAATTATTTTACATTTAAATGATTTAATATGAGTATATGTCATCATTGTCATGTCTATAGTAACGAACTGCAGTAATGAACAGTCGAGTGACTCCACTCACCTAAGTCAAGTGATGTAGTATGTTATTTTATTTTTATTTTTTTATTTGTAAATCTGGCTCCGGCTCCGGCCGGATCTCACTTCATAAATCCGGCCAAATCCGGCTCTGGCCGGATTTCAAAAATTTGAATCCGGTACAGCCCTATTTATATGCGAGAAGGTTTTGATTGTAGATGAAAGTGATCATTCGTGGCTATTAGTAAACTGAGATGAAATACAACACGTGGCAGCGGCAATAAGAAGTTGAGATGACATACAACACTAGTGGCAGCGACAATAAGCTGAGATGACATACAACATGTGACAGCAGCAATAAGAAGCTGAGATGACATACAACATGTGACAGCGACAATAAGCTGAGATGACATACAACATGTGACAGCAGCAATAAGAAGCTGAGATGACATACAACATGTGATAGCGGCAATAAGAAGCTGAGATGACATACAACATGTGACAGCAGCAATAAGAAGCTGAGATGACATACATGTGACAGCAGCAATAAGCTGAGATGACATACAACATGTGATAGCATCAATAAGAAGCTGAGATGACATACAACATGTGACAGCAGCAATAAGAAGCTGAGATGACATACAACATGTGACAGCGGCAATAAGAAGCTGAGATGACATACAACATGTGAAGCAGCAATAAGAAGCTGAGATGACATACAACATGTGACAGCGACAATAAGCTGAGATGACATACAACATGTGACAGCAGCAATAAGAAGCTGAGATGACACAACATGTGACAGCGACAATAAGCTGAGATGACATACAACATGTGACAGCGGCAATAAGAAGCTGAGATGACATACAACATGTGATAGCAGCAATAATAAGCTGAGATGACATACAACATGTGACAGCGGCAATAAGAAGCTGAGATGACATACAACATGTGATAGCATCAATAAGAAGCTGAGATGACATACAACATGTGACAGCGACAATAAGCTGAGATGACATACAACATGTGACAGCAGCAATAAGAAGCTGAGATGACATACAACATGTGACAGCGACAATAAGCTGAGATGACATACAACATGTGACAGCAGCAATAAGAAGCTGAGATGACATACAACATGTGATAGCGGCAATAAGAAGCTGAGATGACATACAACATGTGACAGCAGCAATAAGAAGCTGAGATGACATACATGTGACAGCAGCAATAAGCTGAGATGACATACAACATGTGATAGCATCAATAAGAAGCTGAGATGACATACAACATGTGACAGCAGCAATAAGAAGCTGAGATGACATACAACATGTGACAGCGGCAATAAGAAGCTGAGATGACATACAACATGTGACAGCAGCAATAAGAAGCTGAGATGACATACAACATGTGACAGCGACAATAAGCTGAGATGACATACAACATGTGACAGCAGCAATAAGAAGCTGAGATGACATACAACATGTGACAGCGACAATAAGCTGAGATGACATACAACATGTGACAGTGGCAATAAGAAGCTGAGATGACATACAACATGTGACAGCGGCAATAAGAAGCTGAGATGACATACAACATGTGACAGCGGCAATAAGAAGCTGAGATGACATACAACATGTGACAGCGACAATAAGCTGAGATGACATACAACATGTGACAGCAGCAATAAGAAGCTGAGATGACATACAACATGTGACAGCGGCAATAAGCTGAGATGACATACAACATGTGACAGCAGCAATAAGAAGCTGAGATGACATACAACATGTGACAGCGGCAATAAGCTGAGATGACATACACCACTAGTGGTAGCGGCAATAAGAAGCTGAGGGAAATAGGGAGAGAGAGAGAGAGATTGAGAGAGAGAAAGAGTGAACTAATAGGTACAGCTTTAGTGAAGAATATGGCTTTACTGAAGAACTAAGAGTGATCTCATTACAGCCTTACTATGTGTAAGTCCTAAGGTGAAGGTTATACTCCTGTAATTACTATTGAGACTTGAATGCTAACAGAATGATGTGTGTGTGAGCTACCTTCAGGCAAACTGCACACACTGAGCTAAGACAGGATTGGGCATCCCAACATTGTGAAGCTGTAACCTAGTACAGGCTTTAACCCTTTACAGGGCATAGCGGCCTTTACCGGCCGATCGCTTAAACGAGCGTAGCGTCCGATACTATTATGCATTGTAATAACGCGATCTCTCGGCTTTCCGACGGCTACTTTCACTTTCGCCGATAGCTTGACAACGTGGCCGCCATTTGTAAACGTGCTATCATGAATTTGAACGGACTTTTACTGACTTTTTTTTTTATAGTTTTCGGGATTTTTACGCTGTTTTTCAAAATGGATTTCGGCGATTCTTCAAGTGATAGCCAAGATTTCGCTAGGTTCAATTTAAATGACATTAAAGGGCACGAAGTTGACTATTAATCGGAGCTAGATATCAGTGCAAAGCGTTACTTTGCATTAGCAGTCTGAGTCGGACTTTAAAGAAAGTGATTATGATTCTGAAAATGTGTTTGTAAATTGCCGTATAGATGACGGAAAATCGCAAACAACATGCCGTATTTCGTAAATATTTGTGTTCATATATGGATTACCGACAACAATCACATGAGTAACATATTCTGCATGCTTTTCCCTTCATTGTGTTGTTTATTTAACTAAAATCGGTTGACTAACACCTTATTTGTGATGTTTTTACTAACGCGACACAAAATTTTACAGAACCTGAAAAAATCTTGCCTGTTCAGGGCTGCAAAACGGACAAGCGTCTGCCCTGTAAAGGGTTAACACATACAAGACCAGCCATTTTTCCTACACCCACTAACAATAGCTGTGAGCATCTAAGGTTCACCTAATCTGTCTGTCAGAATTTAATTTTGCACACACTGATGATCATTTTCCTGTACATTTTGAGATAGAATATCAAATGAAAGAAGAGGTAAAATAAGGTTGGGAAAAAGTTATCACCTTGCTTTCTCAACTTCTTCAGCCAAGACTGAAAGGCATCAAAGGTCACTCCGAAGGACTCATCAATCTGTTTGTGATCCAGAACGCCACGACTGGACTGCCCATCTGATTTAAAAATGGAGTTGATCCAGATAGCTTTGATGCCCAGATCACCTGTTATGTAGCTCAGTTTCTCATTTAAACCTGGGGAACATCACAACATCAATATCAAACACACAACAAGACCATGTAGAATCCTTTCAGCTGTTTTACAACATATTCAAATTTTGCTCTGTCCAAACATGCTAGCCTCTAACAAACTAATCACAAGTATTCACAAACTTGTGGCTGGAATTGTTTTAGTAAAGCTTTTCCATTTTGCTAACAATCCTGCCCTCTCCCCAATTATGTGCATCGCCAAAATCTGATAAAACATGGCAAGACTGTCCAGTAAATCTTGCACTGCTTGGGCAGGTGAAGGGCCAGCTGCAAGACACAAGAATACATAGTAGGAAAGAATGGAATCAAGTAGAAGAGAGGAAGCATCAAGTAAAGGCAAAAGAGAGAAAGATTAGAATGGAAGAGAGCAGAGAAAGATGCAAGAGACAAAGGAGAGCGAGAGAGAGAGAGAGAGAGAGAGAGAGAGAGAGAGAGAGAGAGAGAGAGAGAGAGAGAGAGAGAGAGAGAGAGAGAGAGAGAGAGAGAGAGAGAGAGAGAGAGAGAGAGAGAGAGAGATATTAGATAGGGGGGATAAAAGGCCAAGAAGACGGACTTCATAGCGCCGGTTGTTATCCCACATAACTCAGTCTTCACAGAGGATCTAACTGCAGTCCCAAATTCTTACAAATCTGATTATCCTGAACAAGAATTTAGAGGAATAATAAGTTTGTTTTCAAACTGGCAACAGCTTTGTTTCTTGTATCTCTATTAAGTGTTTGCTCATTTGAATGAAGTCCATCATCAGGTGGCCAGTTAGTCCTTTCCCTCTATTATGATGGTAAGTGTGTTGGTAGTTCAGAAAGCATTGGCAAACTACTGAAGCAAAAATTGCCTAATAAGTCACAAACAGGCAAATGCTGGGGTTGATTGTAATACCCTGTAAAGGGCAACTTTTTACAAACAGTTATAATACTAATACATTACATAACAATCTCAGCATTGGTGTAAAGGCTGGAATGGGGTACCATTGTGTTGCACTGTCCAAGGGCTATATTTATTCTACAGGTTGCAACACTTAAACACAATTTAGAACATGCTACTAAAGTACCTAACCTCACAATGGTTAGGACAGAGTGGTGGTGTCATGGGGGGTGTGGTTCATGGGGAAAGCGGCTGGGATCAAACACCACGAACATGGACACGACAAAGGCAGACCGGGTCAACAACTATTAGTTGTCTGGAGACAAAGCGATTAAAAGGATACTAAACTTTGATAATTAACAGTGGAAAGGAGAGGTCATCAATGAACATCACAGTAAATGGGGAGATACTACAGGGTGTCTGCAAAGTCAGGGCACATGATAATTGGATATTTTTGCCAGGAACGTAACAGATTGGCTGAATTACAATTTCCCTAATTGGATTGGAAGACGTGGTCACGTAGAGTGGTCTCCTCGTTCACCAGACCTTAGTCCTCTTGATTTCTTGTTCTGGGGCATGTTAAAGGAGTGTCCATGTGTCCTGAGTTTACGGACACCTGTCGAAGAAGTAACTTGTTTCTCTTATCTTGGACATGTAATAGCAGATGATAGCAGAAGTGAAATAGACATTTTAAAAAATAGGAATGGCCAAAAAATGCTTTCATCAGCACAAAATCAGTATTAACACCTAGTAGGTATACTATTTACTCTGATTATGCGATCCGAAAGGGGAAACCACCCCTGCACAGAAGGATCGATTGTGTCCCAAAAAATTGGGGGTATCCAATTTGGACACAATGAAGAGCTGTGCGGACAGAAAAATCTGAGAACTTTTTTTTTCAAGACACTCAAATGTGAATATCACTGCTTAGAATTGACATACAGGCAACATTGGGGTACCGTTAGATTTGGTTTTTTCAAGGCCTATGTATCTGTGGTGGTCTCATTAGTAAATAATTTTAACATGAGGACTAACATACCTACATCTAGAGAGATTAACAACGTTTTAAAAATGAGAATTGTCAAATGCTAACTATGTGTATACAATGCTCCTGTATGGCGCAGAAGCCTGGACATTGAACACTTGCATAGAAGCCCTGGAGATGTGGATATAGACGAATAGGTCGTATTTCTTGGGGGAAAAAAAACAAAAACTTGGAAAAACTGGAAATGATGAGAGTTGATGAAAGAAATAAAAAGAGAAGTATTTTGGTCATGTTAAAAGACATGATACTCTTATAACAACCAGCTGGAGGTCAAGGTTGAGGGCAAGTGAGCAAGAGGTAGACAACAATACAAGTGGGAAGTCGACAGGGTCGACTTCATTGCACTGGGTTTATCCCATATGGCTCAGTCTCTTTCCGCAAGAAAGCGTTGCACAAAGCACAAACTCCGTAGCTCTAGAGACAACCCGCAGGAGTCTCTCAGAAAAATTTCACTCGCCAACTGAAGGATTCGGCCCGGAATCGAACCCACAACCTTCAGAGCCCGAGTCAAACGGCTAGACCACTTAACCACAAAGACTCCATGCAAGTGGGAAGATAACATCAATCTGACAGAATGTGAGATTGTAGTCTAGGCGAGAGACAGAGAGTCAGAGTGCTGGAGATCCATTGCAGCCAACCTTCATTGTGGAGGCGGCACCTGATTGATTGTTAAAGATTGATGAAAGAGAAAACGTTCTGCAAAAGACTTGCTACAGTACATGATAACCTAGAAAGAATGAACGTTATTCTGGTAGCGTACTTACCATTGAAGTCGCCGACTCCGTCATTGTTGGAATCCTTGAAAGATTTCGGGAACACCTGGTAGACGGTCTCAGTCTGGTACCACTTGAGGTCAGGCCGGGGAGGACATCTTGGGGCCAGAACGATGATGACGATCGCCGTCACCAACATCGCCAACCACCCCAACCAGAACAAGATGAACATGACATACCGCAGACGCACCCAGAACGGGTCGTTGGCATATCTCATCACCTCTTCTTTTCCCAATCCATTGAAAGATATTTCTCCCTCCGACGAGGCTGGGTCAATAATGGCGGTTTTCAGCTCATCATGGTCTCCTCTACCAGCCCCGCCATTAGCGCTGATCAAATGGGCTTTTGACTCGTCGAGATCCAGCTGGACGGTGGTTGTGTTGGTTTCATCCAAGTTAATCTTTGCCCCGTCGTTGACGTCGCCATGGGGGATGGAGACTGTCTCCGGCATTGTTTGGTAGGTAGGCTGTGAAGCAGATATCCAAAATAAGTGTTTTAAAACGAATAACGGTCTTGACTGGAGGACGACAGGCTTGGGTTCTGCCTGATGCAATGTCGGGTCACTGCCGCCTACATCCGGGCACTGGGTGCTGACGTAGTACACAGGCTGGTTCACTAGGTGTTTAGGGGTATCAGCTCGTGTCACCTACTTTATATTACAAGATATTCTTGTTATATTCATATACTGAATGTCTAATAATGTCTAAAACAATTAATAATTTGTATAAACGTTATTTAATTAAATTTGATTATTATGTATTGAATTACAACAGTAAAATGGTTTTATTTTAAATGATTGAACCCTATCCTAAATAGACTGATCCTGACAGGATTATTCCGGTTCTCCGAGTGCAGTTAAGGACAATTCATTTCTCTCTATTTTGCCAAATCCGGGTCAGGGAGACGTACAATGAACAAAATTCCTGCAATATAATTCAGTATCATCAGCGTGATATAGCAAGTCCATTGCAAACAAACAAAAAACTCATTCTGATCATAACCCACACGAAGAGTTCAAATCTTTCACCAGTTCTCTTGCATTTACATGAATTTGCTAGCCAAACAAGTTGATTTTGTCATTTGTGGGATAATGAGGCCACCTGTATGCCTGGGGGGATTCAATGTAACAGATCAGGACATCAGGGACAGTTGGGATCTTTCCTACGATTTTGAGAAATCTGCATACGAAACGGGGATTTCACTCATCTCATATCACCTCATCTTGTTCCTCGTGTACCTTGCGGTGTCGAGGTGAAGCATAAACAGCGGGAGAGTGCCCGTTCATGGGCTTCGTGTATCGAGATTCCTATGGACTCTGCTATTCCCTCTATCCATCATTTACATCATTGCTTGTTGTGGTATACTACAGTTAGTAGTCTAGTTATATGGCCGAACCATTCAATTTGCTGTTTCCTAATTAAATCTAGCGCTGCTATAACCCTCCACTTTAGTCCTGATTTCTTCATTTCTGATTTTCTCCCTTCTTATTACAATGAGTATTCTTCTCAGGGCCGGCTTCGTGGCCTAGAGGTTATGACGTTTCTCCGTAATCTCGTATACTCTCGTCGGTAACATGATGAAGGTGAGAATCAGCAGTGGTTCGAATCGCATCGGTAACTTACGGGGTATGTGAGCCGGCCGCCCAGAAAGCAATGGCAAACTACTGAGCGTAATCTTGCCAAGAAATCAACATACAGCTGAAAGATGCTGGTGTTGACAGCGATGTCCTGTAAAGAATATGAGAAAAAAATACACCCCTACGCCCATATTCAATAAAACATTAGTTTAAATTAATGTGATGATAATGACAACGGTATTTATGTTAATTTCCCTTACAATCCGTTCAGGTTGTTTGGGGTGATAATGTTAATACTTTCAGTCACAAGACATCGGTTCATGACACTGGGGTTAGGTCAGGTCAAGGCGAGTCAGGCTTCATTCACGGGTGTTAGGTCTTCTATTGTCGACAGACTCCGCCCCAATGCCCAGGGGTCAGTACTTCTCCATTGTTCGAATCCTCATCATGGCGGATTTCAAAATCTGACCTGGGCTCCGAGGTCGATCCAATCAACGGTTTTATTGAATGTCGAATCCCGCCTGCGATTACCTTGTCAGGGCCAGATCAAATGATTTCGTGGGCCTTATTCGGCCCGCGGACCGGAAATTTCTCACCCTTGATCTAGTGAATGCAGATTTTACAGGAATGCTTGCCAAGTCTAAGGTGTTTAACTAGGTGTGACACGCTGCCCGCGCCGATCGAATCAGATCAACATACCCCAGTAAACACGGCAAATCGCAAAATAACTTATGTCCGGATCCGGCTGCGAATATGATTGTCTACGTAGTAAAGGGCCCAGATTCTAATACAGGAAGTTACTGACACAGACAAGATCGTTCATCCTGAAAGTACGAATGTATGTAAATACTAGCTGACCCGGCCCGGCTTCGCCCAGGCCCTGGAGGGGATCTATCTATCTATCAGTCTGTCTGTCTGCTTGTTTGTCTGTCTGTCTGGCTGACCCGGCCCGGCTTCACCCAGTCCCTGGTGGGGAGCATCTCATTTAATTCATATAAGTAGTCATATAAGCTCTCCCGTTCCCGACTATCTGTCTGTCTGACCGGGCCCGGCTTCACCCAGTCCCTGGTGGGGAGCATCTCATTTAATTCATATACGTAGTCATATAAGCTCTCCCGTTCCCGACTATCTGTTTGTCTGTCTATCTGTCTGTCTGTCTGTCCCGGCTTCACCCAGTCCCTGGTGGGGAGCATGTCATTTAATTCATATAAGTAGTCAAATAAGCTTCCGTTCCCGACTATCTGTCTATCTATCTGACTTTTTTTTTTTAAATTTTTTTTTAAATTTTGGGTTTGGCGGTCATCCCAGACTAGCTGGTTCCCCGCCTCCCCTGTTTTTGGCGTGGACCCTTAGTCCCACTGTGAGCTATTGCCCACAGTGGTCCACCAGGCCCACATTTAAAGTGATGCTTATGTGAGGTTTTTTCTTTTTCTTTTTGGATCACCCGGCCCCCGACCAGACCAGGTCTATCTATCTTTTTTTTTCCAACGTTTATTTCATACAAAGCAATGTATATTTACAAGGTGTAATGCGTGTTTCTTTGTTTGTGTATATTACAGAGCGTTGCCGTTTGTTAGTGTTATGTGTCACATGCGTTAAAAACAATTACATGCATATACAGTTATGATAATATGACATTTATGGCATAGTGCATGTAAACACACATTCCTCGTTTCATTTCCATATTCACACTTGGAATGCATGTTACCCCTGTCCATCTCTCTCTCTCTCTCTCTTTCTCTATCACACACACATACCCACACACACATTCTCTTGCTTTTTATAGATGATAGTGCATGGATTTCAGTGATCTAGGGCAATAGACTTAACAGTGTATGGGGGGGGGGGAATGGGGTTCCATGTGCATATATTAATATAATTACCTGTGTATCAACCAAAGCAATAGTTATATTTACCTAGATACCTACACGAATTACCCATACTTGGCTACCCATATACAAATACCATACATGTTGGCCTTGGTATTCTACAACTATGTATTCGTGCTGGGAAATCCTGTTGAAAATAATAGGCAAAGAGCAAACCGCTGAACGCAAAATTGCCTAGTGACCAGCCGCTACTAGACACACAAAGCCGGTGGCCGGGTCTTACAAAGGACACGCAGCCAGTTTTCTACAAAGCCGTTGTTTCCCTAGGCCAGAGGCGTGTAATATCTGTGCTCTCCGATGCTTGTTTCCACCTAGTAAGAAGTGTTCCAAAGTATTTACAAAATAAACCGCACACAGGGCTCGCGTCGCGAGGCGCACACACGTTCTAAAATTTCCGCAACAGTGACTGGTCTGGGACGCTCCCGTTCAAACTGCACTGTTGTTAGTCAAAACGACCGGGTGTCGGTATTATATGATAGCCCTCTGAGATAAAACATGTATATCCATATTCTATGTTCCACATTCTACCATACAAGCATGCACCTATATGTGTGCATGTACACATATATGCGTGCATGTCCACATTCATACATATTATGGATATTCAATTGAGTAAACAAATAAACTGGTTTTATTTCGTTATGTCTGTGTGTTTGTGAATATTTGTGTTATTTTGTTTTGGAACATATGCAGTATTAAACGTGAATTGTACGTTTTGTATTTGTAAATTGCGGCGTTTCTACAGGACCATACTAGGTACCTGTATTCTGCTAGAGAAATCAGCAATTTCGTGTGGTTGTCTTTGGAAGATTTGGGTAAAGTGTTTAAAAAAACTGCTTTATACATATCTGTTTTCTTTTTGGTGAATGTTTCAATGAGTTGTCTCAGTGTGTCTAGTGCGGTTTGGACTGTTGGACAAGTGTAATAAATGTGATCTTCGGTTTCCTGTATGTTCCGTCTGCAGAGCTGACATTGTGTTATTTGTTTTGCCCTGCGTGCTTGTTTTTCCGTAGTAGGTGACATGTTAAAGATTAAACGGTACGTAATTTCTCTGGCTTTGGGTTTGATGTGCGGATTGTGGAGATTAGTGAAAGTACATGTGTAGTCTTGTATGTAGTATTTTTGTCCCCTTTTTATTCTGAGTCGTAGTGGGGGTGCTTGTTGATTGACTAGATATTTGTAAATCTGGTTTGTTGTCTGGTGTAGTAAATGCTCGCGTCCTTGAAGTGCGTGTATGCATGTCTTGTAGAAAGCGGGTAGTGTTCCAAAATGGTGTGGTGAATTAAGTTGTATTCTTCTAAGGTGTTGCAGTCTGAGTTCTATGTAATAGAGTGCTAGTGGGTGTTTTTCAGGTTGATTGAGGATATGTCCTATGTGTTGGATTCTAAGCGCTTGTATTTTTGTATCTATGTCTTGTAGTGCTATTCCTCCTTTTCGTTTGTCCTGTATGAGTGTCTTATGTTTGATGGAATAGATTGTGCTGCCAAAGATGAAACGTCTGATGTGTTTGTTGATGTCTGTGACTGTCTGTTTAGGAGGGTCTAGCACTGTGACTAAATATATTATTTTGGGAATGACGAAAGTGTTAACTATGATGCTCCTACCAAATATTGTGGATGTCTTATAGTGCAGCATGTCTATAATTTTTTGTGTGAGGTTTTGCCATGTCTGTGCGTGCATCTGTCGGGAGTTATTAGGAAATGTTATCCCATATAGTTTGATGTTGTCTGTGGCTGTTAAGTCGGGAGGGAAAGTCTGTTTTGTTTCGCCACTTACCGAAACCCATTATGTGTGATTTTTGTATGTTTAATTTTGCCCCACTCCCCTTACCAAACTGTGTAAAGGTGTAAAGTATATTTGTAACGGATGTTTTGTTGGTGGGGAAGAAAGCGGTGTCGTCTGCGTATGCAAGCAACTTCCGCTCTCCTCCGCCTGGTATGAATGTGCCTGTGATGTTGGTGTCTTGTCTGATTGCTTCTAGTAGTGGTTCTAAAACCAGCACATATAGGAGCGGCGACAGAGGACATCCTTGTCTCACCGATCTTGTGAGCCGGAAGCCCGCAGTGAGTGTGTGGTTAACCAACACCTTACTCTCAGGATTCCGGTACAAGATCGCTATCCACCTCCCAAAGTACTGGCCTAAATTGCATTGTGTTAATGTCTTGTGTAGATAGGAGTGGGAAATTCTGTCAAAGGCTTTCTCCTGGTCTAGGGACAAAAGAGAGGCCTGACAGTCTTTCTCCTGTGTGTATGTGATGATGTCTCTAATAAAATGTGTATGCTGGTGAATGTTTCTATGTGGTACGCCGCATTGTTGGTCTGGGTGTATGAGTGTTGACATAAAAGGTCTCAGTTTGTGGGTCAGTGCTTTAGTTAGTATTTTATAGTCTGTGTTGAGTAGAGATATGGGTCTGTAATTTTTCATCTGTGTCTTGTCTGTGTTGTGTTTAGGTATGAGTGTTATGTACGACATGTTGCAACTGTCTGGTAGTTGTTCTTTGTCAAAGGCGTCTTGATATACTTTAAGAAGAAGGCCACCTAAGATAGGAAAGAAATGTTGGTAGAATTCTACAGTCAAGCCGTCCGGTCCTGGTGTCTTGTCTTTGTTCATTTTGCTGAGTGCGTGTGTTATGTCTGCTAGTGTTAGTTCTGTGTCTAGTGTGTCTTTGTCTGCATCTGACAGCTGTTTACTGTATTTTAGAAATTTGTCTTGTGTCTGTGTGTCTACTGTCTCTGCTGTAAATAGGTGTGTGTAGTATTGATTGAATGCTTCTGTTATTTGCGCGGGTTCTGTTTGTGTGGTGCCTTGCATGTCTATTATTTTGCCTATTTGTCTGCTGTGTTGTACGTTCTGTTCAATCGCTAAATATTGTTTACTGGGGAGACTCTTGCGTGATTGTGGTTAGTTTTGTTCTAAGGAGGGCGCCTAGATATCTGTGTTGTTGGTGCTGCTCTAATTGTTCTTCTAGTGTGTTTAAATGTGGTGCTTTGTTGTCCATCTGTTTTGTTAGTTGTATGGCTGTTTGTATAATTTGTTCTTGTCTTAATCTGTCTTTGTGTATGATGGATGCTAGGTGTTGTGTTCTGCTTCGTATTGTATTTTTCAGTAGGTCCCAGTATTGTCCGATGTTATCAGCCGGTATGTGGTCGGTATATGTGTGTAAAAGTTGTACCATGTATTTCTCATATTCTGTATTCTTTAGAAGTGTGTTATTAAATTTCCAATGTTGTGAACGTTTGTTTATCTGTGTGTTTATGTTGCTTGTACTGATGTGTGCTAAGATGGCTTTGTGGTCTGTGTACTGTAATGTCTCTTGTAGGTGCCTAGTGTTTACTATGTGGTGTGTTGCAGGTATATATATCCTATCTAATCTTCTTGCTGTGTGGTGTGTTTTATTTGTGTGGGTTGTTTCTCGCTTATTTGGATGTTTGTGTCTGAATGTGTCTATTAAATTGTGTGTGTCTAAAATGTTTTGCAGTGTTTCTAACTGTGTTGTGCTTTCTCCTTCCATTCTCCTAACCTGTGTCTTCATTTCTCCGCCTATTATATCCAATGCCTGTAAGACGCAGTTGAAATCTCCACAGAGTATGATGTTCTGTCCTCTGTATGTGTGTGTGAGTAGTGTGTCTAGTTCTTCATAAAATTGTGGCTGATAGTTGTAATTTGGTGGTGCATGTATGTTGACAATGGTATATGTATGTGAGGTGTTACTTATCTGTGTTATGCTGATTCTACCCTGGCTATCCCGATTTGTTTTTAAAATGTTCCACCTATCTGATGTTTGTAGTATGGCTGTCCCAGAACCTATGTTTTGGACTGCCAAACTGAAGTGTGCATGTCTTAGTCCTAATTGTGTTGTAATTTGTGCGCCATGTATATCTGAATGAATATTTGTCTCTTGTAGCAGGATGAAATCTGGTTTGTATTTGTGTATGAGTGTGCAAATGTGTTGTTGTTTTGTGCTTATACCAGATATATTTAAACATATTATTTTTATGTCGTCACCCATCACAAGTATATAAACAAAAGAAAATTATATTGCGTGCAAATGACAATTGACATTACTAAAGGAAGTAAAGAAATATGCTGCATATAGCTGTTCAGTGCGTTTTGGACATTCCCGAGTTCTCTTTGTCTTCAGTGTCAGTGGCGATAAATAAACGTCTTAAGGATATGTTGTCCTCTTCCTCTGTGTTCTGTTCGTTGATCATTTGTCCTTACTGTGGGGCTGTCCGGTTTGTTTACTTTTTTTGGTGTGGCAATTGGAGAATCGTCGTCTTCACTATCGCTGTTTTCTGCGTTTTTCTGCATTCTATTGCGCTTCTTGTTATGAATCACTTTAATGAAAGCCATCTTTGTCTACCTCTTTGTCATTTTTAATGGCCTCCCGTTCATCTGAATTGTTTTCCTTGGTCGGGGTTGGGGATGGGTGTGTATTTGGGGTGGTAGGTGATTTGGATTTGGGTTGGGTTTTGCTGTCTTGTTCCTTTTGTTGATTTGTTCTTTGTGTTGTAATGTCGTTTGTGGCCAAGGTATTGGTGATTTCAGTCTCGATTGGTGTTGTTACTGGCGTGGGCATTAGTGCTGCCTTCGGCACTGTGGTTTCCACTTGTTCTCGTGATTGTGTCGGTGGCTGCTGACTCTTTGCTTCTACCAGCGGTGGAAAGTTTTCCACCGTGTTTTCATCAACCTTTGGCCGCGGTCTTCGGCTCGGGCACCTGATTGGCCCAGTGGTCGTCCAGACCACAGTTTGGGCACGTTGTTCTGCGCCCAGGCATCGTGAAGAGGATACGGTGGTTGTTACCGGTTATTCCAGGGATGTTTAACCTAGCATAATGCGGCACTTCTTGAGTTGAATTGCACAAAGCACCCCACTTCCCCGCACCATATTTCAGTCTGAATACTTCGGCGTCTTTGTCGCCTGTTGCCATTCCGACCAACTCTTTGACAGCCTCGCGGCTCATGGTATTTGGCAACCAGTGTATGGTCACCCGCTCTTTTTCCTTTTCCACGTGCTGGATCTCTATTTCAAGATCGCAGCTCGCGACCTTTAGTTTCAGTCCATGTAATTCTTGATATTTTTGGTTGTACGCTACCTGTGTTAAGTTCACAAACCAGCGCGTAGGTATTTCGAAGCGGTAAATGTCCGTTATGCCACCCGCGGGAACACCAGCTGGGCCCAACAAAGAGCTGGCGATTAGAGTCGGTGTGCATTTTACTGCCGCTCCTGGTCCTGTTACAGACAGCACGAGGGTACCTGTGCTGTGTAGCTTACCGTGTACTGCGCTGGTTGTGAAGTTATAAACTGGTTGGTCCATGTTCTCAGAAACCACAGGTCACGTCCAGTTGAAATAAACCACACACAATCTTTATCACAAACCGAATCCCTAAATAGGGTTTTATAATTTATACGTTGTGACAAATGTTGTAACCTGCTAATCACATCAACAAGCCGCCACAATTCAAACTGAGCTATCTGACCCGGCGTGGTTTCGCCCAGCTCCTGGCGCACAGTAACTTAAAAGAATGTCCTTCCACACACCATTCAATGAAAACTGTAGAAAAAGATGGGTTACAATGTTATGCATTATGCATTATTTTTATAAAAACTTTGAAAATGCCTTAAAGATTATATCATTATTTATTATAACTCATATGCCTGAAAATAACTATA
This sequence comes from Cepaea nemoralis, assembly GCA_014155875.1. Classification (NCBI taxonomy): domain Eukaryota; kingdom Metazoa; phylum Mollusca; class Gastropoda; order Stylommatophora; family Helicidae; genus Cepaea; species Cepaea nemoralis. The sequence continues at coordinate 44,186 of JACEFZ010016252.1, forward strand.
GACAAAGAGTTTAACAATAGTGCAAGTAAGTCCAACAATATGACTATAAAGTATATAGAAATGTTATTAAAAGTTATGCCCCTTGAAATAACTTTTCTAGAGTGAAGTCCCCCTGCTATATAGACATTATATAATGAAAATGGAAAAGTAAATGTTATTAAATAAGTAGAAGATTTTACACTAAGAAACTATTATAGTCGGTTGCACAGGAATGAAAGGAAGACGTGTAGAAAATTTCATCTCAATCGGATGTACTGTTATCGAACGCATCCAATACATAAATACCCACAAACACACAAACATACACTCTGTTTTATAGATATAGATGTAACGGATCCGACAAAAACTGTTTTTTCTTAACACAACATGATATGTATTCACCTTTCTCAACTGAAATCTTGGAAATGATATAAGAACATGGAGATCAGCACCAGGATGTGCAGTAGATTTTCTCAGTATGATGCAAGTTTTCGAAATGCCGCCCATGAATTGTTCAAACTATATTTTGATGTCGCTGCTTATGCCGCATCCTTACGGTGCCGCCTGATGCGGCCGCCTCTCTGTATCACAGCACGGCAGGACCCTGATCAACATGGCCAAAAGGATAAGCGCAGTATGTCTTAAACTCCCGGCGCGCTGATGGTGTTGTAGCGAGTTCACCTTGCTGCATCGTTTAGCTTCTCGTCCTTGACTTGGTGGCGTAACTTACAAGTACCTCACACGCCTTTTGGTAGGGGACATTGGCAACAGAGAAATCTAGACCATACGTAAAAACATCAGTCCAGCATGTACTATGCTTGTTAAAACAACAAACAATGAACTGGAGATTCAATGTACGGAGTACGGAGCTGGGTTAATCTGCCATGTGCAGGGCATGGCAATTCATTCTGTATGCCCAATATCAGAGCATCATTATCCGGCCCTGCGTTAATAATGGAAGCCTCTTTGGATGGCGAATAATGTCCATGGTCTGCCCATGACTTCTTTTTATGGCCGACCGGTATGCATGCGGCTGTTCTCGTCAAACCTGTTACGGGTATCACCTGCGGTGGTTGTGAGAAGATGACGTCACGACTTTGCGGTCGTGAACTGTTGAAGGAAGCCACTCGGGAAGGTTGACCCCCTTACCAAAACCTGGGAAGAGGTCGGATATGTTCAACGACAGATGCAAATATCACAGTTCTGGTGTGAACAGATACAACGAAATTGCGCTCAAAACAAACAAAAAATATCGGACGAACGAAGAAGAAGACTAAGACACTATTTTCGTTTAAGGTTCAGTCAAGGGTCGCTTGTACGTCCCTCTAAGGCAGTGGTTCTCAACCGGTGGGGGGGGGGGGGGGGAATTTCAGGGTTTCCAGGGGGGGGGGGGGAATTCAGATTATTTCAAGATCGCGTTAATACAAGAACTGATTACTTGATATTGTTTTTCCCTCCATACTTTACGGTTCTGTACTTCTCGCTCTTCTGAAATTCGATTTTATAACGTAAGTAGACCTGCAAATTACGTTTCATGTAGACGTCTAGACTTGTTCTAGTATGTGTTACTAAATTTAGCTTCCATTTTTACGTATACTTTGTGGGTGGGGGAGATTTATAGGGAGGGAATACGAAAGGGGCGGGGGGGGGGGATGACATTCTGAACATATGGTGAAGGGGTGCATGGGCCAAAAAAGGTTGAGAACCACCGCTCTAAGGTCTTCTGGCCTGAGGTCCTTGTTCTGATGTACATGTGTTTGTTCATGTTGACTGGCACCTGGCCATCTTGACAGACGATAGTTTGTAAAATGGGGTTATCTCTCCATAACACAAAGTCTTGGCTGAGTTTAGAGACCACGTGTAGCCCATGGAGCTTGATCCCTCTCTCGGCCTGCCTAGTTCGCTCCAGAGGAAAGTTAACACCAATACATTTGGAACAAGACAAGCTGCAGAAGCTGCCAGATCAGTATAGCAATACTCTAACTGACCGCCTGTCTGTGCTTCTACCCTAGACCAGTTGCCGACCAAGGCTTAAGGCCTGGTCTGCCATGCCATGACATTTAGTCTGCAGGTTGCATTTCCTCGCACTAGGGTAGGGTTGTACCATCTCAACTGCACTCCTCCGCCCTTATCCTTTTGTACAACATGGGGTGTCGGGTTTGGTGAGCACCGCCCAACAATCGGTGCTAACAGAATGCAGGTAGTACCACCGCCTCCTACTGTCATTAGGTAGCTCAGTCATATCTACTTTATTGCTACTGGTACTATTGGGGTTGGAACTCTTCGCTGGCTTCAGAGGATGGGGACGGAGCGCTTATGGGAATGCCCCGAATGCTGTGATGTCGGTTCTTAAACCAATCAATCAATCAATCAATCAATCATATCTGACTATGACATGTACTTTTTATTTTGTCTACAAAATTTGTCAACATACCCTCCTGTTTCATTTTATGTTGTCATATCCTGTTTTATCATATCCTGTTTTATGAAATCGTTTTATAGTGTTACGTCATCGTGATTTCCCAGCATGCACCAGGTTAGCGGGCTGTGGTTAAAGCAAAACGGATGTTATGGGTAAAATCAAGAATGCTTTGTCATATTTGTTTTGCATTCGTGCTCATGACAAGTCACGCTTTACTGGCGAGACTATGGATTCGAGCGACATCCTGCTCAATCTGCTGCTGAACTTGCTTCAGTTCGTCTGGGATGTATTGAACGGCTGTTATCTGTGTCTCTTGTGTCTTGCCTTTTTCTTCCTCCATGTTGTTGAGCTTTGATCTTAGGTCCTTCGGTTGGCCTTCGAGTTGCGCTTTGTCACTTTTTGTGAGTCGATTGGTCGCCTCGTACTGCCTCCTGGCCTCTTTATAGGACAGGTTAGTTATGATGGCAAACTTCATTGCTTCTCTGCTGTCTAGGTGGCAGGGGCAGTCGAGGTACTTGGCGCCGTTGTTGCCGAGGCAGTCGGCACACTTTCTGTTAGTGTTAGGCCTCCTGAGGTCCGTGTCGGTCTTTGTATGCTGGCACTGACTATACGGATGGGGTCCAGAGCAGTATCTACCTCACTTTTGCAGGTGGCACGGGTGTGAAAACATTTCTGGCACTTAGAGCACTGCAGCACTATCGGTATATAGGCTCTGGAACTTGATCTTTTTTTTGTCCCATCTAACGACTTGAAGGATCACTGGATCCTCCGATGTTACGATGACGGCTGTGGAGGAGATGTTATTCTTGCCGATGATCCTCTCAGCGCTGGTGATCTTGAGTTACCTGTTCTCTCTCGTGTTGGTGTGTAGCCACTGCGCTATCGCTATCACAACCTCCCAGATGTCGTATGACCGTGGAATAAAAATATGAAGGGAAATAATATTATCTTTTTTTATTCTAAGGGAAACAATCTAAAATTAAAATATTACTACAACACAGGCCAGAATTCTATTTTTGTCATAAAGTAATACAATGTTTGTTCGTATTTTACTAAACTATATAACAAGTTGTTTGCGGTACTGTAAGCCTTTGGCAGTTATTTGGTTTTGTAAGAAATAGGATACCATTATTTAACTATTTAGATAATATGATAAAGCGTTATGCCTACTTAATATTAACATACTACTTAATACTTAACAGAAACAGGCAACTCTGACTGGTTCTCAGTCGAAACAGGAGTGAAACAGGGCTGTGTCTTATCACCGATGCTTTTTGGAATAGCTATCGACTGGGTCATGCGCAAATGCACAAACAACACAAATATGGGTATCCATTGGGTTGACAAAATTCTAGAAGACCTGGACTTTGCCGACGACATAGTGCTTTTGAGTTCAACACACCCGGATGCCCAAGAGAAAATAAACCACCTCCAAAATGTTTCAGGACAAATTGGTCTCCAAATTAATACCACAAAAACAAAGACTATTGATCTTACCACCAGTTCAGATGACACCAAATTGAACAGCTACGTTCTTGAAAAAGTCAACAGCTTTACATACCTAGGAAGCAAAATGACATCTACAGGGGACTCAACACCAGAAATATCATCTAGAATCGCACTGGCATCTAGTGCCTTCAATAAGCTGTCAAACATCTGGAAGTCAAAGACACTCAGCAAACACACAAAACTTAAAATCTTCAACTCTTGTGTGGTTCCAGTGTTAACGTATGGTTGTGAAAGTTGGAAATCAACGGTAGCTTTAGATAAAAAAATTAGACAATTTTGAGAACAAATGTCTTAGAAGACTTCTAAACATCCACTGGACAGACTTCAGAACCAATTCGCAAATAAGACAAGAGACTAAGCAAGATACAGTATCCAATTTCATAAGAAGACGCCGTTGGAACTACATCGGCCATGTACTCAGAATGGACAAGTCAAGACTCCCCTACCAAGCCCTCATATGGTCACCAGTAGGGAAAAGAAAACGGGGAAGACCAAGAGAGACCCTGCGTAGAACCATCATTAGAGAAGGCTCATTCAATGGCCAAGTAAATATCCAAGATCTACAACAGGTAGCAGCGAACCGCCAAGCATGGAGAGACAGGACTTCTGCCCTATGCGCCGCCTTAGGCTCAAGAGGAAAGACTAACTAACTAACTACTTAATATACAGATTGTACAGGTTTTCATTTATTACGTCGAACGCTTAGAAAAATTTATACAACAATAATTTTTGAGGGGGTACATTCATGTGCCTCACTGACTGCTAGCTTCAGGCTGACAACAATGAACAGCCTATGTCTTAGGCGAGAGACGAGTGGCTGTACTCTCTATCACTGACTGCTAGCTTCAGGCTGACAACAATGAACAGCCTATGTCTTAGGCGAGAGACGAGTGGCTGTACTCTCTATCACTGACTGCTAGCTTCAGGCTGACAACAGTGAACAGCCTATGTCTTAGGCGAGAGACGAGTGGCTGTACTCTCTATCACTGACTGCTAGCTTCAGGCTGACAACAATGAACAGCCTATGTCTTAGGCGAGAGACGAGTGGCTGTACTCTCTATCACTGACTGCTAGCTTCAGGCTGACAACAATGAACAGCCTATGTCTTAGGCGAGAGACGAGTGGCTGTACTCTCTATCACTGACTGCTAGCTTCAGGCTGACAACAATGAACAGCCTATGTCTTAGGCGAGAGACGAGTGGCTGTACTCTCTATCACTGACTGCTAGCTTCAGGCTGACAACAATGAACAGCCTATGTCTTAGGCGAGAGACGAGTGGCTGTACTCTCTATCACTGACTGCTAGCTTCAGGCTGACAACAATGAACAGCCTATGTCTTAGGCGAGAGACGAGTGGCTGTACTCTCTATCACTGACTGCTAGCTTCAGGCTGACAACAGTGAACAGCCTATGTCTTAGGCGAGAGACGAGTGGCTGTACTCTCTATCACTGACTGCTAGCTTCAGGCTGACAACAGTGAACAGCCTATGTCTTAGGCGAGAGACGAGTGGCTGTACTCTCTATCACTGACTGCTAGCTTCAGGCTGACAACAGTGAACAGCCTATATCTTAGGCGAGAGACGAGTGGCTGTACTCTCTGTCACTGATGAACAGATTGCGATACAATTTAAGACGGATTTATTGAAACTGTGGCAAACATTATGTCAGTCATAATTGAAACTTCGATCGGAGACATTACAGTGGATCTGTATACAGATGAAATACCAAGATGCTGCAATGAACTTTTTGAAATTGTGCAAGATAAAATACTACAACTTTTCACTGTTTCATACTGTTCAGCAAAATCTGGTAGCTCAGGCTGGTGATCCAACAGCAACTGGAAGGGGTGGTGAATCCATTTTTGCCATGCTGTATGGAGAACAGGCCAGATTCTTTGAGATGGAAATATCTCCTCGAATTAAACACAGCAAAAAAGGTCTCATCTCAATGGTAAACAATGGCAGTGACATGCATGGCTCTCAGTTTTTCTTCACACTTGCTGACAACTTGGATTACCTGGATGGGAAGCACACAGTGTTTGGAGAGGTTGCAGAAGGTTTTGATATTCTTGAAAAACTCAACAATGCCTACTGTGATGAGACTAATAGACCATTTCAGGATATAAGAATATATCATACTATCATCCTTGATGATCCATATGAAGACCCTGATGGCCTGATAATTCCATCAGTATCCCCTTCTCCAACAGAGGAAATGTTGAATAGTGACCACATTGCATGTGATGCAGACATTGGTGAAGACAAAGATAAAACAGAGGAAGAACTTGCAGAGATGATGGCAGAAAAAGAAGCCAAAACACACAGATTCTGGAAATGGTGGGTGATCTCCTGACGCAGATGTGGCACCTCCAGAGAATGTACTATTTGTTTGTCAAGCGTAACCCAGTAACAACATCAGAAGATCTTGAAGTCATATTTTCAAGGTTCGGTCCAATCGTCAACTGTGATGTTATTAAGGATTCCAAGACTGGTGAATCCCTGCAATATGCTTTCATTGAATTTGAAAATCCTCAACATTGTGAGAATGCATATTTCAAGATGGATAATGTACTTATTGATGACAGGACGCATCCATGTTGATTTCAGTCAGTCTGTGTCTAAACTCAAATGGAAAGGAAAAGGGAAAGGTGTAGAAATCATACCTACTGGTGATGCACCTGTTTATGTGTTAAAGAACCAGCACAGATCTAATGATCAGTATGATCTGGTGTATGAACATGATGAAGTCAAAACTGATCATGAATATAAAACAGAAGTTAAGAAGAGACAGAATCATGCAGATGGTGCAAAGGGTCAACAAAAACAGAGAGATTCTCAAAGTCTGGTTTGCAAAAGCAATAGTGAGCACAAATACAGAGAGGGTGGCTCTCATAAAGGTAAAAGGTCAAGGACATCTGATACAGATGGGGCAAACACAGACATAAGTGAGCTGGAGTTTAAGTCAAAAAAATCTGGCAGTCATGCAGAGAGATATGCCAAGAAACATACAAGTCAGAGAAGGCAAACTGAATACGTTGAATTTAGAGAGGGAAGTAAGGAGAGGAAGTATGATACACATAAAGAAAGATCTGCAAATCAGAAAAGACCAACAACTACGTGGGATAGTAACAATGAGGGAAGAGAAGACACAAAATATCACAAGAGTGGTCATTATTCTGGCACAGCCAGTGATAACAATCAAGCTAACAAATCTTCTGCAGAAAAGAAAAAGAGCAATAAACATAAAAAAACACAGGTACAGTTCAGACTAATTACTGCATTACCAGTAAAAGTTAACAAATCAGGAAGTATGATTGATGTGATGAAGAAGAGCAGTGATGTGCTAATGTAAACTTTTATTTTCTCAATTCTAACCCGTTTAAATACCTCATATCATTTAATGAGTCAGTAATTTAAAAAAAAAAAAAAAAATTCAGGCTGACAAGATCTGTAAGGCAGGGGTACCCACTATCACCACTTCTGTATATACTGACACAAGAGCCATTATTATAAAAGATCAGACAAGATACCAGCATTAAAGGCACTTTCATACAGGGAATAGGAGAGCAAAAGGTCATTGCTTATGCAGACGATACTGCATTCTTCCTACAAGCAACACATCAATCAGAAACATACTGCATACGTTCTCCCACTTTGGGAAAGGCAGTGGAGCCAAAATTAATATACAAAAATCACAAATTATGGGCCTGGGAAAGTGGAAACAAAAGTCTGATTTCCCTCCAGACCTAACACATACTCGCATTCAACTCAGAGGTACAAAACATCTACGCTAACAAAGAAAGTATAACGAGCAATGCGAATAGTAAAAATAACATTGAAGAAAATTAGAATTTCCTGAAAGAGACCTTGCTAAATGCGGCAACAAACACAGTCGGCTACGTACAAAGACAGAAGAAGAAGTGGCTAAGCGATAACACATGGACGAAGATACAAGAAAGAAAGCAAACAAAGCTAACACTTCTTTCTACAAAAGACACATCTTCATATGAAACCCATAAGCAAAAATACTCCATGTTGGATAAAGAAGTGAAACCAAGCGCACGAAAAGATAAACAGAACTTTATACACAGCTTGGCCGCCGATGCCGAATCAGCTGCCAAAACTGGAAACAACAAAACCGTATTCCACATCATGAAACAACTATGCAATCACTCCCCTACACCAGACAAACCCACCAAAAGCAACGATGGGTAGAACATTTCAAAGAAATATTAAACAGACCGCAGACTGACAGTGTTCCCAACCTGGATGGAGAAACCACCATACACCCCACTAGATGCCTCCTGTGAGTCATTCACCATGGAAGAGATTAAAGCAGCCATCACATTGCAGTATACCTGGAAATGAAGAGGCTGACAGACTAGCAAAAGAGGGTGGACGACTACCACAGCCTGACATAGACATAACCTATCCTATAATGAGGCAAAGAGGTTGATAAAAAGCACTTATAGAACCAAATGGGAATCAGAGCATCCAGGCCACCAGAAGGATGATACATATTACAAACTCGACCGAAGAGAACAAGTAGCAATCTTCAGACTCCGCACAGGACATAACAGGCTGAAACACCACTTGTTCAATAAACTAAAGATAGGAGATACCGATGAATGTAATTGTCGAACTGGAAAAATGACAGCAAACCATTTGCTGCAGGATTGTCCAACATATGCAGAACAGAGAAAGATATTTTGGCCCACACCTGCTCCATTTGAGGACAAGCTCTATGGAGATATCAACAAGCTCAAGTAGTTACTTTAACTACATACAGGTTGACATTTAAAGGTGCATGAAGAAGTATTCAGATTGCCCACACTTCATACCACAGGTATGTCGGTTACAAAAGCGACCCAGAGGCATGAAATGGAATATTGCTTGGATCGCAAATCCATTATTGGAAAGTCCAAATCGAAAGCTCGCTATGTGGGCTTCATAAAAGGTGGAAAAGTGTCCTAGTGGCACGAAATGAAATATTGCTTGGATAGCAAATCCATTACGTGGAAAGTCCGAATGGAAAGCTCAATGTGTGGATGTCATCTGCAGACTGCATTCTTCTGGTTTCTGGAAGAACAGCCTATGGTGAACGGAAGGCCCAATATACGGAAGTGAGGCTAAGCAGCCATGTGCAGGACGTGACGATTCCTTGGGTGAGCCCAGTACCGCTATGTGTTGGCTCTGCAAGTATGGAAGCCTCTTTGGATGGCGGGGAATGCCCATGGTCTGCCCCTGCCTTCCCTTGAGGGCTGACCAGGATGTCTTTGGCTGTTCTATATGGGCCAGCTGGGATGGGGGATAACACCACAACAGTGAGAATAAAACGTCCTAAGAAACTCCCAGGATGGTTAACCCGGTCAAAAAATGCCCGCAGAAGTCGGATGTGTCGGCCTAACGGCGCAAGAACGCAGCTTTGCTGTAAACAGGCACAACGCAATCACATCCGAAAAAAACCTCTGGATGAACGAAGAAGAAGAAGATATTCGAGAACTATCTGCTGTAGGTGGCGTTGTGGCTAAGAGTTTACAAACGCAGCCCCGCAAACCACGTTCGAAACACAGCTGCGGGCGATTTGGAAGCAGACCGCTTTGCGCTGGTTTTCATACAATGGTATGAGTATATCAGTGACTCAGAAATCAATGGCAAACTACTAAACTTAAACTTACCAGGGAATGACAAACAATAAAATTGATGGGGTTGTATGTGACGTCATGTGAAGACTGCAACGAAGACTGCAGAATGACTGCAACGAACTTTTTAACTAATTGGAGACACCTTGCGGCAATTGTAACAGCATGATAAATAAATTCACAGGTATCGATTGACACTGATAGTGAGACATGGAAAGATGTAGCGATCAGAGAAAACACTCGACAATATACACACTGAAATTTCTTTCTTTCTTTCTTGTGTTCGTTGGCTTGAGCTCCAACGCAAAGTCCTGTATGTCGGATGAAGGCATCCTGTTGTCCAACATCAGTGTGATGTCATACAGGACCTGAGGTTTGCGTGAGTATCCGTTGTCCCATGTCTGGCTTATTGGTGTGCAGACTGGTGGTTCCTCGCCATACAGGCAGACACTCTCCGACTTCGGAGGAATCGGCGATCCTATTGACTTCAGCCAGGACCCCGAAGGGACCTGTTGCCCAGGACGCTCGGCGAGGACGCGTCAATAGGTCTTGGCCATTATATAACCCGGCCCCTGGTGCCTTGGAAACACCTCTGCGTCCCACACTGAAATTTATGAGCCAGTTATTGAAACTATCCCGATGGACAAGCATCTATTGGCTGCATATGAGCCAGCCATTGGAACTATCCCGATGGACACGCATCTATTGATTTCAAGTGAGCCAGACATGGGAAAACTTAGGTTCGATAAAAGGAAAGACATTACAAAGAAACGAATAACTGCTAGCGGAGACCAATGAAACAACATATGTAAACGACACTCCGGTATGGATTTCACTATCAGTCAGTACACCGTTAGACTTTAAAAAAAAAATTGCACGTCATTTGCAGGATGTTAGAGTAAACCCAGATTACTTTTCTAGACAAGTTTATGTTCGGTACTTTGCCATTGCTTTCTGAGTGAGAAATCAACATTTGTGTCCAACTGACCGCTGTTGGGGTTGAATCATTTACCCCGCCATCAGCGCAACTAATGTTTAACAGTTAGAGCGTTTGTTTACTAAATGACTAACTTACTGACTGAGTAAAGTAAATAGCTGACTGGCTAACTATTTAGCTAAGTAACTACCTGACTGACTGACTAAACTAACCAAACTAATAGCTAACTAACTGATTGACTGACTAACTGACGTGGAGTCTACGTGGCGAAGTGGTCAAGCCGTTAGACTCGGGCTCCGAAGTTTGTGGGTTCGATTCCGGGCGGCGACCTTCGGTTCACGAGTGAATTTTTTCAGAATCTTCTGTGTGTCGTCGCTGGAGCTATGGAGGTCGTGCTTTGTGCGACTCTTTCTGCGCTGCCATATGGGATAAAACCCCGGTGCAATGAAGTCGACCTTGTCGACTTTTAAGCGACTCTTCTTTACTAAACCATCCACTTGCATGTGTTTCAGTACACTGATTTTCGCGTGACGGTTAGCTTTCCCTGTTACCAATGTCCCTCGCTGCCAAGTGAACCCCCTCCGACTTCTGAGGTCGTTGTAATTTCTGACGACCCAGAGCAGTTTACACAATCCACCTCAATGCGAATTCGAATCCTGGACCACCAGGCCGACCTGCAGATTGCTTGCTTGCTTGCTCTCGAGAAGAATGGCCCTGTTCAACCGTCGACTTATCGATTCCGTTGTAATTGGGGCCCTTATGGTATATCTATTGTTTCGTCTTTCGTAAATATAGATGCATATATCTGTTTCCTTGAAAAAGTTGAGTGGCTGCAATTGTGTTAATTTCATCCTTGTGGTTTTACATGTCTGGGCAGAGTCGCACACTTATTAAGGCCTGGAATAATTGTGTACCCACCCCGTCATGTGGTGCTGTTTCCTTCAGGGATGATTACCGGTAGTCCGTCTCTCCCGGTGTTCCACCTATTCCCCCTTCTTGGGTTGTCTTCGAATCTTCTCGGTCTTCTCTGATTTCGTGTGTCGGCTTGATAGTTCGATTTCGGTGGAGAGCGATACCGATTCATGACCGCCCTACACATTTGGTCCTTATCTGGGTAGCCTTCTTCATCCACTTCTATTTCTTCTTCTGTTGTTTCTTCTTCTGTCTGAGTCTATGCATTTTCCGCTTCTGGTGTTTCGGTCTTGGACTTGAGTATTTCTATTTGTTCTCTTTCTTCTTGGATCTGTTTGAGATCTTCTTCTGTCTTTTCTCTCACTTGAATTGTTGATAGAGTTTCGTCTGTCTCGGTCTTTATTGCAGCCATTCGAGCGACATCCCGCTACATCTTCTGCTGAACTTGCTTCAGTTCGTCCAGGATGTATTGAGCGGCTGTTATCTGTGTCTCTTGTGTCTTGTCTTTTCATTCCTCCATGCTTTTGAACTTTGATCTTAGGTCCTTTGGTTGACCTTCCAGTTGAGCTTTGTCACTTTTTGTGAGTCGATTGGTCGCCCCGTACTGCCTCCTGGCCTCTTGATAGGACAGGTTAGTTATGATGGCAAACTTCATTGTTTCTTTGCTGTCTTGGTGGCAGGGGCAGTCGAGGTACCTGGCTCCGTTGTTGCCGAGGCAGTTGATGCACTTTCTGTTGGTGTTAGGCATCCTGAAGTCCGTGTCGGTCTTTGCATGCTGGCACTGACTGTATGGATGAGGTCCAGAGCAGTATCTACCTCACTTTTGCAGGTGACACGGGTGTGCCAAAATTTCTGGCACTTAGAGTGCTGCAGCACTCTCGGTATGTAGGCTCTGGATCTTTTGTTTTTTGTCCCATCTAATGACTTGAAGGATCACTCGATCCTCCGATGTTACGATGACGACTGTGGAGGAGATGTTATTCTTGCCGATGATCCTCTCAGCGCTGGTGATCTTGAGTTACCTGTTCTTTCTCGTGTAGGTGTGTAGCCACTGAACTATCGTTATCACAACCTCCCAGATGTCGTATGACCGTGGAATAAAAATATGAAGGGAAATAATATTATCTGTTTTTTTTTTCTAAGGGAAACAATCTAAAATTAAAATATTACTACAATATAGGCCAGAATTCTATTTTTATCATATAATAATATGATACTTGCTCTTATTTTACTAAACTATAGCAAGTTGTTTGCGATACTGCAAGCTTTTGGCAGTTATTTGATTTTATAAGAAATAGTATACGATTATTTAACTATTTAGATAATATAATAAAGCGTTATGCCTACTCAAGACAGGTTATACCTTCAATGGGTTTTCATTTATTACGTCGTACATACTGCAAAATTTATGCAACGATAATATTTGAGGGGGTACATTCATGTGCCCCACACCCCAACCACATGATTATCTTTATCTTTTAATCGACTCTAGTTACTGCTATGATCTGGTTTGGCTTTCACATTCTAGACGCAGAGGTGTTTCCAAGGCACCAGGGCCGGGTTATATACTGGCCAAGACCTATTGACGCGTCCTCGTCGAGCGTCCTGGGCAACAGGTCCCTTTGGGGTCCTGGCTAAGGTCAATAGGATCGCCGATTCCTCCGAAGTCAGGAGAGTGTCTGCCTGTACGGCGAGGAACCACCAGTCTGCACACCAATAAGCCAGACATGGGACAACGGATACTCATGCAAACCTCAGGTCCTGTATGACATCACACTGATGTTGGACAACAGGATGTCTTCATCCGACATACAGGACTTCTCGTTGGAGCTCAAGCCAACGAACACAAGCAAGCAAGCAAGCACATTCTAGTCTTTGTCAACTATTCATGCATCTCACATTTTTATTCATTTTATGCCCATTATTCGTACACAGTTACCATTTCTGTTATTCATGATTACATTTTGTTTGTATTTTATCATTGTTAATGTCAAAAACATTTGATAAGGACACAATAAAAATGACTCATATTAAAAAAAAATGTGCTTCACTGACTGCTAGCTTCTGCTAGCCCACTATCACCACTTCTGTATATACTGACACTAGAGCCATTATTAGACAAGATCAGACAAGATACCAGCATTAAAGGCACTTTCATACAGGGAATAGGAGAGCAAAAAATTCACTGCTTATGCAGACAATACTGCATTCTTCGGTAAGACAAGAGCAAACACATCAATCAGAAACATTCAGCACACTTTCTCCCGCTTTGGGAAAGGCAGTGGAGTAAAAATTAATATACAAAAATCACAAATTATGGGCCTGGGAAAGTGGAAACAAAAGTCTGATTTCCCTCCAGACCTAACACATACTCGCATTCAACTCAGAGGTACAAAACATCTACGCTAACAAAGAATGTTAGTTAGTTAGTTAGTTAGTTAGTCGTGGTTCCAACTTCACGGCAACGGGTCGTCCCCATATTGCTCCGTTCCTGTGCCAGTGAATATCACATAAAATGCTCCTCACTGCCCAATGTGAACAATGGAGTAGACAGGAGTATCGGCAAGCCAACAGCCCGCACAGGTACACTGTGCATAATGCCGCCGCCAGAATGCCAACACAAAAGTCCTCCATGAAAAATACAGTTCATCGTCGATGGAAACGGCAGTCACCAGAAAGACTTCATTGACCTGGGTTTTATCCCATATGGCTTGGTCTCTTTCCGCAGGACAACCCCCGAAAGCGCCGCACAAGCACGAACTCCGTAGCTCCAGCGGTGACTCCCAGGAGTCTCCTGAAAAATGCACGCCGTGAGCCGAAAAGGCAAACCAGTCAATCCAGCAACAGCCGGCCGCCATCGTTCCAAACATGCAGTTCACACTACAAACAACCACCGACAGATGTAAAAGCATTCCACGCGAAACTCTCAGCTCACAGTGTCGCACCACGCACTCACTCAGTAGCAGGGCGACGGAACCATAGCCTCCTTAGTCGCCTCTTACGACATGCATGGTAGGCATGTATAACGAGCAATGCGAATAGTAAAATTAACACTGAAGAAAATTGGAATTTCCTGAAAGAGACCTTGCTAGTAGCGAGTGCACTAATTTTCTCGTGATGGTTAGGTTTCCCTGTTGCCAGTGTCCTTCGCTACCAAGTGAACCCCCTCCGACTTCTGAGGTCGTTGTAGTGTAATTTCTGACAACCCAGGGCAGTTTACAAAATCCACCTTAATGCGAATTCGAATCCAAGACCGCCAAACACGTGTAGGTGTTTAGCCACTGCGCCATCACAACCTCTCAGGTGTCGTATGACCTTGGTTTAATCCCATACAGTATGTATAGAAAAATTAGGCAGAAATAAAAAAAGGGAAATAATATTCTTTTACTAAGGGAAATAATCTAAATTTAAAATATTACTATAATAAAAGCTAGAATTATATTTTTGTCATATAACAATAAAATTCTAGCTAATGTTTTACTAAATTAAAGCATGTTGTTTGCGACATTGCAAGCTTCTGGCAATTGTTTCTTTTTCTAAGAAATCGATTACGGTTATTTATTTAATTAGATAATATGATAAAGCGTTATGCCGACTTAAAGCAGGCGATACCTTCATGGGTTTTCACTTATTATGGTACGAATACTGACGAATTTATTTTCTTGAATTTATGGGGGTACACATTCATGTGCCTTTACGAAAAAAAATATGAGAGACTAGTACTGAAAGATTTCGTCAAGTATGGTAACATAATTGACAGAGAAATCGAAATCATGTCACAAAGCCAAGTGCGCTAACATAGCATCTATCACCCATACTGAAACATTCAAACATCCCTATGTCCGCAAAACGACAGATAATAAATATATTCACACCAATCATACGCTACCAATAGCAAACACTTGGACATTGTCCAAATGACACTTACTGAAAATCACTAACCTGTGAAATGAGATGCTCGCCTTATGACCGAGTAAGAAATGATGTTATCAGGTAGACAGAGGGATCAAGGCTTTGTGCCACATATATTGAAAAACAGAAGATTAAATGAATCAGCCATTTCGTTATAATGCGACACCATCAACTAACCAGAACTGGCCATACACCAAAGCAGATCTGTTATGAGAGTAAGATGACGCCCGAGAAGAAAGTGAATTGACGACATCAAAGACAATGTCTCTGTCCTCCCATCGGGCGCTGGAACGTCAAGATGATCATGAGGACGACATACCAACCAGCCCTAAAGGCCAGTATGGCAAAATGTGTAAGAGTGCTCGTTCTTAAACATCCGGTGTGCTCTGGTGTGCTGACGCCGAGGTTGCGAGTTCAACCACTACACCGGTCAGTTGGACTAAAATGTTGACTTCTCGTCCTTAACTTAAGGATGTAAAGTAAAAGTACTTCAGAAGTCGGAATGGGTTCGCCTTATGGTGAGGGGCACTGATAATAGGGCAAATCCACACGCAAAAAACCAATTTAGTGCACTATAAGTAGTTAGCACACTATGGACTACGTTAGAGCTGGCAAAACAAAAAACAAAAACAAAAAACCAAACAAACAAACACTAATTGGTAAGAATTAGTCGCATATGTCACTACAGACATGCAACGCCTGTTTATACACGAACAAAACACTACACATACAGGACGCATGTAAACTTTCCTACAATTTCTTTTTAAAATGTTGCATATCCCTTACAAGGCGTTGCCGTCAACACCAGCATGTTTCAACTACTGTTGATGTACTAGGCAAGTTTTACATTCAGTAGTTTGCCATTGCTTTCTGAACGACCGGCTCCCATTTAAAAAAAAATGTAGTTGCATGTCCTTCACAGGACTTAGCAGTCAACCCCAGAATTTTCGCTGTTCGTGATTCCTGGGAAAATTTTACATTCAGTAGTTTGCCATTGCTTTCTGAACGACAGGCTCCTATACTTTTTTTCGAAAAAAACCAGCACCGCTGTGTTTCGAACCCGGGTATACGGGCTCACAAACCGCGTTCGCAAAATCTTAGCCACGGAGACCGGCTTTCGTACAATACAGAATGCAAAATCTTCAACACTCAATAAATGTTTGTTAAAGACAGAACGAATGAGCGAACGAACAAATTTTATTTTCAAAGGGGTCAGAATTGGACACTCAGTCCCTCTGACATTGTGCCCTTCTTCTCTCTTTCCTCTCATACGTTATTTACATTCAACATCGTTTATAAAGCTAATCTTAGACAATAACAGAACAAAATGTATTAACACGCAAGGAAAATAATCAATAATATATGCCTCACTAAGGCAATTTTTAACATGGCCATTATAAATACCCAAGGAAGGTGCACTGTACCTTACATATAGAAATGTTTGTTAGCTGGTTCTCGTTTGAGAGATACGTTTCTATTATTTTCTGTAGTCTGTACTGAGATAGTATTCATATAGGTTGCGACTGTATGTATAGTGATTGGTGGTGTCTTGTGTCTTTGATTTCTTGTGGAAGATTGTTCCACGACTACCCTCTGCTGTGTGTCCACCGTGACGAGGTAGAGGGGCTTGTGCGTCCCAATGACCCCAAGAGCTATGCCGACGGTAGCACAGCTACTGGTAGGGCCACCCATGTCGGACAGGTCAAGGGAGAGGGACCAGACGAAGAGACACACAAACCTGCTGCCTTGTAGGTAGACTGGGGACAGTCAAAGGCTAGGGAAAGCACCCCAAATACATGCTTGTCGAAATCGGATGTACTAAGCCACAGGCTTGACAAAGCAGTGCAACGTGAAACCTGCTGCCTTGTAGGTAGACTGGGGACAGTCAAAGGCTAGGGAAAGCATCCCGAATAAATGCTTGTCGAAATCGGATGTACCGAGCTACAGGCTTGACAAAGCAGTGCACGTAACTTAATTCATGATGTCACAAATCAAAATTAATCGATATGGTGCTAATCCCGTGAATCAGCCCCATCAGGCGGTGATAGTGCCGGGCCCCCTGCCTCGAGGGGGTCCACCCATGACTACTGGTGGTCACCTTCCCCTGTGCTGTGGAGTCAAGGCACAGAGGAGTAGGTTAAGGGCTATTGACCAAATACCCGGACACTCAACATACTACAGTGGAATGCCGAAGGAGTTTACAAGAAGAAAGACTACCTAACACAGCGTCTTCATAAAGATAGAATAGATGTGGCATGCATTCAAGAGACACACCTCAACACCAATCACAAATTCTCAGTCAGAGGATGTCAGGCCACACGTTTCGACCGCGAAGGACACAAAGGAGGAGTTCTAATACTTACACGAAATACAATACCTTGCAGCGAAGTATCTGTGATCTCTAACAACCAAACGGAAATTATAGGTGTTGATATAATGATAAAGGAAATGAAAATAAGAATCTACAATCTGTATAGCCCAGCAGATAAGGGACCTTACACTCTCAAACATGAAAATAACTGACACAAACTGCATTATTGTCGGAGACTTTAATAGCCGTTCAGAAAGATGGGGATACCCAGATACTGACAAAAGAGGAGATGAATTGGAGGACTGGGAAATAGACTCAAATCTCCATCTACTCAACAAAGCGGATGACACACCGAGCTTCTACTCCAGAAGATGGCTTACCACTTCTACTCCAGACTTAGCTTTCTGCACAGGAGACATCCTCCACAAAATCGATCGCCATGTGCTGGACCAATTAGCAGGTAGTGATCACAGACCAATCAGCTTGAAATGAATATGGAGTATGTTCCACAGGAGCAAAAGCCCTTGCCCCGCTGGAATTACAAACGAGCAGATTGGGACAGATTTGCCATACTAACAGACAAATATTGTGAAAACATAAATACACGATATGGCAACATAAAGCAAGTGGTGGAAAGTCTAAACAGAGCGATAATACAGGCAGCCACTGAGTCCATTCCAAGAGGAGCGAGGAAAAATTACAAACCATACTGGACTGAAGAACTACAAAGTTTGGAGGACAAAGTTGAAGATGCCAGGAAGACAGCAGAGAGAGAACAAACAATTGAAGCAAACATCTCTCTCAAAGCCATCTCAGCAAAATATAAAAGAACAGTAAATCAAACAACAAGAGATTGTTGGAGGGAAAAAAACAGAAAACCTGAATTTTGACAGGGATGGAAACAAACTATGGAAACTAGTGAAAGCCATGAACAATGAAGGACCTAGAAACAAACAAATAACAATTAAACAAGGAAATGCCTTGCTTACAGGAAAAAAGGCTGCAAATGCACTAATGGAACACTATGCAAATGCAAACCACATTGATATTACAACCGAACAGAAGAAAGCGATCAAAGACAAACAGATACATCATAGAAATACAGAGACAGCAGCAGAATATATGATGGCAAATCTAAAAATGGAAGAAATGGAACAGGCAATGAATACCCTAAAAAAGAAGAAATCACCAGGAAAGGACGGAATCACAAATGAAATGCTAATAGGACTAGGCACCAAGGCAAAGAAGAAACTACTAGCAGTCCTAAATAACAGCTGGAAGAGAGGAATAGTCCCACAGGCATGGAAGGAAGCTATACTAATACCAGTCCCAAAGAAAGGAAAAGACCTGGAAGAACCAAATGGCTATCGACCTATCAGTCTACTTAGCTAACATGGCATCTGGAAGAAAACAAACTCTTAACACCACACCAAGCAGGATTCAGAAAATACAGATCCACTGCAGATCAAATAACCTATATAGCTCAGGAAATAGAGGATGCCTTCCAAGAGAAAAAGCACACACTAGCAGTCTGGATAGATTTAGAAAAAGCATTTGATAAAGTATGGAAGGAAGGACTGAAAGTAAAACTGCAAAACATGCATGTTTGTGGAAAAATGTATAAATGGATCAGCCACTACCTTGAGAACAGAACTGCCAGGACAAAAGTACAAGGACAAACAAGCAAAATGATGCTGCTGGAGCAAGGTGTCCCCCAAGGAGGAGTTCTTTCACCAACATTATTCCTAGCATATATAAATGACATCACAGAAAATTTTCCAGCCAGAGTACACACATCCTCCTTTGCAGATGACCTAGCCATATGGACATCTGAAGAATATATTAGTACAGCTAACAGCAGAATACAGCAAGCCTTATTAGCGCTAGAGGACTGGTCAAAATCATGGCTAGTGAAGATAAGTGAGGAGAAAACAACATGCACAGTGTTCTCCCTCTCAAATAAAACTCAGCAACCTAAGCTGGTATTGAATGGAAAAATATTGCGCCATGAAGAAAATCCAAACTATCTAGGAGTCACCTTTGATCGTCGCCTGACATGGAAGACACAGGTTGAGAAAAATCGAACAAGAGCAAGGCAGAGAATGGCAATCATGAAAAAGCTTGCTGGTACAACGTGGGGAGCAGATGAGAAAGTTCTCAAGAAGTTATATACTGGACGGGTGAGGCCAGTACTGGAATATGGCATTGCAGCTTGGGCAACAGCAGCTAAGTCAAACTTTAACAAAATAAGTAGAGTCCAAAACCAAGGAATGCGAATCATAACTGGAAGCCTGAAGACAACGCCTATTAATGAACTAGAAAAGATCACTTGTTTACAACCAATGCAGGATAGAAGAGATAGCAGAGCCCAGCAACAAGCAGAAAAAATTTAGAAGATTGACAGACCACCCTATGTACAACAGATTTAATGGTTTTGGAAAGGAAAGACTGAAGCGTAGCAACTTTGTAGAAACTGCAAAACGAAGGATCAGGGCAGATCCTATACTTAACATATCACAGTCAAGCCCATACCACAATGCACACAAGTTCCCAGCTTGGAGACAGCAGCAACTGCCTGAGATGATAGAAAACATTCCTGGTATTGAGAAAAAGAACACTCAGCATGAAACCGAAAGAAGAGAAATAACCATAAACTACATAAAAGAACATTACCCAAGCAGGAATTGGACCCATGCATATACAGATGGATCAGCCAAAAATTCAATAGAGAATGGAGGAGGAGGAATTCTCCTAAATTTAAAAAATGGAGTGAAAAAAACACATTCAATGGCAACTGGAAAATATTCAAGTAACTTCAAAGCGGAGGTAGAGGCTTTGAAAACTGCAGCAGAAATGCTCCTGATGGAGGAAAATAAAGAGAAGCAAATAGCTATCTTCACAGATGCAAAGTCAGCTGTCTCAATACTCAAGAGCAATAACAGCACAGAACTAACTGACCTAAGAGCAGCACTCCATGGTCTATGCCAGAAATCCAAAAAAGTTGTAATACAGTGGATCCCATCACATTGCAGTATACCTGGAAATGAAGAGGCTGACAGACTGGCAAAAGAGGGCGGACGACTACCACAGCCTGACATAGACATAACCTACAATGAGGCAAAGAGGTTGATAAAAAGCACTTATAGAACCAAATGGGAATCAGAGCACCCAGGCCATCAGAAGGATGATGCATATTACAAACTCGACCGAAGAGAACAAGTAACAATCTTCAGACTCCGCACAGGACATAACAGGCTGAAATACCACTTGTTTAATAAACTAAAGATAGGCGATACCGATGAATGTAATTGTAGAACTGGAAAAATGACAGCAAAACATTTGCTGCAGGATTGCCCAACGTATGCAGAACAGAGAAAGATATTTTGGCCCACACCTGCTTCATTTGAGGACAAGCTCTATTTAGATATCAACAAGCTCAAGTTGACCGCAGCTTACTTTAACTGCATACAGGTTGACATTTAAAGGTGCATGAAGACCCAGAGGCATGAAATGGAATATTGCTTGGATAGCAAATCCATTATGTGGAAAGTCCAAATCGAAAGCTTGCTGTGTGGGCTTCATAAAAGGTGGAAAAGTGTTCTAGTGGCACGAAATGGAATATTGTTTGGATAGCAAATCCATTACGTGGAAAGTCCGAATCAAAAGCCCATTGTGTGGGCCTCATAAAAGGTGGAAAAGTGTCCTAGTGGCATGAAATGGAATATTGCTTGGATAGCAAACCCATTATGTGGAACGTCCTAATCAAAAGCCCACTGTGTGGACTTCATAAAAGGTGGAAAAGTGTCCTAGTGGCACGAAATGGAATATTGCTTGGATAGCAAATCCATTACATGGAAAGTCCGAATCGAAAGCTCACTGTGTGGGCTTCATAAAAGGTGGAAAAAGTGTCCTAGTGGCACAAAATGGAATATTGCTTGGATAGCAAATCCATTACATGGAAAGTCCGAATCGAAAGCTCACTGTGTGGATGTCATCTGCAGACTGCATACCTCTGGTTTCCGGAAGAACAGCCTATGGTGAACGGAAGGCCCAATATACGGAAGTGAGGCTAAGCAGCCATGTGCAGGACGTGACGATTCCTTGGGTGAGCCCAGTACCAGAGCGCTATGTATCGGCTCTGCAAGTATGGAAGCCTCCTTGGATGGCGGGGAATGCCCATGGTCTGCCCCTGCCTTCCCTTGAGGGCTGACCAGGATCTTTGGCTGTTCTATATGGACCAGCTGGGATGGGGGATAATACCACAACAGTGAGAGTCAAACGTCCTAAGAAACCCCCGGGAAGGTTAACCCGGTCAACAAATGCCCGCAGAAGTCGGATGTGTCGGCCTAACGGTGCAAGAACGCAGCTCTGCTGTAAACAGGCACAACGCAATCACATCCGAAAAAAAAACTCCGGATGAACGAAGAAGAAGAAGAAGAAGTTCCACGACTGAGGGGCAGAGTACGCTAAGCTTGTTTTGTATAAGTCTCCTTATATAAGTCTATGTTTAGGAACATGAAGTATATTTAGTCGTTCGCTGTGTCTTGCGTTATATTTAAACAATGGCCAAAGGTAGCTTGGGGTATTGAAAATCTCGAGAAAGAGAGAGAGAGAGAGAGAGAGAGAGAGAGAGAGAGAGAGAGAGAGAGAGAGAGAGAGAGAGAGAGAGAGAGAGAGAGAGAGAGAGAGAGAGAGAGAGTGGAAAACACACGCCATGTATACATGGTAGTAGTTGACCGGAAAGCATATACAGATAATTTAAGTGCACCCCGGGAAGGTTAACCCGGTCAACAAATGCCCGCAGAAGTCGGATGTGTCGGCCTAACGGCGCAAGAACGCAGCTCTGCTGTAAGCAGGCACAAAGCAATCACGTCCGGAAAAAGAAAAAAAAACTCAGGATGAACGCAGAAGGCGAAGAAGAAGAAGAAGAAGAAGAAGAAGAAGAAGAAGAAGAAGAAGAATTTAAGTGCACCATGGCATGATTGTTTAATATGAATGTAATTGTTGTATTTGCAAATGTAAATGAAAACACAATATGCACATTATTAATACTATTAATACACATTGTTTTTGTATGAAATCAAAGTTTAAAAAAAAAAAAAAGAGCCGAAAGGGTCGTTAACTGCTTCGTTGAGCAAAGAGGACAAGAGAAGAACGCTCTAGAGGGGTTCATACACTTGCTGGATAACTGACCCAGATTGTACCACTGAAATATGGCCAGTCCATTAGAAAATCTGGAAAATAAAACAAAAAACCAGAATGACGCCCTGGAAAGACAGACTTCAGCGCGGTGGTTTATTGACTTCACCGGCAACAGTAAAGTCGACAGCAGAGAGGATCCAAAACCCCTAATGCTGTATAAAATCTCAAGTCGTGCGAAGAAAGAAAAACATATTCTCACAGAATCCATCGACAAATTAAAAACAAAAAAAAAGGGGGGGGGGGGGCGGGGGTGGGTGTGATGGATTCATTAATGTCCCCATGGTAATGACACGGAGTTCTTCACGGCTGGCCTTGTGTTTGTGGTAAAAGCTTCACTAGATAACGGGGTATAGATTTAACGAGGGACTAAAGAAGTGCACCCTGGATGATCAACAGCTCACGGCCAGTGCTGTGACAAATGAGTCGCGAGAAGATCTCAGCCTGGGAGAACCCCCGACAGAGCTGAGAATATTCAAGTTGATTGACCAGGCGATGCACTCGAGTTTCTTTCTGACTGTCCACGTGTGAAAATCAAGTACTCGCCCCCAAGCGAGAAGGAGACATGTATATAAAAGACTAGAGAGCACACTGTTCCACAAATTCGATAGATAACTGAAAATCAATCAATCAATCAATCATGTGCCATGCCGGAAAGCGTGGGCGGTCATGACTCGCCATTTCACTCGATCACCAGTGTCGTGGATCAGCTCAGTGTTCCTGTCTCGTCCATGCCATGTGGCCAAGCCATCCAGGTATTTTCCTCTCGGTCTTCCTCTTGGTCTGTTCCCCTCGATCTTGCCAGTTGTCACTAAGTTCTCCAACCCATTTCTTCTCATAACATGTCCAAAAAATTTTGACTGTCTACGTCTAATTTCTCTAATCAGTTTACGATGTTCATTTGTCTCCTGTAGTACTTGGTCATTGGTTTTTCTGTCTGTCCATGGTATTCTTTGCATTTTCCTCAGAAACCACATTTCTGCAGCCATCAGATGCTTTTTCAGCTTGACTGCTCATTGTCCAAGTTTCACATCCATACAAAAGAACAGGCTCTATGTATCCCCTCAACACTCTTTTTCTCGTTTCAATTGACATCTTTTTATTTGTCAGAATGTTTTTCATCTTGCTAAAGGCTACTTTCGCCATGGCGATTCTTGTTCTAATCTCTTCAAGGCATCTCCCATAACCGAAAAGTACACCTCTAAATGGGAAAATAGAGAGGTTTGGAGAGGTCATATAACTTCACTGCTTGCGTCAGTTTGGTGAAAGCGAGAGGAAGATGAGCTGGCAGCAAAAACTAATCGTTGAAGAGAGAGTGCAGAATAAAGCTGCTTGGAAGTTATTTAAAAATAATAAGAAAAGTGAGAAAGAGGGTCTGCGCAAGGTGTGGCAATACCTCAATCAGACAGTGCCCTCTGCCGAGCAGAACGATTCTGCAAGAACAGGCAGAGAGAAAGCGGCGAGTACGAGAAGGATTTTTCTGTGAACCATTCAGTTCGCCAGAAACTTGCTTAATCAGCCACGATCCAGCAGCCTCTTTTTCCGAAAAGAGGAGCTGGAAGAGCATTTGATACATACATGCTCAGATGCCCAGCATCAGGTTTCACTCGGTGAAGTAAAGGGGCTGGATCACCAGAGGAACCAACGATGTTTCAATCGAAGCCAATAATATAGAACGAGGCTGTGGTGAAGATGGCATGTTGTAAGTCAGTGTCATGTTCCAACGGGTGTCTTGTACATAGTGTACAAGCGATGTACGAAAGTCCTAAATATACTCCACTGGATACTGAGATCCACTTGGAAGCACCAACACAACATTTAGGAGTGAAATATAGTCAACAAAATCTTCATTTCCAAAGAACAGAACTTGTCAAGCAATACCCAGTTCATGACTACCTCTCTTATGAACATCGAGGGCATAACATTCTTCTCAGTCATGGCCGGTAGAATCATAATATATTATAATAGTTAGTTAGTTAGTTAGTTAGTCAGTCGAGGTTCCAACTTCACAGCAACGGGTCGTTCCCATTATGCTCAATTCCTGTGCCAGAGAATATCACACAAAAAGCTCCACACTGTCCAATGTGAAAAGTGGAATAGACAGGAGTCTCGGCAATCCAACAGCCCGCACATATACACTGTGCATAATTATATACGCATAATTATATATTATAATCTTATATATAAAAGGCAATCTCCGTCTGTCTGTCCTTTATGCGTTCGCGAACGGCCCATCCGATTGAGATGAAATTTTCTACACGTCTTCCTTTCATTCCAGCGCAGCCAACTGTGATATTTTTTAGTGTGAAATCGGCTGCTTACTTAATATTATTTAATTTTTCATTGTAATTTATATACAGAGAGGGGACTTAACTTGTAACTCATCTTTTTATGCTTACGAAGTTATCTACAGTCATGCAGGTGATTAGAAACGGTTTTAATTAGAAATAATGGATGGTGTGTGGAAGGACATTCTTTTAAGTTACTTTATTTTGTTGTATGAATTTAATGAGACGCTACCTGCCAGGAGCTGGGTGAAGCCACGCCGGGTCAGATAGATAGACAGACCCACCTTTTCGCTGCAGTTATCTACAGGCATATGCGTTATAATCCTCCTCCTCCTCCTACCCTCTTCATTCTCCCTCTTCCTCCTCCCTCCCCTCCCTCTTCCTCCTCCCTCCATTCCTCCCTCCTCCTCCTATCCCTCCACCCTCCGCCGAATATGAATTAAATGATATGCTCCCCACCAGGGACTGGGCGAAGCCGGGCCGGGTCGTCTTTTTTGGGAACGGGAACGGGAGCAGGGGCCGAATATGAATTAAATAAGACGCTCCATTTACCCAAGTTAATTGTTGGGGGAAGATGTAAAGATCTTTCAGTAGATAGTCGGGAACGGGAGCTTATATGACTGCTTATATGACTACTTATATGAATTAAATGAAATGCTCCCCACCAGGGGCTGGGCGAAGCCGGGCCGGGTCAGACAGACAGACAGACAGACAGATAGATAGATAGATCCCCGCCAGGGACTGGGCGAAGCCGGGCCGGGGTCAGCTAGTATATTATATTTAATGGTGAACAAGTATGCCGACAAAGCTGTGTAGAAAGCGGGTATTCCCGGAGTCCCCGGGTGTGTTGAGCATGCTACCATGACTTGGGAAGCTATCCAGAGAACGAAGACAGAAAAGTCAAACCTTCACCTGGTATGGTTAGACCTGGCTAACCCCTACGGGTCAGTGGCCCAAGAGATGTTGTGGCAGGCCCTCAGGATGCATCACGTGTCCGAGTAGATCACGGTAAGGCTAAAAAAGCAGTATTTCTCACGATTCACTCTGCTTCTCTACCTCGACGTTCACAACCAGATGGATCAACCTCCAGGTGGATATAGCCTTAATGGAGTATATGATTTAACTTATGGCCATGCAAGTCGTTCTGGATGCGGTATTCGGCAAGGACTGAAACTTAGAGAGGATTGCAGAATGTCGCCACTGAAGGCTTTCACGGACGACACGACAACCCTGACACCAGATGGAACCATACCACAGCCTGTTCAAAACAATCGTCTCTGTAACCACATCTCCGCTGATCGCAAGCTTTTCTAATTTGTTCCAAGATTGATTGCCATACAACAGGACAGGTTTTATCAATGTAACATTTCAGCACCCTCTTTCTCTGACATTAGTGAAAGTGACTGTTTACACACGATACTTTTCATCTTCTGAAATAAAGCTTTAGCTTGGCTTGGTTTTAATTTAATCTGTTGTGCTTCTTCCATCTGATGCTATGATCACTCCTAGATGTTTGAAGGTTTTGACTTGGTTAAACACGGCCTAGAGAGAGAAAAGGCCAGATGGACATATACAGACTGCTACCATTAGTATTGCCAATACTATTGGGACTCTTCACTGGTTGTTGAAGATGAGGACAGAGCACGTATGGGAATGTCCTGAGTGCGGTTATGTCAGTTCTTGACTCAACTTAACTTGGTTAAGCATTTTCCCTTCTATTGTAAAATCACATTTGATGTTAATATTTTCTTTGAAATGACTATTGTTTTTATTTTCTTGATATCCAAGTGTCAGCAGTTGAGTCTGAGTTATACTGATGTTTGTGGTGCCTACCAGTTCAAATTCCCTGCACTTCTGATCCAGGTGAGAAACCTTGGGACAAATGTCTTTTTAGACTGATGATTAATGACAAAGTCCCTGGAAACACAAGTACCCAGCCTGGAGATGGCAGGTGAATGTAGCTGCTCTTAGGTATCCCTAAGGAGTGGGAAAGTGGAATGTAGACATCTATATTAAGTGCATCAATAAACATCTACACCAAGGAGTGGGAAAGTGGAATGTAGACATATATATTATGTGTATCAATAAACATCTACACCAAGGAGTGGGAAAGTGGAATGTAGACGTCTATATTAAGTGTATCAATAAACATCTACACCAAGGAGTGGTAAAGTGGAATGTAGACGTCTATATTAAGTGTATCAATAAACATTTACACCAAGGAGTGGTAAAGTGGAATGTAGACATCTATATTAAGTGTATCAATAAACATCTACACCAAGGAGTGGGAAAGTGGAATGTAGACATCTATATTAAGTGTATCAATAAACAGTTTACACCAAGGAGTGGTAAAGTGGAATGTAGACATCTATATTAAGTGTATCAATAAACATTTACACCAAGGAGTGGTAAAGTGGAATGTAGACGTCTATATTAAGTGTATCAATAAACGTTTACACCAAGGAGTGGTAAAGTGGAATGTAGACATCTATATTAAGTGTATCAATAAACATCTACACCAAGGAGTGGTAAAGTGGAATGTAGACATCTATATTAAGTGTATCAATAAACATCTACACCAAGGAATGGGAAAGTGGAATGTAGACATCTATATTAAGTGTATCAATAAACATCTACACCAAGGAGTGGGAAAGTGGAATGTAGACATCTATATTAAGTGTATCAATAAACATCTACACCAAGGAGTGGGAAAGTGGAATGTAGACATCTATATTAAGTGTATCAATAAACATCTACACCAAGGAGTGGGAAAGTGGAATGTAGACATCTATATTAAGTGTATCAATAAACATCTACACCAAGGAGTGGTAAAGTGGAATGTAGACATCTATATTAAGTGTATCAATAAACATTTACACCAAGGAATGGGAAAGTGGAATGTAGACATCTATATTAAGTGTATCAATAAACATCTACACCAAGGAATGGGAAAGTGGAATGTAGACATCTATATTAAGTGTATCAATAAACATCTACACCAAGGAGTGGGAAAGTGGAATGTAGACATCTATATTAAGTGTATCAATAAACATCTACACCAAGGAGTGGGAAAGTGGAACGTAGACATCTATATTATGTGTATCAATAAACATCTACACCAAGGAGTGGGAAAATGGAATGTAGACATCTATATTATGTGTATCAATAAACATCTTGATGGTGCAGGTTGCTTTCCTAGCATATTCCCTTCCCTTCCCTGTCGGCACAGCAGAGGCCCCACCAACTGTACACCAAACGAGTACAGAAACCCATGAGCTAACACACACATTACATAGAAGCATGAAAGAGCTAGGGTTAAGCTGAATGCAGATGTTTATCAAGGTGAAATCTTAACATATATTTCTTTCTTTCTGTTTTTAATCATTCCAAATAATAATAAGATGTTATGATAGTATGATGATAATGAAATCAGTTACAATACATACGAGTTGGTGGTTTCAAATAAGATATTCACGACTATTAATGGTATTGTGATGTGCTGGAGGTATGCAATGATGTAACCAATGACATAAATTTACATCAAAACATGACTGATAAAAACGTCACTCAGGAAAGTTTACTGCAGGCTGGCTTCAATTTGTGACTGCCTGAATTCAAATGGAACAGTTGTCAGTTATGCCCATGAATGATAATTCTTTCCAGATTACTATCCAAAAAGTGGCTGATTCCGTCATAGGATTATTAATCTGAGGCTGGGATGGGCCCTAATTATACGTTGTCTTCTGAGGTTGAACATGGGTAGAGGTTATTGAGAAAAGGAGGATTGAGACGGAACAGAGTCTTTGCCACAGCAAGTCTGCCTCATAAGGCGAGCACCTAATGTTGAATGTAAGCCTTGTGCTCAGTAGGGAGGGGAGGGGGGGAAGAGAGAGAGAGAGAGAGATAGAGAGAAGGAGAGAGAGAAGGAGAGAGAGAGAGAGAGAGAGAGAGGAGAGCGAGAGAGAGAGAGAGAGACAGAGAGAGAGAGAGAGAGAGATACATGAGCAGGAATGTGCAGTTTCTAGGATCTATACATATCATATCAATACATTCACATACACTTATATTAAGCAATAATGTGATACAGTATCACACATTCAGATTTGCCTCATTTACAAAATGTGAACATTTAAAATGAAATTTTTATGTCTGCACAAAATTGGTTTGAACTGCTTAATTGCTAATATTTTGGTATGTATGAACAAAAAATAAATTAAGTTGCATGTCTTTCACAGCATGTAGCAGTCAACCCCAGTATTTTCGCTGTCGTGGTTCCTGGGCAAATTTATCGTTCAGTGTTGCCATTGCTTTCTGAACGCCAGCTCCTATACCTTTAAAAAAAACACCCAGCACCGCTGTGTTTCAAATCCGGGTATACGGGCTCACAAACCGCATTCACAAGCCCCTTAGCCACAGAGACCGGTGCTCTCTCTCTCTCTCTCTCTGTTCATCCACTACAATACATAAAACACATTTTCTTTGTTAAATTTGCTATTACCATGGGGGGATCATGATTGCTCTACCATCGAACAATATCAGCAACTATCTGCTTTAAGAACTTCAGCCAAAGCATAATTCATGAATTTTTTCATATGATATATAACTCTGCAGCATGCACCCGACGAGATGCAGTGAAATATGCCAGGCAATAAATCGTGCAACATATTGTTTGTGTCTTCTGTGTTTACACTCACTGAGGAAATACATTGTTTTGAATTCCACATATTTCCTCACTTGTCTATAATTGTGCATGATTCACTTCCATACATCAGGATTGGCTCAATATAGCTCTTAAGAACTCTTTTCGTCACCTCGACTGACACAGATAAATTGCAGATAATATTCTTCATCTTGTGAAATGCTACCCTTGCTAAACCTACTCTACAATTTACTCCCTTAATACATCTTCCATCTGCTGTTATTAGAGTACCTACATACTTCAATACATTGCTGTAAAACTGCAATTAGTGAATTTACAAAAACAGACAATCCCCATGTGCACTGTGCTGAAAGTCTCCTTGTGTGAACTATGGGAGGAGACAAGTGCTTACTGAGATTTCCATGTACAATGAAAGTAATTATTTACAAACCGAAAACCAACCCAAAAGACACCCCAGTAAACAACACATCTGGTTGTCAGAAGTGTTTCTTAATTTCAGCCTCGTTATTAATTGTGATACTAGGTAGGCAGGTACACTTAAGTTATGACTCACAAGTGTCTGTTTCCTGTTAGGTTCAGAACTAATAGGAAGTTGACAACATTTGGTGAATTGCATGCACTGTTTCATCAAGCCAGTGACTCAGTACATCCGACTTCAACAAACATGTTTGAATTTTGAGGTTTGCTTTCCCTAGCCTTTGACTGTCCCCTACCTACAAGGCAGCAGGTTTGTGTGTCTCTTCGTCTGGTCCCTCTCCCTTGACCTGTCCGACATGGGAGACCCTACCAGTAGCCGTACTACTGTTGGCACAGCCTTGGGGTCATTGGAACATGCAAGTTGCTTTGCCTCTACAAGATGGAGACACATCCGAGGGGAGATAGCGAGTTGAATTAACATATTGATGCTCTGTGTCATTCCTCCCCGAGTATAAAAAAAGTCAGTTGCATATCCTTTACATGACGTAGCAGTCAACCCCAACATTTTTTGGTTGTTCGTGTTCAGTAGTTTGCCATTGCTTTCTAATGACCGCCCCCCATAGTATTTCATAAAAATCAACGCAAGGCGGTCTGCTGCCAAATTGCTTGCAGCTGTGTTTCGAACGCGGTACACGGGATTACAAACTGCGTCCGTAACCCCTTCACCACAGAGCATACATCCTCTGTGTCCCCACTTCTGAGTACTGGACCACTGACATATCTAGCACAGCCACCAAGATGATGGTCAAGGACATCTCTCCTGTATTCTGATGTGTTTTGAAGATCCCTCTTTGCCAACTAGGTTGACAAACTCCATGTGGGGAGACACAAGAATGGTTCATACTTCATTAAACAGTCAGTCAAGGACATCTCTCCTGTATTCTGATGTGTTTTGAAGATCCCTCTTTACCAACTAGGTTCACAAACTTCCATGTGGGAAGTCACAAGAATGATTCATACTTCATTACACACAAAGTCAGTCCAGGAGCCTCTTACATGCTTTGAGGCTCATTAGGCACACAGTATTAGAGACACATATGTATAAACCATTCAGCAGTGGATGGGTGGTCTGGTATCTTACCGGTCAATTTTACTTCCTGAGAAATTTTCTGGTACTATTTTAAGCTGGATCAACCAGAAAGCTGAGGTCAATGTTAAACATCTGCCCCAAATGTGGATATGAATCCATTTGCACAGGGATGGAAGGTAAGCATCTACCCACAACGGCTCCCTCACAGTTTGTAACTTGTGAACATCTGACCAACTGGACACACAAACCTCCATGTGGGAAGTCACAAGAATGGATGGGTGATTTTGTATTAGACCCACGTCTGTATACGACATTCGGCACTGGATGGGTGATTTTGTATTAGACCCACGTCTGTATACGACATTCGGCACTGGATGGGTGATTTTGTATTAGACCCACGTCTGTATACGACATTCGGCACTGGATGGGTGATTTTGTATTAGACCCACGTCTGTATACGACATTCGGCACTGGATGGGTGATTTTGTATTAGACCCATGTCTGTATACGACATTCGGCACTGGATGGGTGATTTTGTATTAGACCCACGTCTGTATACGACATTTGGCACTGGATGGGTGGTCTGGTATTAGACCCATGTCTGTAAACGCCATTCGGCACTGGATGGGTGATTTGGTATCTCACCGACCCACTTTACTTCCCAAGACATTTCCTGGTACTATTTTTATGCTGGGTCGACCTGGCAGCTCAGGTCCATTTTTAAAATCCATTTGAACGTGGATTTGAACCTAAGACCACAGGAACAGCAGGTGAACATCTATCTTCCATACTACTGTAGCTCCCTCAAATTTAGTACCCCGCCCTTCTCTTGGAGTTTTGTTACACCAGGAGGCAGCACTTGTCTGATATTCAAGTTGATCCTTGATGACCTCAAATACACTTGAAATGGATGAAAGTCCACGGCCGCAACAACTTCTTCGATTTCCGAGTTTACTTTGTCAATATTATCATCATAGTCTTTGAAGTGACTAGCATCATTCTTACACAGTAGATTATCACTAACATGCACAAGGTCTGTTGGATCTGTTGTTGCTCTACGAGTTTCTGCATTCTGAAGATATCCTGTGTGTGAATGTGAACTTTCATTGGGGTCAGTAATACAGGTCTGAGGTATAGTAGACTGCTTAACTGCAGCACATCCTACCACCTTGAAACCCTGCTCTGACTTGTTATTCTTCACATCATCATACAGTCCACAGAGTGAAGACTTCGACGTCATGCTACCACATTCTTCATGTTGGTGATTATGTCTTGGACAGAATGATGATAGTAAAGGTTCCTCAGATGTCGAAGTTAGAATTCTTGGAACGGCATGGTATGCCAGACGACACTCTCCACTCATGACACAGACATCACCGCTCCTCAGAAAGACAGACATTGGCTTCACAGATTTGGTTCTTCCTCCCAGCAGAAAAATAGCTGTCTGGCCAAAGCTGCAACAGGATATAATAATTAACTACAGCATAATTATTGTAACAAATAAAATAATAATTAACTACAACATAATTATTGTAACAAATAAAATAATAATTAACTACAACATATTTATTGTAACAGGTAAAATAATAATTAACAACATAATTATTGTAACAAATAAAATAATAATTAACTACAACACAGTGATTGTTAACAAATAAAATAATAATGAACTACAACACAGTGATTGTTAACAAATAAAATAATAATGAACTACAACACAATGATTGTAACAAATAAAATAATAATTAACTACAACACAATGATTGTAACAAATAAAATAATAATTAACTACAACACAATGATTGTAATAAATAAAATAATAATTAACTACAACACAATTGATTATAACAAATACAAAAATAATAAACACAATGGTTGTGACCAAAAAACAAAACAAAACTACAACACAATAACTGTGACAAATAATATAACAATTAACTACAACAGAATTACTGTGAAAAATAATATAACAATTAACCACAACACAATTATTATAAGCACACATGCAAATAAATAATAATTAACTACAACACAATTTCTGTGACAAAATACAACACAATTACTGCAAGCGCGAATACAAATAACAAAGCTACATATGGGTGTATTACATATTGCCACATACAGCACATACTGCTCTTGGACAGTGCAGTGTTAGAAGTAACTAAACCAGGCATTATTTTAATATCAGGTTTGTCTTTTCTCTTCAAGGTGCCTCACAAACTTTGTTAGTCTTGCATCTTCTATCCTTGGGTATAGCGGCATCTAACAGTCTTCTGTGGGCTATAATTTTATACATTTGAGGATGTGGAGGTACTTTACATTTTGTGTCTTACAACCTGTTCTCAAATCTTATTTAGTCTTTCATTTTCTAACCTGGGGTGTGCAGGTATCTTACAGTCTTGTTTAGTCTCTCCTCTTCTACCTTGGGATGTAGAGGTACTTTACAGTCTTGTTTAGTCTCTCCTCTTCTACCTTGGGATGTAGACATTTCCAGTACCCACTTTAGTTTGTTTAGTCTTTCCTCTTCTACACTGGGATGTAAAGGTACTATAGTCTTGTTTAGTCTTGCATCGTCTACCCTGGGATGTACATGTACTATATTCTCTTTTAGTCCTCTATCTTCTACCCTGGGATGTACATGTACTATATTCTCTTTTAGTCCTCTATCGTCTACCCTGGGATGTACATGTACTATATTCTCTTTTAGTCCTCTATCGTCTACCCTGGGATGTACATGTACTATATTCTCTTTTAGTCCTCTATCGTCTACCCTGGGTCTCTTTTAGTCCTCTATCGTCTACCCTGGGATGTACATGTACTATATTCTCTTTTAGTCCTCTATCGTCTACCCTGGGATGTAGAGGTACCATATTATCTTTTAGTCCTCTATCGTCTACCCTGGGATGTAGAGGTACCATATTATCTTTTAGTCCTCTATCGTCTACCCTGGGATGTAGAGGTACCATATTCTCTTTTAGTCCTCTATCGTCTACCCTGGGATGTACATGTACTATATTCTCTTTTAGTCCTCTATCTTCTACCTTGGGATGTAGAGGCAACTTACAGTCAGTTTAGTTTTTCCTCTTCTACCCTGGGATAACAAATAACAATACTTATACCTGGTGTGGTTCTGGTATAAACACTCAACTCCTGCCTGATATTTGCAATGTGTCTGTGTATAACAGAACTGCACTATTTGCACCTTCTGGCCGACACATCCGACTACTTCTTGGCTTTTGTTGACTAAGCCAGCCTTCCTGAGAATCATGGCTAATCTAATACATGACAATGACTACACAAATATACCTGATGGAAAACAGTGGGGCAGATTGGTCCACTTCTGAATGGTCAGTATGTCCAGCCAGCGTAGAGTCCAAATGGTAGTAATTTACAATTGCAGCCTCTGCCTGATAATGGTCAAAGCCGAGGCAGCCAGCGAAATACTGAGCCAAACAGCTGACGTCTGGGGGAAACGGTGCTCTGTTGTCTTCAGAGTATTCCTGTAATAGTACATAATGTGCTGACTAGTTCAATTAAACACGAAGAGTTTGACAAGGATGTGTAATGTAAACCAGTGGGTCAGACAAGGATGTGTAATGTAAATCAGTGGGTCAGACAAGGATGTGTAACGACTGAGGTAGAAATATGTTAAAGGTAGGTTCACTACATATCTCTACACTCATAGGCGCTGCAGTTCCCTCACCACCACTCTCGTCATCCTACAAAGAGGACATAACAAACGAACAATGACAATTTTTGCCTTAAGAACCCTATACAGCAACTGTAAAAACAGCTACTACTCTGCAACTCCCATGGTTGGCATTGTCAGATGATCATGATCCCTCCACCCAAGGACCAAACAGCAGTTGAGACAGGAATAATTAATTTTACTGCAAATAATAATGCTACTCCATAGCTTGTTTCCAGAGCTGAAAAGTTACACTGTCTGAATTAACTTTTTTTGTTTTTTTTTCAAAAGTTGCATATCTTTTACAGGACGTTGTCAACACCAGCATTTTACTACCGTTGTTGATGTCTTGGCAAGTATTACGTTTAGTATTTGCCATTGCTTTCTGAATGACCAAATCCACACCAACATGTTAAAACCAGCGAGACATGGTCTGCTGCCAAATCGTGTCCTCAACGCCATCGCCACGGAGACCAGCCTGAATTAACTACACAAGGGAAAATACTGTTCTGTATAATAAGGACAAAATAATATCTCAAAGTACTCCAAATTAACTCTAGCCACTGTTTAAATGAAATGCAAGACAGCAAACCCCTACCAACCTTCAAATGTGAATCAAAGATACCACAAACACGAATACATAAAATTGTAAGCTGTTCTTTCCAAACCATTGTGATGTTTAAGATAGCCAGATATTTCTGTACCTGAGACATGCTGCCGTTTATGAAAATGTTTGTATATTTCTTTTTAATATATGATTATTATGTATATTTGTATATAATAAACATACCTCCCTTCATTTATAAGTGGGATTTGTGTTGCTATGATATTCACATGTCCTGATAATTTTGCAATAAACAGTATGCGTCTGTAATTTTTTGCTTCTTCTCTGAATCTCAACATACCAAGTTGTTTTTTGTATGACATCACTAAGCTTTGTGTGACACATTTGTTCAGAACACATCCTACATCAGGATTCAAACATTGCACATTTTCAGCAACAGGAGGTCTGATGCCACCTGCAAGATTCAAACTCATTACCTTTGTGGTCCAGTTGTAATGATAGCCTAAAGTTGTCCACCGCAGCTTCCTCAGCGGGTCATGCTTGTCCAAGGTATCACTGTGGACGGAGACATCAACATAAAGCAATATCCTTGTACACACCTTGAGGAGTTTTGCATATATGGTAACAAAGTCACAAGTAAAGAATCCTTGTACACACCTTGAGGGCATTATCTGGCACTGGCCGCATATTTTGATACACCAATCAGCACGCAATGAATTTTTTTCTTTCTTCTATGCTGGCTTGCTTTGAACTCAAACGTAGTCCAGACACACTACTTCCAGTTGTGCTGGACCCAATTTTGCGTGTGGATTAGCTTTCCCTATTAACAGGGCCCCTCGACATCAGGCGAACCCACTCCGACTTTAGAGGTACTTGTAATTTACGTCACCAAGTCAAGGACGACAGCTTAACATTTTAGTCAAACTGTCCGGTGTAGGAGTTGAACCACTTACCTCGGCATCAGCACACCGGATGGTTAAGAACATGCGTTCTTATTCATTCGGCCATGCTGACCTGCACTCAATGAATGACGTGGTCAATATCAAACCGGTCACTTTTACTTCCCAAGACATTTTATAGCACCCATTGTAGGCTGGTTGATTTAGCAGCCGTGGTCAATTAAAACAAATCCACCTCAATGGGGAGAAAAGAACAATACACCAAAAAAAACAATAAAACTAACAGTAAATAGAAAAACGATAGGAAAAACAACCAAAGACAATAAAACAAAAAACATATGACAGTCGATACTAGAAATAGGGATAAATAAATAAGAACAATAGGAAATAAAAAGGAAAAATAAATAGGAATATTACTAAAATAATAAACACAAACTAAAGAAAGCCATTCTTAGGAAAGGTGTATCCAGTAGCAACAGAGCAAGCATGGAGGATGTCGTCGGTGAAGGAAGGAATGGAGGATGATGGAATAGAGGAACCCTGTTAGGCATGCATCAATGGAAGTGATCTAACGTGCAAAGGACCAGGACAATGAGGTGGACAGTTTCATTTTTCTAACAAATCAGATTGGATTGAATGGGGATCACGTGACCACTGGCTGGCAGGTGAATACGCTAGCGACGAAACGGCCCTACAAGCGTGTTGTGGTCAATGTCCCGCAGGTCGCTTTCCTTTCACAGAACATGCCCTGGAAACCATTTTAGGCTGAGGTCAATTTGTAAAAATCGCTGCTTCGATGGGGATTCAAACACATGATCAGGAGCTGCAGGCAAGTGTGCTAGTCACTACACTACTATGGCCTCCTAGACACAGCACATATGTGATGAATTGTTAAGATAATTATATAATACATTCTATCAGGGTGAAGAATTGTCAGAAACATAAGCTCTAACAGGGTGTTGAGCTGAGTTGAGTTACGAAACAACATCACTGCATTCAGGAAATTCCCATACAAGTTCCGTCCTCATCTGCAACAGCCAGCAAAGAGACCCAATACTAATGGTATCAGTAGCAGTCTGATTATGTGTCCATCTGGCCTTTCCTCCAAGTCCTGAGTGTCGGCCAGACCCTCTGGTCACTCCCTACTGTCCCATTCTCCCAGGCCCTGATAATTTATCTGTACTTCCCCACTGTTAACATGACCTCAAAGGGCCCAGACCATATTGCCTTATCCTGTACCAGTACCTCACCTAGAGGTGCAGATTCAGCCAGTCAATTCTGTACCAGTACCTCACCTAGAGGTGCAGATTCAGCCAGTCAATCTGCCGGTTCATTTCCCAACAGACCAGTTTGCCCCGGAAAAAAGATCTAGCGGATGCTCCCTACCTTTGATTGTTCAATTGAAGCATACCTCTCTGCGTGAAGCATACCTGTCTTCACCCTTCTCAGCATGTTCTGTGAGTCTGGTACAATCACGACATGTGTGTGCTGTTTCTCCTCCAGCCAGTGGAGAGCTGCACTGACTGCCTTCATCTCCATTCTTAGACTAGATTTTGCAGCATGATAGATTAGGCTACACTAAACACTGTCCAATAACCTTCACTATGAACCCACAGGCATTTCTTTTGCCTCTTAGCACACAGCCATCCGTTGTACATGATTTTATGTGTGTGAACTAGCTTTTCCTATTACCAGTGTCCCTCACCATCAGGCAAATCCACTCTGACTTCAGAGGTACTTGTAAATTACGCCCCCAAGTCAAGGACGAGAAGTCAACATTTTAGTCCAATTGACATGTGCAGATGTTGAACCTGCTACCTCAACATCAGCACACCAAATGTTTAATAACAAACGTTCTTATCCATTCGGCCATGCGCGGGTCAGCATGGCCGAATGGATAAGAACGCGTGTTCTTAAACATCCGGTGTGCTGATGCCGAGGTTAGTGGTTCAACCCCTACACAGGACAGCTGGACTAAAATGTTGACCTGTCGTCCTTGACTTGGGGATGTTAATTACAAGTACCTCTGAAGTCGGAGTGGGTTCGCCTGATGGCGAGGGACACTGTTAATAAGGAAAGCTAACCCACACGCAAAATTCAGTCCATCACTACTATAAATAGTGTGTATGGACTACGCTTGATTTCAAAGCGAGCGAGAGCAAAAAAAAAAGAAAAGAAAAAAAAACATTTGGCCATGCTGACGTCATAAACTGTCACGAATCAGATGTGTTACCTCCCCTTAAGCACAGTTTGCTGGCCAGTCCCTGCACTCCCGCTCCAATGTCATCACTAATAGAAGGATAAGAACCCATCCTTCACCTTCCCACCATTTAAACATTTCAGCTGTGCTTCAGTGTACAATTACTGTGTGTTTTAATTTATATTTATAGATGTATATTCATGTTTGAGTTATTCCTGACAAAGGGTATTATGAACAAAACATTCTAAAGGTGTGTTGTTTTATTTTACTTATTAATACTTGATATGGCTGGGTGATGTGATCAGTACCATGGTAGCTAACTCACTCAGACAATGTCCCAGTTCCCACTTTAGCCTGGGATGAAACTGCAGCCCAGGTCAATTAAAAATTTTTTTTTTTTTAAATTTAACAAATAAATTGTTGTATGTTCTTAACAGGATATTGCAACCATCACCAGATTTTTAGGTTGTTTGTGATTTATTAGGAAAGTTTACGTTCAGTAGTTTGCCATTGCCTTCTGAACGACCAACGCTCATACTATTATTAAAAATCAACACAAGGCAGTCTGCTTCCAAATCATCTCCAGCTAATTTCGACAGCGGTACGTGGGATTGCAAGTAGCGTATCTACCCTGTCGCAACAGACGCCGGCTTAATTACCATATCTACCAAACATGAGTTACATAAAGCAACTGAATCAGACATGCTAATATAGCCACCTAGCCCAAGAAACAAACAAAACCAACATTTGGTGACCTGGGGATTTGAAAAAAAAAAAAAAACAGGTCAAATGACAGCAACATACCATTTCTTACGGACAAACTGCTGCCATAAATCTGGACTACTGTTGTCACCAAGAGCTGTCAGATTGGTCAGATTATCTGTGTCTGAGGGAAAACCCTGCAGGCATCGGTGCACCCAGTACCTCTGGTAGCCTTCAATGAATGGATTCTGAATGATGATGAGGCCTGCAACACAACAGCAATGGCAAGCCATATCACTTCCAATCAGATACCAGCATAAACTAACAGTTAGTTGTATATTCTTTACAGGACATCGCAGTCACCTCCAGAATGTTTTTGGCTATTTGTCATTTCTTGGCTAGTTTATGTTCAGTAGCTTGCCACTGCTTTCTGAACGACCAGCACTCACACCAATGTATGAAAATCAAAGCAAAGTGGTCTGCTGTGTTTTGAATGATGTATGTGAATTATGAATTGTGTCCGCAATCCCTGTGCTACAGAGATGTTATAACAGTGTAACGGTGCCATTATATACAATGTGGCAATTGAAGTCAGCATGGAAAATTGGATAAGATCGCTTGCTCTTAAACTTCTGGTGTGCTGATGTCGAGTTAGTGGGTCCCTACATTAATTAATTAGTTAGTTAGTTATTTAGTCATGGTTTCAACTTCACGGCAACGGGTTGTCCCCATTATGCTCCGTTCCTGTGCCAGTGAATATCACACAAAATGCTCCTCACTGCCCTATGTGAACAATGGAATAGACAGGAGTATCGGCAAGCCAACAGCCCGCACAGGTACACTGTGCATAAAGGTCCCTACATTGGTCAGTTGGACTAAAATGATGACTTTTGTCCTTCACTTGGGGATGTAAATTACATGTACCTCAGAAGTTGGAGTGGGTACCCCTGATGACAAGGGACATTGGTAACAGGGAAAGCTAAGCTACACACAAAAATGAGCCCAGTGCACTAGAAGAAGTAGCATGTTTAGGGACTGCACTTGAGTTAAAAGTAAGCGAACACAAGAAAAAAACAAGAATGTCATTTCCAAATAGATACCAGTGTAAGGATGCCAGATTCACAATGTTAATGACATAGGTCAACAGCTCATTTCCTGACCAACCATTTCCTTCCCAATTTAGCGTTCTTGATCCAAAAGCTGATTCTTGGAAGTTCAATGTTATTCTTGTGACATTGAACTCTCTCGCAGCTGTTCTAGCTTCTTAGACTGAGTTATCTCACCTCATCATGTTCCTCTTGTAACTTGCGGTGTCGAGGAGAAGTATAAACATCGTGAGAGTGCCCGGTTATGGGCTTCATATATTGATATTCCCATGGGCTCTGCTATTTCCTCCGTCCAATGTTTACGTGGTCGGCCTCTTCCTCCGTTTCCATCTGGTCTGTACATCATTGCTTGTTGTGGTATGCTGTTGACTGGTAACTTACTTGCATGGCCAAACCATTTGACTTGATGCTTTCTAATAAAATCTAGTGCTGCTATAACCCCAACTTTAGTCCTGATTTCATTTCTGATCTGATCTCTTCTTGATACGTTGAGTATTCTTCTTAGGAATCTCATTTCTGTTGTTGTGATTTTTCTTTTCTCTTTTTCTGTCATTGTCCAGGTTTGGCATTGGTAGCATAGAGTTAGTAGGAAGATTGTGTTGTAAAGTGCTTTCTTAGTAATTATTGATACATGTTTGTTCTTTAGTATTGGTGCCAAGACTGAGTTAGTCAGCTGTAAAAGTTGCACTTTGTAAGGAAACACAATACAACCAACAATATTTTCAGAATGCAATATGTCGTCACTTGATACTTTTACATCTTCATTCATTAGGAGTGCCTGATTTCAGCATCCAATTTAGAAAAGTTTAATTCATTCATCAAGATAGATTATGTTTAAGGTAATGTGCTCTTTTACTACGGGTAGGTATATTGTTTTCCTAACAATTATTCTGGAGCACAAATTTGCTTTACTGCCTTCGATGTTTGTTTTGTGAATCCTATAGAGGACTGAGCTTGAACTCTTAAGCCCAAAGTGTTGAAATTCAGGTTGTTTGAGCTCTGATAAGAGCTTGCATCTATCGGAGTGTTGTTGGTGTAGAGTTTTTGTGTGACCTGGTAGCAATTCAAAAATCAAAGATAGGGAGCATCTGTTGGATTTTTTCCTAAGGACATGCTGGTGTGGTGGGAAACTAGTATAGATTGGCTGGGTCTGCACCGTTGGGTGGCGCATGATAAGGCAAATATGGTCAGGGTCCTTTGGGACCATGTGTATAGCGTGGATGAAGAGATAAATCATCATGACCTGGAGGGAACGGAGCGGCTATGAGTGACCGGAGCAGCTATGAGTACCAGAGGATCTGACAGTCAAATCAGTATTTTGAGAAAAAGTCAGACTGACGCGTAATCAGACCGCTACTGATACCTTTAGTAATGAGACTCTATGCTGGCTGTTACAGATGAGGACAGAGCATCCATGGGAATGCTCTGAGTGCTGTGATGTCAATTCTTGACTCATCTGAGCTCAACTCTGGTACCAGAGAACAGTTCCACAGAGACTGCTGTAGAGCACTCTTTCTTCCCATCTTGAAGTCCACAACCCAGTGGGGGGTGTTAGGACCCGTACTGGAACCTCCCATCCGCAGGCTGGCAAGTTAGAATGTCAGCAGTTCAGCACAGCACATACAAGCTAGCTGGGATGAAGCCTGGTTTGATCATACAATGGGGCTTGAAATTAAACCTGAAATGTTGATTTTTGGGTGAATATATTCTGCAGCCGGCTCCGTGGCTAAAGGCTTGCGAACGCGGTTCATGAGCCGGGTACCAGGCGTTTGAAGCTCAGCTGCGACCAATTTGTACAGCAGACCGTGTCGCGTTGTGTTATAATGTGCTGGTATGGGAGCCGGTCGTTCAGAAAGCAATGGCAAACTACTGAGCGTAACACTTGCCTAGTACATCAACAGCAGCTGAAAAATGCTGGTGTTGACTGCAACATCCTGTAAGGGATACGCAAAAAAAAAAAAAAAAAAAAAATTTTGAAAAAGTAAAGAACAAATGTATCATTTTTCGATGTAGTCACCACTTCATTCAATGCAAGTCCTCCAGCACTGATAAAGTGCTTGGATTCCTGCAGAAATTCTCATGGTCGCGTGTGTAACCACTTTTGCAATACCTGCTGTACCTCTTCATTGGACTGAAAAGTCTGTCACAGAAATCACACCATTTTGGAACTTCCTACTCCACTCCTATACTTGCTAGACTGACTGACAGGCATGCATCACCATATTGGACCTTTATTGGCCGATGAATTTCTATAGGTTTCACCCCTTCACTGATCAAAAAATGGATGGTGCATGTCAAAAGTGGGATGGCCATCTTGAAAATGTCCTTATGATGTCACCATGTTCATCTGCACTGTGATGTCACATGCTTAACACCCCTGACATCTTTAACAACAATATTGACAGGTTACAAGACAATGGCATGGTTATTGTAATTTCTATCACACTTTTATGGTTTTTATTTGAAGCCCCCTCATATATCTTCTACAGGCTTTAGATATGTCTGCAGACCCCAACCCACTGCCTCAAAGGGAGATGAAATTACTTAAATGACTCTTTGTATAAGACTGACC
Organism: Cepaea nemoralis; assembly: GCA_014155875.1. Lineage (NCBI taxonomy): Eukaryota > Metazoa > Mollusca > Gastropoda > Stylommatophora > Helicidae > Cepaea > Cepaea nemoralis. The sequence continues at coordinate 87,194 of JACEFZ010016252.1, forward strand.
ACATATTCTGTGTATAAAACAGACCAAATACTCTTTATGTTGTGGAATTGCTAATATGTGCAATGTGCACACGAGATCTCTTGTCATGTTCTCATCTTTGAGCAGCTTACGTATGCAGTTTGACCATCCAAGAGTTCAGGAAGGCATGTGATATCAACAGAAACTAACAGCTTCAGTAAAACTCCCTGCCCTATATCTAGAGCAACTTGGACTTAACAGAGTAAAGCCAGGAAATGTTCTCTGTGCTTGATGACAATGATATGAACTTCCATCAAATTGTTGCAAGCATATTCTTTTTTCCATATACAGTGAAAATATTTTCAGGAATTTAGAAGATATAAATGGAATCAGCATTGGAGGACGAAACATCAATAACATTAGATATGCAGATGATACAGTATTGATTGCAGACAATGCACAAGATCTACAACAATTAGTAGACGCTGTGGTTGTACACAGTGAGCAGCTGGGGTTGGAACTAAATTGTAAGAAGACACAGGTTATGGTCGTCACTAGGAAGAACGAAGTACCACAATGTAATATACAAGTAAATGGGAATATTCTTCAACAAGTGAATTGGTGCAACTATCTCGGAACATTCATAACATCTGATGGGAGATGCCTTGAAGAGATTAGAACAAGAATCGCCATGGCGAAAGTAGCCTTTAGCAAGACTAAAAACATTCTGACCAATAAAAAGATGTCAATTGAAACGAGAAAAAGTGTTGAGGGGATATATAGAGCCTGTTCTTTTGTATGGATGTGAAACTTGGACAATGTGCAGTCAAGCTGAAAAACATCTGATGGCTGCAGAAATGTGGTTTCTGAGGAAAATGCAAAGAATACCATGGACAGTCAGAAAAACCAATGACCAAGTACTACAGGAGACAAATGAAAATCGTACATTGATAGAGAAATTAGACGTAGACAGTCAACATTTTTTGGACATGTTATGAAAGAAATGGATTGGAGAACTTAGTGACAACTGGCAAGATTGAAGGGAACAGACCAAGAGGAAGACCGAGAGGAAAATACCTGGATGGCTTGGCCACATGGCATGGACGAGACAGGAACACTGAGCTGATCCACGACGCTGGTGATCGAGTGAAATGGCGAAGTCATGACCGCCCACGCTTTCCGGCATGGCACATGATTGATTGATATTCTGATTGTTATCTTTATTATAACTGACAAGGACTAAAACAAATTGTATGTCCTATGCAGGACGTTGCGATCAACCCCACAGATGACCTAATATTACACAACTAGTGTCTCACCTGGGTAGTCCAGGAACTGAACAACTGTCCACTCTTGACACGGTTTGAGACCTGCCACAGGTTTAAGGTCACAACCCCTGACTGGGTATCTGCTGATTATCTTCACACAAGAAAAAAATAATACAGATAGAGAACTCCATGTCCATCCATTAATGGCTTATTGATGAATATTTATTTTTATCTGGGTTTCTGATATATCACCAGAAAACGAGAAGTAGATTGTGAGCTTTACTAGAACTTGATTACAAGAAACAAAATGGACATTGCAGCTAAAGCCTTCGTCAGCACAGAATAAACAATCACAAACTGACACAATTACATGAAAAACACTGTATGATAATCATCATCATCCAGTGCCTTGCCGGCTGGTGTGAGCGATCATGCTTCTCCACAAATTACGATCTCCGACGTCATGGATCAATTCATGTGTTGACTCCTTTCCGTGCCATGAATCATCACACACTGTCTTCCTCTGTCTATCTTTTCACAAATTTTCTGGTTGTCACAATATGTTCTAGTTTTTGTCTTCAAATAACGTGGCCAAAAAATGATGACTGGTTCTTTCTGATGTTTGTGATAAGTTGTTTTTGTGACTCAGCTTCCCTTAAAACGTCCAGATTGCACACCTTGGTTGTCCAATTAATTTTCAGCATTCTTCTATAAAACGATATCTCCAGGGATTTTTTTTGCCTGATTACTAATTATCCAGGATTCACAACCCTATATTAAAATTGGTTCTATGTAACATGCAAGAACTCTTTTTCTAACTTTCAAGGATAGTGATTTATTGCACAAAACATTCTTCATAAAGAGATAAGAAACATGAAAATATAAATATAAAAGTATATCTGTGTCCTTGTTGTGGTTGGACACATCTTAAACGATCAGCAAGTATGATGACTATCAATGTATCCTGCATTATACTCATTTCCATGTTTAAAAGATGTTTATCTCTTGAGTTTCAACTTGATTTAACTTAGCAGAAAGAAAAGACTGGCACTGGATGGGACACACACTGAGAAAACCTGACAATAATGTCACCAGAAAGTCCCTGATCTGAAATCCACAGGGATAACAAAATAGAGGGATGTCTTAAAATCACACAGAGAAGAGAATTAGAGATGAACAATACAGGAAGGACGTGGAGGAAGCTGCAGGAAAGCAAAAGATAGGAAAAACTGGCATTAATTCGTTGAGGGCTTGAGCTACAATATGAGATAAACGAGCTGAAGAATGTCTGAGCAAATATATTTGGTGTTTTTTTAAAAAGGGATAGCGAGTTAAGGATTATAAGGGAGGTAGGATAGAGAAGAAAGATAAGAAATTATTGTGAGAGACAGATAGAAAGACAGGGGTTACAAGGTATGTAGGATAGACAGTGCTGGTCTCCCTGGCCAAGGAGTTAACGACATTGTTCATACAGCGCTGGTAACTTACGGAGGGTATGTGAGCCGGTCGTTCAGAAAGCAATGGCAAACTACTGAATGTAAAACTTGTCTAGCACATCAACAGCTGCTGAAAAATGCTGGTGTTGACTGCAATGTCCTGTAAGGGATATGCAACATAAAAAAAAAAAGGATTGACAGTTAGGAGAGATAAGAAACTGTTGTGAAAGATATAGAGAAAAACAGGGGTTACAAAGTATGTAGGATAGACAGAGAGAGATAAGAAACTATTGTGAAAAATAGAGAAAGAGGGATTATACGGGATATAGGATAGATAGAGAGATAAGAAACATTGTGAAAAATAGAGAAAGAGGGATTATACGGGATATATTATAGATAGAGAGAGAGATAAGAAACATTGTGAAAAATAGAAAGACAATAGAAAGAAAGATATAGGATAGACAGAGAGAGATAAGAAACTGTTGTGAAAGATAGAAAGAAAGACGGGTTACAAGAGATGTAAAAAAGACAGATGAGAGAAATGAAATGTGATGAATATATTGAAAGCTGCCTTACTTTACAGAAACATTTCTGTTACCTATTTAATGACCCTGCCTTGTACAAATCAATTAAAACAACCTCACTGCAAGGGTGATTTAAACCTATGACACTGGGCCAGCAGATGAGTGCATTAGCCACTACAATACCTTGGCCCTTATCCATGGAATCTCAATGCGAAGTGGTCAAGCCATCTGACTCGGGTTCCAAAGGTTTTAGTTTCGACTCTGGGCCGCATCCTTCGGTTCACGAGTACATTTTTTTTAGAGACTCCTCGGGTCATCGCTAGAGCTACGGAGTTCGTGCCTTGTGCGACGTTTTTGGCAGTTTGCTGTGGAAAGAGACTGAGCCATATGGGATAAAAACATGGTGCAATGAAGTCAGCCCTGTCGACTTCTAAGCGACTTTTTTTTATCCACGGATAAATAAAATTTATAATGATTTTCTGTACTGTGGTCTGATGATATCCACGTTTCTTTATGTATTCTCTGTATGTGTGTGTGCATGCGTGTGTGTGTGTGTGTGTGTGGGGGGGGGGGGAGGGAGAACACAGCCTCCTATGACATATTCATTCACTGTGCAAAACATATAGTGAATAATTCTAATATTCTTCTTACTTACCCCAAGTCCGAGTTTCCCCAGTATCTTTTCATAACCTGTGTTATGGAGGGAGAGGAAAGAGAGAGAGAGTGCGAGAGAGACAGAGGGAGAAAGAGAGAGAGAGAGAGAGAGAGAGACAGAGGGAGAAAGAGAGAGAGAGAAGGAGAGATAGAGAGAGTAAGAAACAAAAGGTAAGAAATATATATAATATGACACTACTGTACCTTATCACCAAAGCTTGAAGAAACATCAAGCTGACCAAGGTCTACTACTGTTGAGAGATCTGGTGGAGGATTTCTTGCTTTCAGACGTTTAAACTCTGGAGTGAAAAGGTCATCAGTGTCATACTCTCTAGAGCCATTAGCAGTTACAGTTCCTGACATTTCTATAACTCAGTATTTCCTCATAGTTGTGCCTGCAGATGTAAATTATAGTAATTAAAAATGTTGAGCATGAATGACCAAACTGGGCATATAGTTAGTTAGTCGACAGATCATCCTCATTGCACATCGAACCATTCAGTCCATAAGTGTTCAGATCCCCTCCTCAGCAAATCCAGCAGTGTATAGCAGCTAACGACACCAGTTCTGTGTTGGTTTATTAATCTTCTATGGCTTCCTGCGTAGTGTTCTTGTTTGGCCACACCCCTTTCCACTTGCCATTCTCGCAGTCTGACCATGGTTGTAGATTCACAGTCATCACTTGGTTCTCACAAACGACTTACTTCTCGTAGTGTATTCAGTTTATCAGCCTGGTCCATGGCTCGTCTGCCCTCCACAGTAGCAAATTTCCTCGGACAGCTGGGCACATATTAATGAGATAATCATTATAAATAGACGTCATTGCAATCAGGACAATCCTATGAGCACCCGTAAAGGCAGTGATGTTGATTGTTCGTCATCTGTTGACAAGAGTTGTGTGGTTCACAAGTATGTTACCTGGACAAGCTTGTGCAGTCTTATTTCTGCAATTTGTGATGATGTTGTTGGTGATGTTGCATTGTTGATGATAATTATGTTATTGTTGATGATGTTTTTGTATTGTTAATTATGTTATTTCCTGTGTTGATCTTGTTTTGTTGATGATGTTTCCAAAATGCCACCACTCTGTTGCTATAACAAGTACTGCAATGCTACTGCAGCATCAACTAGAAAAAAGATGATGGTATTGCTGAAGATGATATTGTATTGTTGGTGATGTTTTTATTTATGATTTTATTGTTGGTGATTTTATTGTTAGTGATGTTGTTTTTGTTTATGATTTTATTGTTGGTGATTTTATTGTTAGTGATGTTTTTGTTTATGATTTTATTGTTGGTGATGTTGCTGTGCTGTTGATGATGTTATTGTTGATGATGTTATTGTTGATGATGTTGCTGTGCTCTTGATGATGTTAGTGATGTTACTGATGTTGCTATTTTTGATGATGTTGCTGTGCTGTTGATGATGTTATTGCTGTGCTGTTGATGATGTTAGTGTTGGTGATGTTGCTGTGCTGTTGATGATGTTAGTGTTGGTGATGTTGTTGTGCTCTTGATGGTGTTATTGTTGTTATTGATGGTGATGTTATTGTGCTGTTGATGATGTTTTTGATGGCGATGTAGTTGTGCTGTTGGTGATGTTTTTGATGGCGATGTAGTTGTGCTGTTGGTGATGATGTTGACAATGACCCTAACTCTAACCCACAACAAGGTTATGATGGTGGCATTTGTTGGTCTTGATGACACAGCTGCTATTGCTGAAGTTGCTGGTGGTGTGAATGATGCTGTCATTGTTGTTGTTTTTATGTGAGTGCTGACACTCAACCTTATTCACAACGAAGCGTAAGTGGTGGTGGTGTTGTTGATGATGATGCTGAGAACAGTGCTGATACTAGCCCTCACAGTAAGATGTTAGTGGTGATTGTGGTAGTAGTAGCAGTTGATGATTCAATGGTCTCTGTTACTGTTAATGATAGTGTTGATGGCTATCTTCATGCCACACTGACACCTGCAGGATATTGTCATTAGTAAGATCTGTTGGATTCTAGACTATTGATGGTTGCTTGGAGGAGGCTAACAAAACTAGAACATTATAGACAACTATAAGAAGGAGACAAACAGCTTTCAATGGTAAAGAGAGGAACTGGAGAACATCATGACAACTGAAAGATCAGTTGGAAAAGGGACAGAGGCAGACAAAGAGCAATGATGCTGGATGGACTGAGACAGTAGCATGGAAGAATATCATCAACAGGGTTGAGCTAGAACACAAAGGACCGAGATCTGTGGAAAGATATCAACGCCTTTACCATTTGGCAAGACACATAATGATGATTTTGGCTTCAAGTGAATTGAGTTGAGACAAGGGAGATATTGTGAAGAGCTGAGTTGAGTTGAGACAAAGGAGATATTGTGAAGAGCTGAGTTGAGTTGAGTTGAGTCAAGAACTAACATGACATTCCCAACATGCTCTGTCCTCATCTGTCGTAATGTGAAGATGAGCAACTGCCAGATGAAGATACAGTAATAGATGAAGCAACATATTTGAGGATGCTTCAGTTTAGAGTTAAGTGTGGTTCCAGAAACAAGGCTCACATGAGTGGATGAATTCCACATGTTTACAACCAGTCAGCATCTTAGGCGTCTACATCTGACAACATTTGCTGAGGGAGCTGGGGCATGTTTGAGAATGGCCTGAGTGCTAAGATGATGATTATTAAACCTGTTGTCCCCCCTCTGCCGTGCGTCCACCTTGACGAGATAGAGGGGCTTGCGCGTTCCAATGACCCCAAGAGCTATGCCGACGGTAGCACAGCTACTGGTAGGGTCACCCATGTCGGACAGGTCAAGGGAGAGGGACCAGACGAAGCGACGCACAAACCTGCTGCCTTGTAGGTAGACTGGGGACAGTCAAAGGCTAGGGAAAGCATCCCGAAAAATGCTTGTCGAAATCGGATGTACTGAGCCACAGGCTTGACAAAGCAGTGCAACGTAACTTAATTCATGATGTCACAAATCAAAATTAATCGTTATGGTGCTAATCCCGTGAAGTCCCATCAGGCGGCGATAGTGCCGGGCCCCCTGCCTCGAGGGGGTCCACCCATGACTACTGGTGGTCACCTTCCCCTGTGCTGTGGAGTCAAGGCACAGAGGAGTAGGTTAAGAGCTATTGACCAAATACCCCGGACACTCAACATACTACAGTGGAATGCCGAAGGAGTTTACAAGAAGAAAGACTCCCTAACACAGCGTCTTCATAAAGATAGAATAGATGTGGCATGCATTCAAGAGACACACCTCAACGCCAATCACAAATTCTCAGTCAGAGGATATCAGGCCACACGTTTCGACCGCGAAGGACACAAAGGAGGAGTTCTAATACTTACACGAAATACAATACCTTGCAGCGAAGTATCTGTGATCTCTGACAACCAAACGGAAATTATAGGTGTTGATATAATGATAAAGGACGTGAAAATAAGAATCTACAATCTGTATAGCCCAGCAGATAAGGACCTTACACTCTCAAACATGAAAATAACTGACACAAACTGCATTATTGTCGGAGACTTTAATAGCCGTTCAGAAAGATGGGGATACCCAGATACTGACAAAAGAGGAGATGAATTGGAGGACTGGGAAATAGACTCAAATCTCCATCTACTCAACAAAGCGGATGACACACCGAGCTTCTACTCCAGAAGATGGCTTACCACTTCTACTCCAGACTTAGCTTTCTGCACAGGAGACATCCTCCACAAAATCGATCGCCATGTGCTGGACCAATTAGCAGGTAGTGACCACAGACCAATCAAGCTTGTAATGAATATGGAGTATGTTCCACAGGAGCAAAAGCCCTTGCCCCGCTGGAATTACAAACGAGCAGATTGGGACAGATTTGCCATACTAACAGACAAATATTGTGAAAACATAAATGCACGATATGGCAACATAAAGCAAATGGTGGAAAGTCTAAACAGAGCGATAATACAGGCAGCCACTGAGTCCATTCCAAGAGGAGCGAGGAAAAATTACAAACCATACTGGACTGAAGAACTACAAAGTTTGGAGGACAAAGTTGAAGATGCCAGGAAGACAGCAGAGAGAGAACAAACAATTGAAGCGAACATCTCTCTCAAAGCCATCTCAGCAAAATATAAAAGAACAGTAAATCAAACAACAAGAGATTGTTGGAGGGAAAAAACAGAAAACCTGAATTTTGACAGGGATGGAAACAAACTATGGAAACTAGTGAAAGCCATGAACAATGAAGGACCTAGAAACAAACAAATAACAATTAAACAAGGAAATGCCTTGCTTACAGGAAAAAAGGCTGCAAATGCACTAATGGAACACTATGCAAATGCAAACCACATTGATATTACAACCGAACAGAAGAAAGCAATCAAAGACAAACAGATACATCATAGAAATACAGAGACAGCAGCAGAATATATGATGGCAAATCTAACAATGGAAGAAATGGAACAGGCAATGAATACCCTAAAAAAGAAGAAATCACCAGGAAAGGATGGAATCACAAATGAAATGCTAATAGGACTAGGCACCAAGGCAAAGAAGAAACTACTAGCAGTCCTAAATAACAGCTGGAAGAGAGGAATAGTCCCACAGGCATGGAAGGAAGCTATACTAATACCAGTCCCAAAGAAAGGAAAAGACCTGGAAGAACCAAATGGCTATCGACCTATCAGTCTACTTAGCTGTGTAGGAAAATTAATGGAACGCATTATCAATGGCAGGCTAACATGGCATCTGGAAGAAAACAAACTCTTAACACCACACCAAGCAGGATTCAGAAAGTACAGATCCACTGAAGATCAAATAACCTATATAGCTCAGGAAATAGAGGATGCCTTCCAAGAGAAAAAGCACACACTAGCAGTCTGGATAGATTTAGAAAAAGCATTTGATAAAGTATGGAAGGAAGGACTGAAAGTAAAACTGCAAAAAATGCATGTTTGTGGAAAAATGTATAAATGGATCAGCCACTACCTTGAGAACAGAACTGCCAGGACAAAAGTACAAGGACAAACAAGCAAAATGATGCTGTTGGAGCAAGGTGTCCCTCAAGGAGGAGTTCTTTCACCAACATTATTCCTAGCATATATAAATGACATCACAGAAAATTTTCCAGCCAGAGTACACACATCCTCCTTTGCAGATGACCTAGCCATATGGACATCTGAAGAATATATTAGTACAGCTAACAGCAGAATACAGCAAGCCTTATTAGCGCTAGAGGACTGGTCAAAATCATGGCTAGTGAAGATAAGTGAGGAGAAAACAACATGCACAGTGTTCTCCCTCTCAAATAAAACTCAGCAACCTAAGCTGGTATTGAATGGAAAAATATTGCGCCATGAAGAAAATCCAAACTATCTAGGAGTCACCTTTGATCGTCGCCTGACATGGAAGACACAGGTTGAGAAAAATCGAACAAGAGCAAGGCAGAGAATGGCAATCATGAAAAAGCTTGCTGGTACAACGTGGGGAGCAGATGAGAAAGTTCTCAAGAAGTTATATACTGGACGGGTGAGGCCAGTACTGGAATATGGCATTGCAGCTTGGGCAACAGCAGCTAAGTCAAACTTTAACAAAATAAGTAGAGTCCAAAACCAAGGAATGCGAATCATAACTGGAAGCCTGAAGACAACGCCTATTAATGAACTAGAAAAGATCACTTGTTTACAACCAATGCAGGACAGAAGAGATAGCAGAGCCCAGCAACAAGCAGAAAAATTTAGAAGATTGACAGACCACCCTATGTATAACAGGTTTAATGGTTTTGGAAAAGGAAGACTGAAGCGTAGCAACTTTGTAGAAACTGCAAAACGAAAGATTAGGGCAGATCCCATACTTAACATATCAACAGTCAAGCCCATTTACAATGCAGACAACTTCCCAGCTTGGAGACAGCAGCAACTGCCTGAGATGATAGAAAACATTCCTGGTATTGAGAAAAAGAACACTCAGAATGAAACCGAAAGAAGAAAAATAACCCTCAACTACATAAAAGAACATTACCCAAGCAGCAATTGGACCCATGCATATACAGATGGATCAGCCAAAGATTCAATTAAAAATGGAGGAGGAGGAATTCTCCTTAATTTAAAAAATGGAGTGATAAAAACACAAGTCAGTGGCAACTGGAAAATTTTCAAGTAACTTCAAAGCGGAGGTAGAGGCTTGAAAACTGCAGCAGAAATGCTCTTGATGGAGGAAAATAAAGAGAAGCAAATAGCTATCTTCACAGATGCAAAGTCAGCTGTCTCAATACTGAAGAGCAAAAACAGCACAGAACTAGCTGACCTAAGAGCAGCACTCCATGGTCTATGCCAGAAATCCAAAAAAGTTGTAATACAGTGGATCCCATCACATTGCAGTATACCTGGAAATGAAGAGGCAGACAGACTAGCAAAAGAGGGTGGACGATTACCACAGCCTGACATAGACATAACCTATAATGAGGCAAAAAGGTTTATAAAAAGCACTTATAGAACCAAATGGGAATCAGAGCATCCAGGCCACCAGAAGGATGATGCATATTACAAACTCGACCGAAGAGAACAAGTAGCAATCTTCAGACTCCGCACAGGACATAACAGGCTGAAACACCACTTGTTCAATAAACTAAAGATAGGAGATACCGATGAATGTAATTGTGGAACTGGTAAAATGACAGCTAAACATTTGCTGCAGGAGTGCCCAATATATGCAGAACAGAGAAAGATATTTTGGCCCACGCCTGCTTCATTTGAGGACAAGCTCTATGGAGATATCAACAAGCTCAAGTTGACTACAGCTTACTTTAACTACATTCAGGTTGAACATCTAAAGGTGCATGAAGATGTATTTAGACTGCCACACTTCATACCACAGGTATGTCGGTTACAAAAGCGTCCCAGAGGCATGAAATGGAATATTGCTTGGATAGCAAATCCATTACGTGAAAGTCCGAATCGAAAGCTCACTGTGTGGGCTTCATAAAAGGTGGAAAAAGTGTCCTAGTGGCACGAAATGGAATATTGCTTGGATAGCAAATCCATTATGTGGAAAGTCTTAATCGAAAGCTCACTGTGTGGATGTCATCTGCAGACTGCATTCTTCTGGTTTCCAGAGGAACAGCCTATGGTGAACGGAAGGCCCAATATACGGAAGTGAGGCTAAGCAGCCATGTGCAGGACGTGACGATTCCTTGAGTGAGCCCAGTACCAGAGCGCTGTGTGATGGCTCTGCAAGTATGGAAGCCTCCTTGGATGGCGGGGAATGCCCATGGTCTGCCTCTGCCTTCCCTTGAGGGTTGACCAGGATGTCTTTGGCTGTTCTATATGGGCCAGCTAGGATGGGGGATAACACCACAACAGTGAGATTCAAACGTCCTAAGAAACCCCCGGGAAGGTTAACCCGGTCAACAAATGCCCGCAGAAGTCGGATGTGTCGGCCTAACGGCGCAAGAACGCAGCTCTGCTGTAAACAGGCACAACGCAGTCACATCCGAAAAAAAATCCGGATGAACGAAGAAGAAGAAGAAACCTGTTGTCCAAACTCACAAATTAAAATAACCTTAACAAAATCACAGGATACTCACACACATATATGTGGATGTCCAGGTGTGCATGTAATTATGTAAATGTGCATATCACTTATGATGAAGATGATGATGTGTATATACAACAGACATAGGGACGTGAAAAGGTACTGTTGAATTACATTTTTCTAACTAACCAAACATTATGATTCCATAATTTTACTGTAAATTACAGTCATGTCATCACAGTAACATAGTAACTTACTACTGGTGAGTAAATAATAATAATTTTGTAGAGGAGAGTGTGACATACTGTCTCCAGTCGCACCAGCTTACAGACGATTAATTAATAGCGGTTCTTGGAACGACTGATTTCATGTGTGAGAGACAGGCACTACCTTTTATGGGAAGGAATGCCAGCACTCAGATAGAGGCAAGGAATGTGCCCATAGCTCAGAATAGCCTGGAATAATCTGGTAAAACTTCCAGGCGGGACCAGCCATATTCACTTGAGTCTGGCAGCTTCAACCATGTAGACGTGTTTTTTCCCGGGAGGGTGTAGCCCTTTGTAGGGGGCAAATTTTCGCCTCTCTGTTGCATTGGTGAGCATATATATATATGTTTTTTCTTTGAATGATAAGATTTGTGTTAACTATTTAATACAATCTTTGTTGGATATGAAAAGTCATACTACATGTCATGTATGTATTTTGGTGGGCTTTGCTACGGCATCCTTACTTCTGTAAGAAAGCCGGCCTGAGGTTTTAACGTCTATCCATGCCACTGTCCTATATTCCTATGCTTACAATTATTATCCCATTCTTATCATGCTGTGATCACTACTTCATCTTCTTTTGAAGAGTATGATGTCTCTGTAAATTCTGTACTGTGTCTGCAGAGGTCAATCTATCTTCAACTTTGGTTCACTCCCAATTCAGGGAAGAACTTCGCTTTACTTGACTTATGCCTGGTAGAGTGTTCAGGTGTTATATAATGCCTTTGTTAAAGATTCAGTTACTGTACGCACCTATATATATTGTGTGTGTGAATCTTTACTTTATCTGTGTGCAGAATATGCCGGGGGCAGAAATATATTTGGTGTGTATGACAGCCTGGGGTCACCGATAAGACACCCCATTGCTTTTGTCGAATTTTGGTGGATCATGGATGTCGTGGCTCAATCATATTTATGAGAACGGTTCACATACCTAAATACTCATTTTTTTCCTGGCGTAAATCGTGCAGTATGCTTGCCGCTATGACAAGTCATTGGCGCCAATATGGCCACCCCTTCGATTTTAATCACACACCCCACCCCGTGCATGTTGTATAACAGATTGTGTCCTCCAAATTAATGGAGTGTTTGTATGTGGGAGAATGTATCTCCATTAGGTATTTGTGTTGTCCTGTTTGGTGAGGGGGTAGCGTGTACATATTACCGCCCCACTTTCCCGCCAAAATATACCCATACGATACAGGCCACAGATATACCATTTCAGGGGAGGAGGATGTCCTCTCCCTATATATGTTCCGTTGTTGTCTCTGTGAGTCTTATGAGCTCACTTACTAAGCTAGATTATTCATAGCTTGTCATTTTTGATTTGCAGGCAAATGAGGCAACCGACGGGGAACAGTTTGGTCTGATATTTGGCTAGATCTAAGCCGCTTTTTTTGTCTACACCATCTTGATGATTTTTTTTCCAAGTCAAAACAGTATTGGCTTGGGTGTGCAGAGGAGAAATCAGTCTGCACTTAGGGACCTCCGTCATTCCTTCCAATTACTGGGAGGCCGGGGGAAATAATCCCCTATTTTTCATCAAGACCTGGACGAAACTCCAGACGGAGTTATCTCCATTTTTGGTTCAACTCCTCATGGCAGGTGAAGAGAGATGGCGCCCATTTTATCCCTGTAATATCAGGAAGTATATTCTGCAACTTATGGACTGGAGGTGTCTCTCGATGTGAAGAGTCATACTTATTGGAGTGAACTTCGAAACCAGCACGGATCTTCCTGTGGTACAATGTCCCCACTGCGACATTGTGGATTCCTCTTTTTCTTGCGACGAAGCAGGTACCCATTTATATTCCGGGAAGCCGCATATCGATGTTCAGCTAGAGATGACACTAACGCATAGAGAGTTCTTCGTTCGCTGGAAACTCCAGCAACTTTGTTGAGAGTCTGTGCTTTAGTCACAGATGGAATGGTTCTTTTCTTCTGAGAGGTCGTCATAGTCTTCAGTTTATATGAACCCAGCTACACTTCTCTAGGGTTGTTAAATGTCGTGCTGAGACATTTGAGACTTCATCGTTTTCCCAGATTACGCATGCACGTCTTACCAATTACTGGAAATCACCTGGAGAGATTCAACTGGCTTCTGACCCATACTCAGGGATAGTCCTTCCTTTATCAACAACTCCAGTACGTCGTTGGAGCATTCGTGCTACAACTTGTCCTAACTGATGGACGTTTTTATCAAGGGTTGCAATCCCTTATTTTATGCAGATATAGTTTTATCCTCTCGAAACCAAGTCCAGATTGAGTGATCCAGACTTCAAGTCATGCACCATCATCAATTTTATAGAAGGGACCATTTGAGAACAGTTCCTCTTTTTTGTTGGTCAATCATGACTGACTTTTATCAATAACAACGATCCGCATCACCATTACCTTGATCAGTATCCAGAGAACCTTTGTTTACCTCAGTGGCACAGTGTGGAGTTTGGTCAAAATTAGGATGGGAGAGCCCAGCTGTTTTAGCGGTAGAAGAGGAAGAGGAGTAGGGTAGAACAGTATAAGTGTCATCATCGAACTGTTGGTGTGGGAGAAGAAAGACAGTGTAGAGAAGCCCGGTGTGGAGGGACTCTACATTCTCCTGCTGTTTTTAGATTATCAGTACATACATTATTTGAGAATGTATATTTTTGGTTGGTGTTTATATAGAGTGTACGGGAGACAGAGTCTCGTATTTACCAACTTATGAGATTCTGGCAATAAACATATATGTTCGTCAGGAGAGTTTTTCATTGTCTACGTGACCAGTGTTACACTGTTTGTTGTCGTAGAGAAATGTGCTACTGTGTTTATATATATATATATCTGCAGAGAATCCAGTGGGAGGTCGACCAACACACAGTCTCAGATATTTTATTCAAGGATAACAACTTGATAGAGATCTGTGGTTAAGTGGCCTATTCTCTGTTTTAGTCTTCAGGAAAGTAGTTTACCTGGTAATGTGGGTGGAGTCTATTCGACCATCATCCCATTCTTCTTTCAAAAGAGCCAATAACTACTCTATTCCTGGAGTCTTTTAGGAAAGAAACTGTCTCGAATCAACTGCCTATTCGGCGAACCTGAGGGACCAAATGAATCATATACCCTAGACTTTATTTCAGCCCATTGTATATGGTGCTCTCACTTATTATCCCACAGAGAGGACTTTTGTGGTGACATACTGGCGGCGACATTATGCACAGTGTGTCTGAGCGGGCTATTGTTTGTCGAGACTCCTATCTTTTCCACTTTTCACATGGGGCAGTGAGGAACATTTTATGTGATATTCACTGGCACAGGAGCGGAGCACAATGGGGACGACCCGTTGCTGCGGTGTTGGAACCCACTAACTAAACATTAATCAAATAATAATAATTTACACAAACGCAACTGTATGACACACTTTTCATAGTAAATGTGAAACTTACTACATTCGGCCGGCATATGCGGCGTGACAAGCTTTTACACTGGTAAAACCAACTCTTCAAACGGCTTTTTAAGTCCTTTTAAGTTTTTTCATAACCGTATGTAACTTAAAATACATAATTTAATATAATAATAAAATTAAATTTAAAAAATATAATAATTATAATAATCAGTTATGAAAAGTTACATACCAATGTACCTATGTACCAAAGTACCAATGTTCAATGTAATACATACTCGTCCGCCTGACGAGATGTAAGCCAAATATGTCACTGACATCTGACATATTGTCAGGCAATAAATCGTGCAACATATTTTGCTTGTGACGGCTGTGTTTAAATTCACTAAGGGAATAAATTCACTAAGGGAATAAATTCACTAAGGGAATACAATGTTGTTTTTTTTAAAGGTTTAGTGATTTAATCGATGGATCAACATCAAGGCACACGGTTTAACCCATAAGTGCTCCGTTTTCCTCCTAACCTGAGTCTAGAGTAGTCTGGAGAAGCTCAGGTCAATGAGTCATTCAGTCAATGCACGAACTCCGTTGCATCGGCGAGGATCCTGAAATACTTTGGGTAGATTTTTAACTCGAAATTTTGCCCGGGCAGCGCCGTTAGGCTACTCTTTTTCGATTTCCCACACAATGTTTTGACCAGACACATTATTCTTACGTTGGTTCCTTGTTTGTAGGCCGCCTTGGGGGTAGTCCAGCAGACGTGCGGTGTGTACTACTGGCCGGAAACGTCATGCCTACACCAGGGATCGTGCATTGTTGAGAATTATTCTCTACCTTCTTCAGTTCCTCCACTTACCTCTGTGAAGTGTTGGAGGAGATGTACGGATCTTACTTTAAGCGCTCTTTCTAATGATCTTTGTAAGTTGGTATTAATTTCTCTAAGGTTGTTCTTAATACCACCATTCCATATTTCACGCGATCTTCCCATTGCGCTGTATCAATTATATTTCTTCAATGTGGCTCTGTGTGGCAGATGGGACCAGGGCATTCTTGTGAGATGGCCGAACCATTTAATATGTTGTTCTTTAACGAAGTTCATGACTGGTTTAAGACCGAGTCGTTTTTTAATTTCCTCTTTTCGTAATTCTAAATCCCATGGTTACTCCCGCAGCTCCTCTAAGGCACCTTATCTCTGTTGGTATGATTGCGCGCCCATTAGTTGGGAATTCGCTTGTGTATATTCCCTGCGATTCCAAGGTGGAGGTACAGTCTAGCATGTCCTGTTCAGGACGTTGCGTTTAACATCAGGTTGGGTTTTATGGGCAATTTAACCTTCAACAGTAGGCATCATAATTCACCAACTTAATATTGAGCAATATAGACAAGGGAGGTGAAACTGATATAAATATCAGAATAAAAATATATTCAAGCAGTTTATGATAATCCTTCCTGACAGCTGACAATGTTATCTGATTCACTTTTATCAGTCCTAGCTACCTCTGAAGTCGAAGTGGGTTCGCCTAATGGCGAGGAATACTGTTAATAGGGAAAGCTAATCAACACGCACAATTCAGTCATGCACGACTAGAAGTAGTGTGTGTGTGTGTGAACTACGCCTGAGTTCAAAGCAAGTGAGTGGAAAAAAAATCAGTCCAAGCTTGAACAAATTCAAGGATCTGTAGTAGACCGGACTTGGCAGCAGAGATTGTACTAGCCACCACACAGTTATACACAAGAGATTGTCCTAGCCACCACATAGTTATACACAAGAGATTGTACTAGCCACCACACAGTTATATACAAGATATTGTCCTAGCCACCACACAGTTATACACAAGATATTGTCCTAGCCACCACACAGTTATACACAAGATATTGTCCTAGCCACCACACAGTTATATACAAGAGACTGTCCTAGCCACCACACAGTTATATACATGATATTGTCCTAGCCACCACACAGTTACACACAAGAGATTGTCCTAGCCACCACACAGTTATATACAAGATATTGTCCTAGCCACCACACAGTTATATACAAGATATTGTCCTAGCCACCACACAGTTATACACAAGATATTGTCCTAGCCACCACACAGTTACACACAAGAGATTGTCCTAGCCACCACACAGTTATATACAAGATATTGTCCTAGCCACCACACAGTTACACACAAGAGATTGTACTAGCCACCACACAGTTATTTACAAGATATTGTCCTAGCCACCACACAATTATTATACACAAGAGATTGTCCTAGCCACCACACAGTTATATACAAGATATTGTCCTAGCCACCACACAGTTTACCACACAAGAGATTGTACTAGCCATCACACAGTTACACACAAGATATTGTACTAGCTAGCCACCACACAGTTATATACAAGAGTATTGTCCTAGCCACCACACAATATTATACACAAGAGATTGTCCTAGCCACCACACATTAACACACAAGAGATTGTCCTAGCCACCACACAGTTATACACAAGATATTGTCCTAGCCACCACACAATTATTATACACAAGAGATTGTTCTAGCCAGCCACACAGTTATATACAAGATATTGTCCTATCCACCACACAGTTATATACAAGAATTGTCAGTAGCCACCACACAGTTATACACAAGAGATTGTTCCTAGCCATCCACACAGTTAGTACTACAAGATATTTGTTCTGCCTAAGCCATCACACAGTTTACTACACAAGAGATTGTTCCTAGCCACCACACATGTTATATACAAAGATATTGTCCTAGCCACCATACACAGTTATTATACCAAGAGATGTCCTAGCCACCACACAGTTATACACAAGAGATGTTTCCTAGCCACCACACAGTTATACACAAGAGATGTCATTAGTCACCACACAGTTTATACACAGAGATGTATCCTAGCCAGCACACAGTTATACACAAGTGATGTCCTAGCCACCACACAGTTATACACAAGAGATGTTCTAGCCTAGCCACCATACAGTTATACACAAGAGATGTTCTAGCCTAGCCACCACACAGTTATACACAAGAGATGTCCTAGCCACCACACAGTTATACACAAGAGATTGTCCCTAGCCACCACACAGTTATACACAAGAGATACAGATATCCTAGCACTCACACAGTTATACACAAGAGATTTTCCTAGCCACCACACAGTTATACACAAGAGATGTTCCTAGCCACCACACAGTTATACACAAGAGATGTCCTAGCCACCACACAGTTATACACAAGAGATGTCCTAGCCACCACACAGTTATACACAAGAGATGTTCCTAGCCACCACACAGTTATACACAAGAGATGTTCCTAGCCACCACACCCACACAGTTACACACAAGATATTGTCCTAGCCACCACACAATTATTATACACAAGAGATTGTCCTAGCCACCACACAGTTATATACAAGATATTCTCCTAGCCACCACACAGTTATATACAAGATATTGTCCTAGCCACCACACAGTTATACACAAGAGATTGTCCTAGCCACCACACAGTTATATACAAGATATTGTCCTAGCCATCCACACAGTTATACACAAGAGATTGTCCTAGCCACCACACAAGTTATACACAAGAGATTGTCCTAGCCACCACACAGTTATATACAAGAGATTGTCCTAGCCACCACACAGTTATACACAAGAGATTGTCCTAGCCACCACACAGTTATACACAAGAGATTGTCCTATCCACCACACAGTTATACACAAGAGATTGTCCTATCCACCACACAGTTATACACAAGAGATTGTCCTATCCACCACACAGTTATACACAAGAGATTGTCCTATCCACCACACAGTTATACACAAGAGATTGTCCTATCCACCACACAGTTATACACAAGAGATTGTCCTATCCACCACACAGTTATACACAAGAGATTGTCCTATCCATCACACAGTTATACACAAGAGATTATCCTATCCATCACACAGTTATACACAAGAGATTATCCTAGCCACCACACAGTTATACACAAGAGATTGTCCTAGCCACCACACAGTTATACACAAGAGATTGTCCTAGCCACCACACAGTTATACACAAGAGATTGTCCTAGCCACCACACAGTTATACACAAGAGATTGTCCTAGCCACCACACAGTTATACACAAGAGATTGTCCTAGCCACCACACAGTTATACACAAGAGATTGTCCTAGCCACCACACAGTTATACACAAGAGATGTCCTAGCCTAGCCACCACACAGTTATACACAAGAGATTGTCCTAGCCACCACACAGTTATACACAAGAGATTGTCCTAGCCACCACACAGTTATACACAAGAGATTGTCCTAGCCACCACACAGTTATACACAAGAGATTGTCCTAGCCACCACACAGTTATACACAAGAGATTGTTCTAGCCACCACACAGTTATACACAAGAGATTGTCCTAGCCACCACACAGTTATACACAAGAGATGTTCCTAGCCACCACACAGTTATACACAAGAGATGTTCCTAGCCACCACACAGTTATACACAAGAGATTGTCCTAGCCACCACACAGTTATACACAAGAGATTGTCCTAGCCACCACACAGTTATACACAAGAGATTGTCCTAGCCACCACACAGTTATACACAAGAGATTGTCCTAGCCACCACACAGTTATACACAAGAGATTGTCCTAGCCACCACACAGTTATACACAAGAGATTGTCCTAGCCACCACACAGTTATACACAAGAGATTGTTCTAGCCACCACACAGTTATACACAAGAGATTGTCCTAGCCACCACACAGTTATACACAAGAGATTGTCCTATCCACCACACAGTTATACACAAGAGATTGTCCTAGCCACCACACAGTTATACACAAGAGATTGTCCTAGCCACCACACAGTTATACACAAGAGATTGTCCTAGCCACCACACAGTTATACACAAGAGATGTTCTAGCCACCACACAGTTATACACAAGAGATGTTCTAGCCACCACACAGTTATACACAAGAGATGTTCTAGCCACCACACAGTTATACACAAGAGATGTTCTAGCCACCACACAGTTATACACAAGAGATGTTCTAGCCACCACACAGTTATACACAAGAGATGTTCTAGCCACCACACAGTTATACACAAGAGATGTTCTAGCCACCACACAGTTATACACAAGAGATGTTCTAGCCACCACACAGTTATACACAAGAGATTGTCCTAGCCACCACACAGTTATACACAAGAGATTGTCCTAGCCACCACACAGTTATACACAAGAGATTGTCCTAGCCACCACACAGTTATACACAAGAGATTGTCCTAGCCACCACACAGTTATACACAAGAGATTGTCCTAGCCACCACACAGTTATACACAAGAGATTGTACTAGCCACCACACAGTTATACACAAGAGATTGTCCTAGCCACCACACAGTTATACACAAGAGATTGTCCTAGCCACCACACAGTTATACACAAGAGATTGTCCTAGCCACCACACAGTTATACACAAGAGATTGTCCTAGCCACCACACAGTTATACACAAGAGATTGTCCTAGCCACCACACAGTTATACACAAGAGATTGTCCTAGCCACCACACAGTTATACACAAGAGATTGTTCTAGCCACCACACAGTTATACACAAGAGATTGTCCTAGCCACCACACAGTTATACACAAGAGATTGTCCTAGCCACCACACAGTTATACACAAGAGATTGTCCTAGCCACCACACAGTTATACACAAGAGATTGTCCTAGCCACCACACAGTTATACACAAGAGATTGTCCTAGCCACCACACAGTTATACACAAGAGATTGTCCTAGCCACCACACAGTTATACACAAGAGATTGTCCTAGCCACCACACAGTTATACACAAGAGATTGTCCTAGCCACCACACAGTTATACACAAGAGATTGTCCTAGCCACCACACAGTTATACACAAGAGATTGTCCTAGCCACCACACAGTTATACACAAGAGATTGTCCTAGCCACCACACAGTTATACACAAGAGATTGTCCTAGCCACCACACAGTTATACACAAGAGATTGTCCTAGCCACCACACAGTTATACACAAGAGATTGTCCTAGCCACCACACAGTTATACACAAGAGATTGTCCTAGCCACCACACAGTTATACACAAGAGATTGTCCTAGCCACCACACAGTTATACACAAGAGATTGTCCTAGCCACCACACAGTTATACACAAGAGATTGTCCTAGCCACCACACAGTTATACACAAGAGATTGTCCTAGCCACCACACAGTTATACACAAGAGATTGTCCTAGCCACCACACAGTTATACACAAGAGATTGTCCTAGCCACCACACAGTTATACACAAGAGATTGTCCTAGCCACCACACAGTTATACACAAGAGATTGTCCTAGCCACCACACAGTTATACACAAGAGATTGTCCTAGCCACCACACAGTTATACACAAGAGATTGTCCTAGCCACCACACAGTTATACACAAGAGATGTCCTAGCCACCACACAGTATACACAAGAGATTGTCCTAGCCACCACACAGTTATACACAAGAGATTGTCCTAGCCACCACACAGTTATACACAAGAGATTGTCCTAGCCACCACACAGTTATACACAAGAGATTGTCCTAGCCACCACACAGTTATACACAAGAGATTTTACTAGCCACCACACAGTTATACACAAGAGATGTTCCTAGCCACCACACAGTTATACACAAGAGATTGTCCTAGCCACCACACAGTTATACACAAGAGATGTCCTAGCCACCACACAGTTATACACAAGAGATTGTACTAGCCATCCACACAGTTACACACAAGATATTGTACTAGCCACCACACAGTTATATACAAGATATTGTCCTAGCCACCACACAATTATTATGCACAGAGATTGTCCTAGCCACCACACATTAACACACAAGAGATTGTCCTAGCCACCACACAGTACACACAAGATATTGTCCTAGCCACACACAATTATTATACACAAGAGATTGTCCTAGCCACCACACAGTTATATACAAGATATTGTCCTAGCCACCACACAGTTATATACAAGATATTGTCATAGCCACTACACAGTTATACACAAGAGATTGTCCTAGCCACCACACAGTTATATACAAGATATTGTCCTAGCCATCACACAGTTACACACAAGAGATTGTCCTAGCCACCACACTGTTATATACAAGATATTGTCCTAGCCACCATACAATTATTATACACAAGAGATTGTCCTAGCCACCACACAGTTACACACAAGAGATTGTCCTAGCCACCACACAGTTACACACAAGAGATTGTCCTAGCCACCTCACAGTTACACACAAGAGATTGTCCTAGCCACCATACAGTTACACACAAGAGATTGTCCTAGCCACCACACAGTTACACACAAGAGATTGTCCTAGCCACCACACAATTATTATACACAAGATATTGTCCTAGCCACCACACAATTATTATACACAAGAGATTGTCCTAGCCACCACACAGTTACACACAAGAGATTGTCCTAGCCACCACACAGTTACACACAAGAGATTGTCCTAGCCACCACACAGTTACACACAAGAGATTGTCATAGCCACCACACAGTTACACACAAGAGATTGTCCTAGCCACCACACAGTTACACACAAGATATTGTCCTAGCCACCACACAGTTACACACAAGATATTGTCCTAGCCACCACACAGTTACACACAAGAGATTGTCCTAGCCACCACACAGTTACACACAATATATTGTCCTAGCCACCACACCCACACAGTTACACACAAGATATTGTCCTAGCCACCACACAATTATTATACACAAGAGATTGTCCTAGCCACCACACAGTTATATACAAGATATTGTCCTAGCCACCACACAGTTATATACAAGATATTGTCCTAGCCACCACACAGTTATACACAAGAGATTGTCCTAGCCACCACACAGTTATATACAAGATATTGTCCTAGCCATCACACAGTTACACACAAGAGATTGTCCTAGCCACCACACAGTTATGTACAAGATATTGTCCTAGCCACCACACAATTATTATACACAAGAGATTGTCCTAGCCACCACACAGTTATATACAAGAGATTGTCCTAGCCACCACACAGTTACACACAAGAGATTGTCCTAGCCACCACACAGTTACACACAAGAGATTGTCCTAGCCACCACACAGTTATATATAAGAGATTGTCCTAGCCACCACACAGTTATACACAAGAGATTGTCCTAGCCACCACACAGTTACACACAAGAAATTATCCTAGCCATCACACAGTTATACACAAGAGATTATCCTAGCCACCACACAGTTATACACAAGAGATTGTCCTAGCCACCACACAGTTATACACAAGAGATTGTCCTAGACACCACACAGTTATACACAAGAGATTGTCCTAGCCACCACACAGTTATACACAAGATATTGTCCTAGCCTAGCCACCACACAGTTATACACAAGAGATTGTCCTAGCCACCACGCAGTTATACACAAGAGATTGTCCTAGCCACCACACAGTTATACACAAGAGATTGTCCTAGCTAGCCACCACACAGTTATACACAAGAGATTGTCCTAGCCACCACACAGTTATACACAAGAGATGTCCTAGCCACCACACAGTTATACACAAGATATGTCCTAGCCTAGCCACCACACAGTTATACACAAGAGATTGTCCTAGCCACCACACAGTTATACACAAGAGATGTCCTAGCCACCACACAGTTATACACAAGAGATTGTCCTAGCCACCACACAGTTATACACAAGAGATTGTCCTAGCCACCACACAGTTATACACAAGAGATTGTCCTAGCCACCACACAGTTATACACAAGAGATTGTCCTAGCCACCACACAGTTATACACAAGAGATTGTCCTAGCCACCACACAGTTATACACAAGAGATTGTCCTAGCCACCACACAGTTATACACAAGAGATTGTCCTAGCCACCACACAGTTATACACAAGAGATTGTCCTAGCCACCACACAGTTATACACAAGAGATTGTCCTAGCCACCACACAGTTATACACAAGAGATTGTCCTAGCCACCACACAGTTATACACCAGAGATTGTACTAGCCACCACACAGTTATACACAAGAGATTGTCCTAGCCACCACACAGTTATACACAAGAGATTGTCCTAGCCACCACACAGTTATACACAAGAGATTGTCCTAGCCACCACACAGTTATACACAAGAGATTGTACTAGCCACCACACAGTTATACACAAGAGATTGTCCTAGCCACCACACAGTTACACACAAGAGATTGTCCTAGCCACCACACAGTTACACACAAGAGATTGTCCTAGCCACCACACAGTTACACACAAGAGATTGTACTAGCCACCACACAGTTACACACAAGAGATTGTACTAGCCACCACACAGTTACACACAAGAGATTGTACTAGCCACCACACAGTTACACACAAGAGATTGTACTAGCCACCACACAGTTACACACAAGAGATTGTCCTAGCCACCACACAGTTACACACAAGAGATTGTCCTAGCCACCACACAGTTACACACAAGAGATTGTACTAGCCACCACACAGTTACACACAAGAGATTGCACTAGCCACCAAATCTTACCGTTTGTCACTACATGTTCTACTTTTGGTATTCTCATAATGTGGCCTAAAAACGATGACTGCTTCTTTCTGTTTGTGATAAGTTAGTTGTCTCAGCGACTCAGCTTCCCTTAAAATGTTCAGATTGTTCATATGTTTTGTCCAATTAATTTGCATCATTCTTCTATAAAACCACATACCCAAGCCTTGCAGGAATTTTATTCGAACGTTTACTAATTGACCAGGAGTAAAAGTATGTTAAAACTGGCTCTATGTAACATGCAAGAACTCTAGAAATATATGGCACTGAAATGGCGGACAGGGAAGCTTAGATGGTAGAGCTAATGGTAACCAAATTTGCGTGAACATGAATAAAGGTGACATATAATCAGCAATACTGAAAAGTATAACAGAGGCATGGATTACAATATGGATAAAGCTTGAGGCAAAGATATGCTTAGCTGTGGGACCAGGTAGAGAAAGTGGGGGAACAGAATTAATTAGAACCCGTATGTGGAGAGAATGTTATGTCGGAGGGATTGGCAGGGGTTCTGAATGCATCTCAAAACTGAGAGGGAAGACCAGGAGAACTTGAAATCAGATGGCTGTTGGAGGAGGGGATGGAGCGCGTGTGGGAATGTCCTGATGACAGTGATGACGGTTCTTAGCTCAACTCAACTCAGCATGCTTACAAATTGTCCAGTGCCCCAACAAGAAAGTGTTAGATAAAAGATGATCTCAAAATTCCACGTAACAGGAAATTACTGAGACTACAACTTGGATGTACCGCCTTCGCTGTAAAGGAAGACACCTGATAATTATGACAGAAGCAGAATAATATTGCTAACTACATACAAGAAAGTAGGAAATATGTAATGCAAAGACAACCACTAATAGAATACATGTCCCCCCTCTGCCGTGTGTCCACCTTGATGAGGCAGAGGGGCTTGAGCGTTCCAATGACCCCAAGAGCTATGCCGACGGCAGCACAGCTACTGGTAGGGTCACCCATGTCGGACAGGTCAAGGGAGAGGAACCAGACGAAGAGACACACAAACCTGCTGCCTTGTAGGTAGACTGGACAG
This sequence comes from Cepaea nemoralis, assembly GCA_014155875.1. Classification (NCBI taxonomy): domain Eukaryota; kingdom Metazoa; phylum Mollusca; class Gastropoda; order Stylommatophora; family Helicidae; genus Cepaea; species Cepaea nemoralis. The sequence continues at coordinate 112,896 of JACEFZ010016252.1, forward strand.
TCAAAGGCTAGGGAAAGCACACCCGAAAAATGCTTGTCGAAATCGGATGTACTGAGCCACAGGCTTGACAAAGCAGTGCAACGTAAAACCTGCTGCCTTGTAGGTAGACTGGGGACAGTCAAAGGCTAGGGAAAGCATCCCGAAAAAATGCTTGTCGAAATCGGATGTACTGAGCCACAGGCTTGACAAAGCAGTGCAACGTAACTTAATCAATTCATGATGTCACAGATGAAAATTAATCGTTATGGTGATAATCCCGTGAAGTCCCATCAGGCGGTGATAGTGCCGGGCCCCCTGCCTCGAGGGGGTCCACCCATGACTACTGGTGGTCACCTTCCCTGTGCTGTGGAGTCAAGGCACAGAGGAGTAGGTTAAGAGCTATTGACCAAATACCCCGGACACTCAACATACTACAGTGGAATACCGAAGGAGTTTACAACAAGAAAGTCTCCCTAACACAAGCGTCTTCATAAAGATAGTATAGATGTGGCATGCATTCAAGAGACACACCTCAACGCCAATCGCAAATTCTCAATCAGAGGATATCAGGTCACACGTTTCTTCCGCGAAGGACATAAACGAGGAGTTCTAATATTTACACGAAATACAATACCTTGCAGTGAAGTATCTTGTGATCTCTGACAACCAAACGGAAATTATAGGTGTTGATATAATGATAAAGGACGTGAAAATAAGAATGTACAATCTGTATAGCCCAGCAGATAAGGACCTTACACTCTCAAACATGAAAATAACTGACACAAACTGCATTATTGTCGGAGATCTCTAGATTCTCTAGAGAGAAGAGGGGAGAGGTTCAGCAATATATAAAAAGAACTAAAATCCATAAATAAGAGAAACACGCGGGAAGTGCAAATGCCATTGTGAGTATTATAGGTCAAAGATATGAGCATGTATTGCCTGTTTGTGATTTACTACACTGTTCTACGTTCGGTAGCTTGCCATTGCTTCATGAACGACATGGCTTGCTTCAATTCAACAACACAAAATAGGGGGCATCTGTTTGATTCCCCCCCTCCTCCCCCCCTAAGACATGCTGGTGGATGGGAAACGAGCAGACGGACAGATTGGCTGGGTCTGTACCGCTGGGTGGGGTATTGGTATATGATAAGGCAGACGTGGTCGGGGGCCCTTGAGATTGTGTGGAGAGTTCGGAAAAAGAGATGGATCATCATGGCCTGGAGAGAATGGTGCAGCACGGAGAGACCAGAGGCTCTGGCCGATACTCAAAACTCCGAGGAACGACCAAACGGACACATAATCAGATTACTACTGGCAACATGAGTATTGGGACTCTTCGCTGGCTGTTGCAGTTGAGGACGGAGCACATACGGGAATGTTCTGAGCGTTGTGATGTCGGTTCTCTCGATTCAGCTCAACTCTGAATGGCTTTGCCTCATACAACTGAAGGTCTACGTCTGCTGCTGATCTTTCTAATTGGCGCGTTCTTCTCCGATACCCCCTCCTCTTCTCTTTGTATGACCAAAGAAGACTGTATCTTTCTTATACGAACAGGTAAGAGTCATAAAGACCGCACTGCGACAGAAAGCTCGTAGATAAACACACAAGACAGTAGAAGATACTATAATATCAACCAGCGAGATATGTTCTCCACATGTTTGTATAAACTTCAGACTACAGTCGCCCCGACATATTGCGAAATCAACCGCAGATCACTTTGTCTTGATTTTAGTGGTTTGTGCGTCGACCGTTCAAATAGAAATGGCAAACTACTGAAAGTAAACTTGTATAGTAAATCACATAAGTTTATACATAGCCTACGGGGTTGATAACCACGTCCTCTAAAGAACTTAGCAATAGCTAAACCTGAATCTGCGTACGTACAAGGAAATGCCAGCACGCTAAATACTAAGTACACCTACAGTAATGGTATGGGTTGTGGATTATCGGACTGGAACACACAGATGTACGTTTTGTATTATTAATTGCCTTGCCAAAAAGAGTGAAGAATCGTGCTTCAAAAAAAAAAAAAAATGTTTGTTGCATATCATTTACAGTTACAGGGCGTCTCAGTCAACACCAGCATTTTTTGCTGTTGATCTCTTGTCAAGTTTACGTTCAGTAGTTTGCCATTGTTTTCTGAATGACCGGCACCCATACCATTTCGTAAAAAACCAACGCAAGGCGGTCTGCTGCCAAATCGGCCACAGCTGTGTTTCGAACGCGGGTATGCGGGATAATGAACCACGTCCGTAAATCCTTCGCCAGGCGCCGACATTCAAAATGAGAAACAATCAAATTAACGAAACAAAATGTACAATTTCGGTGCTAAGTATTATGTATTTATCGATTAGATTATAACCATAAGCTTGTAAAAACTAATAATAAGGATGTACATGATTTTAAATAACCGCATATTTGTAAATAAAGGATAGTAAAATTAAGCATGTTAAATTAATTCGTTTCTTAACAATTTATCAATGCCCTAATATTGTCGCTATGCGCTACCAAGGTAAACAACAATGGCGGAGTACTTCACCGTCATACATTGTCTGATCGATCACACGCTTGGCTTCCAAATGTGACGGGTTTCGTTAATGGATATACTCGTCAAATAGTTGAGATCTAGATACACATTAGAGACAAATTAACTCTAGCACTGGAGCACGGATTGACAAGGTAATTTTCACACATCACTAAGCATGCCTTGTGTTTTCCATTTAATCAAATTACGTTACATGATAAACAAACAAATAAATAATGTCCTTTCAGCCCTTCTGGGTTATAACTCATTAACTGTGATACATAGTCTCCATTGTTATTTCTGATAAAGGGTGTTTTTGTTTTTCTAGCCTATAGTGTGTAGATTATTGTGTAATAATACTGTTATTAACACTGACTCTAACCCTTAACCCCTGACCTATTCACTGCCGCCCTATTTGGGACCGGAATTCGGAAGAGTGCCGATTATTTAATCATGTCTTTCAGACAAATGTAATATTAATATTCCTACTTATAATATATTATATATATTGTGATATCCATTTTCATTCTTGTCCGCATTTATTAAATGATTCAGTGCCGAAGGATAATAATATATTGACAAATGTGACCTCACATTTCGACAAAAGGACGATATATCGCTATTCGAGGGTAATCAGTTTATGTGTTTTGTTTCGCAGTATAAGTTCAAAGCACAGTGAACGGAAACTTACAGTATAATAGTTTTAATTAATACTTGTTCACGTGATTGTGTGTACCATGTTTGGTCCAAAATTGTTTTTCGTTTGGCAGTGAATCAGTTCAAAGTTGCATGTCCTTTCGGTCTGCCCCAACCCAAGGTTGATTTACTAGGCAGTTTTACGTCCAGTAGTTTGCCATTGCTTTCTGAACTAGAAGTCCAGGTTTAAGTGCGACATAACCATGGTGTGCCTATCCCACCATCAGCGCACCAGAAACTTAAAAGGTAGAGCTCTTATCCTTTTGGCTACATCGGACGCACAGTTTTCAATACATGACTTAATGTATTAGTATTTTAGTATTTTATCTTGCAATATTGATCCAATATGTATGATATTTTGTGTTTGTAATATATTACTTAATCTTTCCTTCCAGTTATTTAGTGTCATCTGTCTTTTATCATGTTTTCTATAGCTATAAGCTTATTACAGTGGCTCATATATTCAGTTATAGATATTCTTTGGAGTTGATTCTTCTTCTTTCATTCGCTTCTAATATGACTATAACTGCAATGTTGTCTCTTGTATGAATTTAATTGTCTATGTTAGGTCATTGAATGAATGAATGAATGAATGTTAGGTCACTCAGTGGTCCATAGAGTTTATCTTTCACTGTCGTCTCTCTAGGCCAGAAGGTTTGCCTAGATATGTTTTTGGAGTTGATATTTCTTGCACTCCAGCAAATAATGTTCTACATTGTTATGCTTCTAGCTACCATCACAGTTGTCGTATTTCATAGGGAAATACAATATTCTAAATTGTAGGCTCAGTAATTTTTTCCTTGCCAGGAAGTTTAAGTTCATATGTTGCCTTGTATGTTCTTGTTGAAGCATGTCATATTTTATGCATGTCTTCCTGTGAAGCTTTGTTTCCATATTTGTGTCCACTCTTCTGTCATTCTTTTGTTAATTTTTGAGAAACCACAGGGTCCACTGAAACGACACATAAATACATTCAAAAGTATTGATTGACACTTATGAAAGTATATGAAAGCCACATAGATTAGAGGACACACTAGAACACATAAAAATTGAAACTGTAGTTACCTAATTGGAATTCAAACAGGTGACAGAGGACACATAACTGTTTATGATAAAGAGAACACAGAATCTCCATGAAAGAGGACACATAACTCTTTATGATAAAGGAGATCACAGAACCGCCATGATATAACAGAATAATAACACAATAATGAATGAGAAACTCGATGGATGAACAACAAAACAACACACAAACAGATACAGGCGAACCTTTTGTCCGAAGTCGTTATCAACGGAACAAGAAAACCAAACAAGAAAAACGTCGAGCTTACCCGCCAAATTGTATGTTTTTGTCCAGACTTCCATAAAATCCTGGCAGCAGTAAACCCATGTTATGGATGCTGGCTTGGATGACAAGAGGATACACTGTTTGTAGAGGGGCTTGACAAAACACATGATGATGATAATGTACTTATTTGATAAGTTTTACTGTTGAACAAAACGGAATGCAACAACTATATCTTTGTCAGGTACACATATTTATGATTTGCGAATACTACTTGTAGTAGCTACTTACTTCTGGGTTACTTTATTCAAATTCACGTTCGTGATTAATATTAACGTAAATTGCTCTTTGTTTAAAAGAAAATACACTCATATGTTTGTTTTGAATGGTAGGATCTCATCTAGAGTTGTAACTGGGTCACTCAGTGGTCAGTGGTCGTGGGTTCACATCTCTTCAGAGATGCCCCCCCCCCCCCCCCATATATGGTATTGCGATAAATCCAGCTTCATAAAATGGGTACTAAAAAGATATCTGAGAGATAAGATGGTCGACATGATACCATCAAAATCTGCCATTAGTGCCACATGAAACACTTATGGGTGTAAAAATGTGCACTCCTGGAGCATTTATAGGTATTTAGCTCCCCTCACTCATAGCGGCCCTGGAAATGTGGGTGTACAGAAGGATATGTAGTATTTAACGGAAACAATAGATGCTCTGGAGATGTGGATATACAAAAGGATATGTCGTATTTAATGGAAACAGAAACAAACAAATGCAGAGGTTCTAGAAAAACTGGGAATGAAAAGAGAATTCATGAAATAATTAAAAAAGAAGCAAGTGAAATATTTCGGCCACGTTAAAAGATATACCACTCTTATAAAACCATACTAGGGGGTAAGATTGAAGGCAAGCGAGCAAGAGGTAGACAACGATACAAGTGTGAAGATAACATCAAGAGATAGACGAACAACAGACTCACAGAATGTAAAATCAAAATGAGAGAGACAGTGTAGGACATGCATTGATACAGGGTAAGGTTGAAGGCAAACGAGCAAAAGTTAGACAACGATACAAGTGTGAAGATAACACCAAGAGATGGACGAACAGCAGACTCACAAAATGTACAATCAAGACGTGAGACAGCCAGTATTAGAGATCCATTACAGCCAACCTCCATTGAGAAGACGGCACCTGATTGATTGATTCTCTCACCCGATATAGAAGGGAGAGTTTGTGTACACTTTGATGCCCTACTTCTCTTTGCTGTTCCCTTCTTTCTTCTTGAGGCCCCCCCCCCCCCCCTTTCCACTTTTGATGACACAACTAGCCAGCTCTATACTATAGCTGTTACCCAATGTGTTGTTTACGAGTGGAAGAACCGGTCGTTGCATTTACTGTTTTTGATGGTTTCACTTTTCCCATCGCAAACAGTTGTTCATCATCACCATCATCAAGTACTGTGCAACCTGGCGTGGGCGATCATGTTTCTCCATATCGTGTGATCTCTGTAAGCATGTATCATTTCGTGCGCAGAAACTCAAAGCAGAAATTCATCATAGTTGTTAGCTAAATAAATAAATGTGATTGACCTACATGAAATGGAGGGGGGGGGGGGGGGGGGGGGGGGGGGGGGGTTGCGCGCGCGAGGCGCCGTGACTGGCTACGTGAAGTGGATGGAGCTGTGCTAGCGCCGTGACCGGCTGCGTGAAGTGGATGGGAGCTGTGCTAGCGCCGTGACCGGCTGCGTGAAGTGGATGGGAGCTGTACAAGCGGCCGTGACCGGCTGCGTGAAGGTGGATGGAGCTGTGCTAGCGCCGTGACCGGCTGCGTGAAGTGGTATGGGAGCTGTGCTAGCGCCGTGACCGGCTGCGTGAAGGTGGATGGGAGCTGTGCTAGCGCCGTGACCGGCTGCGTGAAGTGGATGGGAGCTGTGCTAGCGCCGTGACCGGCTGCGTGAAGTGGATGGGAGCTGTGCTAGCGCCGTGACCGGCTGCGTGAAGTGGATGGGAGCTGTGCTAGCGCCGTGACCGGCTGCGTGAAGTGGATGGGAGCTGTGCTAGCGCCGTGACCGGCTGCGTGAAGTGGATGGAGCTGTGCTAGCGCCGTGACCGGCTGCGTGAAGTGGATGGGAGCCGTGCTAGCGCCGTGACCGGCTGCGTGAAGTGATGGGAGCCGTGCTAGCGCCGTGACCGGCTGCGTGAAGTGGATGGGAGCCGTGCTAGCGCCGTGACCGGCTGCGTGAAGTGGATGGGAGCCGTGCTAGCGCCGTGACCGGCTGCGTGAGTGGATGGGAGCCGTGCTAGCGCCGTGACTGGCTGCGTGAAGTGGATGGGAGCCGTGCTAGCGCCCGTGACTGGCTGCGTGAAGTGGATGGGAGCCGTGCTAGCGCCGTGACTGGCTGCGTGAAGTGGATGGGAGCCGTGCTAGCGCCGTGACTGGCTGCGTGAAGTGGATGGGAGCCGTGCTAGCGCCGTGACCGGCTGCGTGAAGTGGATGGGAGCCGTGCTAGCGCCGTGACCGGCTACGTGAAGTGGATGGGAGCCGTGCTAGCGCCGTGACCGGCTACGTGAAGTGGATGGGAGCCGTGCTAGCGCCGTGACCGGCTACGTGAAGTGGATGGGAGCCGTGCTAGCGCCGTGACCGGCTACGTAAAGTGGATGGGAGCCGTGCTAGCGCCGTGACCGGCTACGTGAAGTGGATGGGAGCCGTGCTAGCGCCGTGACCGGCTACGTAAAGTGGATGGGAGCCGTGCTAGCGCCGTGACCGGCTACGTGAAGTGGATGGGAGCCGTGCTAGCGCCGTGACCGGCTACGTGAAGTGGATGGGAGCCGTGCTAGCGCCGTGACCGCTACGTGAAGTGGATGGGAGCCGTGCTAGCGCCGTGACCGGCTACGTGAAGTGGATGGGAGCCGTGCTAGCGCCGTGACCGGCTACGTGAAGTGGATGGGAGCCGTGCTAGCGCCGTGACCGGCTACGTGAAGTGGATGGGAGCCGTGCTAGCGCCGTGACCGGCTACGTGAAGTGGATGGGAGCCGTGCTAGCGCCGTGACCGGCTACTTGAAGTGGATGGGAGCCGTGCTAGCGCCGTGACCGGCTACGTGAAGTGGATGGGAGCCGTGCTAGCGCCGTGACCGACTACGTGAAGTGGATGGGAGCCGTGCTAGCGCCGTGACCGGCTACGTGAAGTGGATGGGAGCCGTGCTAGCGCCGTGACCGGCTACGTGAAGTGGATGGGAGCCGTGCTAGCGCCGTGACCGGCTACGTGAAGTGGATGGGAGCCGTGCTAGCGCCGAGACCGGCTAAGTGAAGTGGATGGGAGCCGTGCTAGCGCCGTGACCGCTACGTGAAGTGGATGGGAACCGTGCTAGCGCCGTGACCGGCTACGTGAAGTGGATGGGAGCCGTGCTAGCGCCGTGACCGGCTACGTGAAGTGGATGGGAGCCGTGCTAGCGCCGTGACCGGCTACGTGAAGTGGATGGGAGCCGTGCTAGCGCCGTGACCGGCTACGTGAAGTGGATTGGGAGCCGTGCTAGCGCCGTGACCGGCTACGTGAAGTGGATGGGAGCCGTGCTAGCGCCGTGACCGGCTACGTGAAGTGGATGGGAGCCGTGCTAGCGCCGTGACCGGCTACGTGAAGTGGATGGGAGCTGTGCTAGCGCCGTGACCGGCTACGTGAAGTGGATGGGAGCTGTGCTAGCGCCGTGACCGGCTACGTGAAGTGGATGGGAGCTGTGCTAGCGCCGTGACCGGCTACGTGAAGTGGATGGGAGCTGTGCTAGCGCCGTGACTGGCTACGTGAAGTGGATGGGAGCCGTGCTAGCGCCGTGACTGGCTACGTGAAGTGGATGGGAGCTGTGCTAACGCCGTGACTGGCTACGTGAAGTGGATGGAGGCCGTGCTAGCGCCGTGACCATTTCTCCTGTGGTCACGTGTTCAAATACCCGTTGAGGCGGATTAAGAAAACAAACTTACACATAGTTAGATTGGCTGAATGAATAAGGGCACTTGCTCTTAAACTTCCGGTGCGCTGATGCTGAAGTAGCCAGTTCAACCCCTACATCGATGAGTTGGACTAAACTGTGAACTTTTCGTCCCTGATTTGGGAACGTAAATTACAAGTACCTCAGAAGTCGGAGTGGGTTCGTCTGATGGCGAGGGACACTGGTAACAGGGAAAGCTAATTTCAATCCAACTCACTAGAAATAGTTGCAAGTGTATGGGCTTCGCTTAAGTTCAAATCGACAGAACGCCCCCCCCCCCCCCCCCCCCCCCCCCCCCCAAAAAAAAGAATAAATAAAACGGGTTCCTAAATTAACCCAGCCTAAATTGGGTACAAAGAAGTATCCGGGACGTGAAAGGGTCAGCGTGATAGTGACCACCCGTGGAGTTTCCATGGGTCCAGACACAAGCTGACCCAGCACCATGTACCTACGAACTCCAAGCTGTGTAAGAGGGTCCTGTACTGGTTTACTTTCACGAGCTGTAAACATTATAGCAGTACAAGGTAGCAGGAGGTAATCTAATTATTGGGTTAGAGCGGGTTAATGTAATAACAGTCTGGTTGCTGAACTATACTATACTACACTACGCTACGCTACGCTGTGCTGCGCCGCTCCACGCCACGCCTCGCCCCGTCCCGCCCCGCCGCACGGCACGGCACGCCACCACACCACACCACACTACACCACACCACACTACACTGCACTACACCACACCACACTACACCACACCACACTACACCACACAACACCACACCACACAGCACCACACCACACCACACAGCACCACACCACACCACACAACACTACACAACACCGCACCGCGCCGCGCTGCGCTACACTACACTAGACTGCACTGCGCTGCGCTGCTCTACACTACACTACACTACACTACACTACACTACACTACACTACACTACACTACACTACACTACACTACACTAGACTGTGACAATATCTCATCATAACTCGACACTAACCCTATTGTGGTTCATGTTTATTCATCTTCGATTTTCTGATCCTGTTATTGATATACCAGCAGACAGGAAACATGCCTGATCATTATTATGGCGCGATCTAATCACTACCCCTGTACTTTAAGAACACGTTAACTATAGACAAGTCGGTTTGTTGTCAAGTTCGATCCAGTTTGTTTTGTTTACTTCTGGCACGAAAACGTTGACTAGAATTGATTTGATCACTTCTATTCGATTACAGCTGCATATTCTGTTTCCAATTTGAAGCCTGAGTTTAAATGCTATTGTTCAATATTCTGTAATATTGAACCATTTGAAATGCAACAATGTGTTGTACTTATGAATGTGTACAACGTATAATGTGCTCATGGTCACCATCATCATGTGCCGTACCGATGAGAGTGAGAGGTCATGGGTTGCCATCTCACACGATCCCCATAGGCTTGGATCAGTTCTGTAGACTTGTCTTGATCGTGCCACGTAACAAGCCATCCATGTCATTACAAGGGGAGTTAACAGGCGAGATGTTGACTTCATTGCAGCGGGTTTTATCCCATATGGCTTGCTGTCTTTCCAAAGGACGGCCTGCCGCAAGCCTAGCACGAAGCACGAACTTTCTAGCTCCAGCGACGATCCCCAGAGTCTACGAAAAAATTGCACTCATGAAGCCAATGTCGTAGCCCCGGAATCGAACCTGCAACCTTCGGAGTGCGAGGCAGGACGCGTGAGCACTCACCACGGGGACTCTAATCCAGGTCATGACCTACACACCTTCCTCGCGCTATTTCCCCACTGAATGTTGCCAGTGGTAACTCAGTTTGACAGGTTATGTCTGCCCACAGCGTGCATGTCACAGTTCTGTAATCAATTTACGGTATTCATGTGCATTATGAAGGTCTGTCTGACTGGATGTTGCTAAGCATCCGTGTTGTCCGTCTGTCAGATGTTATCCTTATGCGTTCTGTGTTGTTAATGGCGACGTACACTTTACCGTGTTTTGAATATCTTCTCTTTCTCCAGCTGGTACTGCTTCGACGTCCTCTTTTTCTTCTTGTCCTTTTCTTCCTGTTTCTTTTTCGCTTCCTCCTTTTTCTTTTTCTTCTGCTAATTCGTTTGCTCCTCTCCTTCTCCCCCTCATCCTCCTCCTCCCTCTCCTCTCTCTTTTAGTGTTAGCTACATATCCTTTACATAAAGCTGCGGTCAATCCCAGTATTTTAAAAAATACTTTGTGGCTTATTGGGCAAATGTTATGTTCAGCAGTGTGCTATTAATTCCTGAACAACCGATGCTCATGCTATCAAAATCAACGCAAGGCGGTCTACTTCCAAATCGACTACGGCTGATTTCGAACCTTCTACTCGCACTTCTATCTTCTTTCTGTCTCTCCCCACTCACCGTCTGTCTCTCCCCACTCACCGTCTGTCTCTCGCTCCCCCTTCTTTGTCTCTCTTGTCCTAACAAATTACTACTGGTGGACAACAAACACATCTGTACATTAGTGTACACGACCACAGAGACACAGTGTAAGTAAACATAACACATCTGTACATTAGTGTACACGACCATAGAGACACATTCTGAGTAAACATAACACATCTGTACATTAGTGCACACGACCATAGAGACACATTCTGAGTAAACATAACACATCTGTACATTAGTGTACACGACCATAGAGACACATTCTGAGTAAACATAACACATCTGTACATTAGTGCACACGACCATAGAGACACATTCTGAGTAAACATAACACATCTGTACATTAGTGCACACGACCATAGAGACACATTCTGAGTAAACATAACACATCTGTACATTAGTGCACACGACCATAGAGACACATTCTGAGTAAACATAACACATCTGTACATTAGTGCACACGACCATAGAGACACATTCTGAGTAAACATAACACATCTGTACATTAGTGCACACGACCATAGAGACACATTCTGAGTAAACATAACACATCTGTACATTAGTGCACACGACCACAGAGACACATTCTGAGTAAACGTAACACATCTGTACATTAGTGCACACGACCATAGAGACACATTCTGAGTAAACATAACACATCTGTACATTAGTGCACACGACCATAGAGACACATTCTGAGTAAACATAACACATCTGTACATTAGTGTACACGACCACAGAGACACAGTGTAAGTAAACATAACACATCTGTACATTAATTTAGACGATCACAGAGACACAGTGTAAGTAAACATAACACATCTGTACATTAATTTAGACGATCACAGAGACACAGTGTAAGTAAACATAACACATCTGTACATTAATTTAGACGATCACAGAGACACAGTGTAAGTAAACATAACACATCTGTACATTAATTTAGACGATCACAGAGACACAGTGTAAGTAAACATAACACATCTGTACATTAATTTAGACGATCACAGAGACACAGTGTAAGTAAACATAACACATCTGTACATTAGTGTACACGACCACAGAGACACAGTGTAAGTAAACATAACACATCTGTACATTAATTTAGACGACCACAGAGACACAGTGTAAGTAAACATAACACATCTGTACATTAGTGTACACGACCACAGAGACACAGTGTAAGTAAACATAACACATCTGTACATTAATTTAGACAGATCACAGAGACACAGTGTAAGTAAACATAACACATCTGTACATTAATTTAGACCATCACAGAGACACAGTGTAAGTAAACATAACACATCTGTACATTAGTTTAGACGATCACATAGACAGGGTAAATAAACATAAAACAACGGATCTCCACTGCTAACAGCTGGGAGGTATTTTCCTAATTCGCATACATAATGCAGTATTGAGCCTGCTCCGTAGCGACGGACTTACGGATGCAGTTCGTGATCCCGTTTACCCGCGTTCGAAACACAGCCGCGGGCGATTTGGCAACAGAACGCCTAGCTTTGGTTGTTTACGAAAAGGTATGGGTGCCGATCGTTCACAAAGCAATGGCAAACTTCTGAACGTAAACTTGCCAAGAGATCCCAACAGAAAAAAGTGCCGGTGTTGACTGCGACGTCCTGTAAAGGATATGCAAAATTAACTTTTTAAAATGCAGTATCGACTATGTTCATTCTACAGCAGAGTCTGACTCCCAGACGTGACACGCTAGGGCATTATTGTAGAAGGTCACTGGTACACGACCTGGCCTCGGCACCTCCTTATGTCCCCCTCACCTGTCCCTCTGACCTGTCCCCCTCACCTATCCCCAACACATGTCCCCAACACCTGGCCCAACACCTGTCCCCTCGCCCCTAACTGTCCCCCACATCTGTCCCCTTCAACTTTTCATCACACCTGTCCCCATCACCTGTCCCCAACCCAGGGCAAAGATTTGTGCTAATTTTAATGCTGGCTGCATGGATACTAAGGCCTCATGTTGGCTCGAACTCGTCACTTTAGCCTTCATGAGTTGAGATCACAGCACTCGGGACATTCCCATACGTGCTCCTTCCTCATCTTAAACAGTCAGCGAAGAGCAAGCTGGAGTCTGTTTATATGATTACTAGCTGACCCGGCCCGGGTTCGCCCAGACCCTGGTGGGGAGCATCTCATTTAATTCATATAGGTAGTCATATAAGCTCCCGTTCCCGACTATCTGTCTGTCTGTCTGTCTATCTGTCTGTCTGTCTGACCCGGCCCGGCTTCACCCAGCCCCTGGTGGGGAGCATCTCATTTAATTTATATACGTAGTCATATAAGCTCCCGTTCCCGACTATCTGTCTGTCTGTCTGTCTGTCTGTCTGTCTGTCTGTCTATCTGTCTTGTCTGTCTGACCCGGCCCGGCTTCACCCAGTCCCTGGTGGGGAGCATCTCATTTAATTCATATAAGTAGTCATATAAGCTCCCGTTCCCGACTATCTGTCTGTCTGTCTGTCTATCTATCTGACCCGGCGTGGCTTCGCCCAGCTCCTGGCGGGGAGCGTCTCATTAAATTCACACAGTAACTTAAAAGAATGTCCTTCCACACACCATCCATTATTTTTAATGAAAACTGTTTTTAATCACCTACATGACTGTAGATAACTTCTTTAAGCATAGAAAGATGAGTTACAATGTTATGCATTATGCATTATTTTTATGAAAACTTTGAAAATGCCTTAAAGATTATATCATTATTTATTATAACTCATATGCCTGTAAGTAACTATAGACAAAGAGTTTATAAATCTTTGAAAACGATGCAACAATATGACTATAGAGTATATAGGAATGTTATTAAAAGTTATGCCCCTTGAAATAACTTGTCTAGAGTTAAGTCCCCTTGCTATATAGAAATTATAATGAAAAATTAAATATAAAATTTTAGTAAGTAAGTAGCCTGAAAAAAACAAAACTAAAAAACTATGACAGAAAGTTGCACAGGAATGAAAAGAAAACGTGTAGAAAATTTCATCTCAATCGGATGGACCGTTCACGAACGCATAAAGAACGGACATACATACAGTCTCTTTTATAGATATATAGATTTATCCGTTGGTGATGCTGATTTGTTTCATTTTTTTTATTTGCTCGCTTTAAACTTCAGTGTAGTCCACTTTGGACTGATTTTTGCGAGGGGGAAAGGGGGGGGGGGCTAGCTTTCTCTATTACCAGTGTCCCTCGCCATCAGGCGAAATCACTACGACTTCTGAGGTACGTTTAATTTACGTCCCCAAGTCAAGGAGGAGAAGTCAACATTTTAGCTCAACTCACCGGTGTAGGGGTTGAATCCCTTACCTCAACATCAGCACACCGGAAACATATGAGTAACCGCTCATAGCCATTTGACCATGCTGGCCCCCGATGATGCTGATGATATAATTCCCTCTGGCCCCCGATGATGGTGATGATATAATTCCCTCTGGCACCCCGATGATGGTGATGATATAATTCCCTCTGGCCCCCGATGATGGTGATGATATAATTCCTTCTGGCACCCCGATGATGCTGATGATATAATTCCCTCTGGCACCCCGATGATGCCGATGATATAATTCCCTCTGGCACCCCGATGATGCCGATGATATAATTCCCTCTGGCACCTCGATGATGCCGATGATATAATTCCCTCTGGCACCTCGATGATGCCGATGATATAATTCCCTCTGGCCCCCGATGATGGTGATGATATAATTCCCTCTGGCCCCCGATGATGCCGATGATATAATTCCCTCTGGCACCCCGATGATGCCGATGATATAATTCCCTCTGGCACCCCGATGATGCTGATGATATAATTCCCTCTGGCACCCCGATGATGCTGATGATATAATTCCCTCTGGCCCCCGATGATGGTGATGATATAATTCCCTCTGGCCCCCCATGATGCTGATGATATAATTCGCTCTGGCACCCCGATGATATAATTCCCTCTGGCACCCCGATGATGCCGATGATATAATTCCCTCTGGCACCCCGATGATGCTGATGATATAATTCCCTCTGGCCCCCCGATGATGCTGATGATATAATTCCCTCTGCCCTCCCCCCCCCCCCCCAATCGATGATGATGATGATATAATTCCCTCTGGCCCCCGATGATGCCGATGATATAATTCCCTCTGCCCCCCCCCCCCACTCGATGATGATGATGATATAATTCCCTCTGGCCCCCGATGATGCCGATGATATAATTCCCTCTGGCATCCCGATGATGCTGATGATATAATTCCCTCTGGCCCCCCGATGAGGCTGATGATATAATTCCCTCTGGCACCCCGATGATGCTGATGATATAATTCCCTCTGGCACCCCGATGATGCCTATGATATGATCCCCTCTGGCCCCCGATGATGCCGATGATATAATCCCCTCTGGCCCCCGATGATGCCGATGATATAATCCCCTAAGCTGTGAGCATGTGGCTCTTGGTGGCCCTGTGCCTATAGTGGGGCCGCTCATGCGGGAAGCTGTGTCTACAGCTGGGTCTGATTGCTCATGGTGGAAGCTGTGTCTACAGCTAGGTCTGATTGCTCATGGTGGAAGCTGTGTCTACAGCTAGGTCTGATTGCTCATGGTGGAAGCTGTGTCTACAGCTAGGTCTGATTGCTCATGGTGGAAGCCGCGTCTACAGCTTCCACCATTGCCCATGCTGGAATCAAACTTTGACTTGGGGACGTAAATTACAAGCACTGATGGCGAGGGATACTGGTAATAGGGAAAGATAATCCACACGCACAATTCAGTCCAGTGCTACTTGAAGTAGTGTGTATGGACTACGCTTGAGTTCAAAGCTAGCGGAAGGAAAAAAAAACGTGTCTGAACGAGAAAGAGTTAAATAACATGCCCACTACACACTCACAACAAAATGTGCAGTAACAGTGTGTATTCATGCGCCAATGCATCTTCCATTTCATTGTTTATCAGCCAGTCCTTTATCTATCTTCCATTCTATTGTTTATCAGCCAGTCTTTTGTCTACCTTCAGGTCTATTGTTTACTTTCCAGACTATTGTCCATTTGCACTTCTCTTTTAGTTTGCTCTTCAATATTCTAGACATGCCGATTGATCTTAATGTAATTAAAGAGAAGGCAGGAGTAACACAAAAGATAACATACGTAGTAGGAATCTCCGAGCATGGTGTAGTAAGATCATTAGCGAAAGCATGCTTAGTTGATTACATGTGAGAATGGAGGTTTCTAGAAACGGGACCGAAATGTATTCCTCTTCTTATAGTCCACAGATAGGACGTTGGTCATTACTTATGTCCACACTGTCCTGTCTTACGTGGTAGCAATAATTTCTAATACAGCTATTTTCTAATACGAACGAACCAATTTTATATTCAAAGGGTCAAGAATTGGGCGCGCAGGCCAGTCTGACATTCTGCCCTTCTGATTTCTCTGCTAATACCAGATGTCAAGCTGACTAGCACCTTCGTTCTTTGTCTTCCTATGTGACTTTTCTCCTCCTATTACCCTGTTGTCACAGCCAGTACTAAGGTTTCTTTCATTCTTTACGTGTGCAAATAATGTGGATTGGCTTCGAATGCGAGTAATCATTTTTCTTTCTGCCACGATGTCTTTATCGGGGACGAAGTGACTCATAGGGAAGACGTCCTATTCGAGCTCGAGCAGACATGGGGTAATTAACGGTTGGGACTGTATGGAGTTAATACAATATATTTAAAAAAAAGATTGGGATTGTCAGCATTCTTCTATAGAACCACATCTGACCATGGGATTTTCAGCATTGTTCTCTAGAATCACATGCGCCCTCAGAGTTGTAAGGATGACTCACAGACTTGTGTCTGCACAGGATAATCCACCTAGATGTGAGCTGATGATTTGGTCAGTATAAACCCCGGCCCTGAGACACCAGCCCCTCACCATCCCTAATGGACAGATTGGTTAAACTTCTTATGAAGTATTCTACACTTTGAGTGAAATATACATATGTGCAAATCTGTTATGAAATATTATACGTTCTGAGTAGAATACAGAGAGGGACTGAACCTTTTACGAGGTATTGTACGTTATGAGTGAAACAGTCAGATGTGATAAATCGATTTTGAGGTATTTTAAGTTAGTTTAACAAAACATCAGCACTATGAAAGCCTCGGTGGTGGCAGGAAAAGATGTCAGTACACAAATTGATATAGGTTGGGAGAAAAACACCTTGTCCCGTCCGTACCAGGACCTGCTGTGGCTTTGTGAAGTGTTAGCATATCACATTTATGTAGGCATGAGCGCAGTGAGGAATAAGTGACAAGTCTTTCCCTCCCGTACCGAAAGACGAGAGTAGCCATTGAAACATTTCCCAGCCTCGGTGATGCCCTAATCCACATAATGCCCCAATCGTTTCACCAATACTCCCGCTACATTGCACGTCGTGAGGGAGTTAAAATGGAATGTTCATGACACGCACCGGGGCTTTTTTCTTGTCAGAGTAAATTAATCCTCCCCCTGTCCGGCATTATGCAACTTAATTTGGCCAGAGTAGTCGAATCTGGCGAAACCGTTTCAAATATTAATGCTATCGATTATTCTCTGGCCAGGGGAAGCAGACGTGGGTTGCTAACGAATACAAATAGATGATTAAGTTTTCGCATTTGTTCGCACCAGTTCGTTCTTGTGGCATATTTCAGCTTGAAGGATTTATCTCGTTGCTGTAGTTTATATTGTGTGAATTCTGCAGTGCGCACCTGACGAGATGCGGCGTGAAATATGCCAGGCAATAAATCGTGCTATCTATTGTTTGTATATTCGTTGTTCATCCGTAGTGTAAGTGTCTCTGGCGAAGGGGTAGCTAACGCCATACGCTATCGCGCATACCGCGTTCGGAATAATCTGCTGGCGATTTGGAAGCAGACAGTCTTGTGTTAATGTTTAACAGTGGTGTGAACGTCGGTTGTTCAGAAAGCAATGGCAAACTGCTGAACGCAGACTTGCCTCGTAAATCACAAGCATATTAAAAAAAAATTTGCTGGGTCTTGATTACGACGTCTTGTAAAGGGCATTACACATTCATTTAAAAATCAAAGCAACAACAACTGCAAGTCGCTTGATACAGCGCGAATTTCAAATAATTGATGGATTATGATTCTGCTTCTGCCATCTGTGGACACGCGTGTGTTACATCTGTGTTTGCGCCGGCCTGCTTCACTCACCAGTGTCCCCTGGCTGACATTTGTGCACGGTTTATTTCAGGCTCTATGTGCTTGTAAATAATCGGAAATAATAATTTTACCAGGGAAATTGCATTCATCATCATCATGTGCCATGTCGATAAGCGTGGGCGTTCATGTTTCGACATCTCACACAATCACCAGAGTCGTGGATCAGCTCGGTGGTCTTGTCTCGACGATGCCACGTGGCCAAGCCATCCAGGTATTTACGTCTCTGCCTTCCCCATGTTCTTCCCCCCTCCCAATCTTGCCATTTCTAACCAAGTTCTCTAGTTCATTTCTTCTCATAACTTGCCCAAAAATGTACTACTGTTTAAAATCCAATTCCTCCGATTAGTTTACGGGTTTCATTTGTTTCTTATGAGACTTCCTCATTGATTTGTATGTCAGTCCATGGCATTCTTGAACATTTTCCCTTTAAACCACATTTCCACTGCCATTAGACGTTTCTCAGCACGTCTTCTCATTGTCCACCTTTCACATCGATACAAAAGTACAGGTTCTATGTAGCATTTCAATACTATTTTTCTCGTTGTAATTTACCTGTTTTTATTGGTCATTATGTGTTTCATCTTGCAAAAGGCTACATTTGCCATAGAGAATCTTGTTCTAATCTCTTCAAAACTCCATTACCGCCAACTATTAACCGCGTCGGGGAGTCAAACTATATTGGATAAATTACTACAGTTGATATTGTTCATATGATCATTTAGGGGACACCGTGGCTGAGAGGTAACGATCTCAGGCTCAGAAGGAACTGGATTCTAACAGCGTAGGGCTTGGTATTTTCCCAAGAGTCTTTTTGTGTCTTCTTATGCTGCTGCTACTGCAGGTGTCTCGTAAATTCACGCGTACCGCCCATCTCGTGGGTAGTGATTTCCGACATCTAGCCTATTCGTAAAGGGCGAAAAAGGTCCCGCATGGAAATTCTGCATCCTTCTCAGTGCAGTTGGAATCGCACATAGTAGGCCGCTAGGCCACTCCTCTAGCAACGATTGGTAGGAAAGATAATCTACCCACGGGTAGATAGAGCCCGTTACTTTGAATGGAAACTGTCTAGAGCAGTGGTTCTCAAAATTTTTTGGCCCATGCACCCCTTCACCATATGTTCAGGATGTCATCCCCCCCTTTCATAATACCTCCCTATAAATCCCCCACCCCTACACAGTATACGTAAAAATGGAAGCTAAATTTAATAACACATACTAGAACAAGTCCAGACGTCTATATAAAATGTGATTTGCGGGTCTACTGACGTTATAAAACGAATTTCAGAAGGGTGAGAAGTACAGAACCGTAAAGTATTGAGCGAAAAACAATATCAAGTAATCGGTTCTTGTATTAACGCGATCTTGAAATAATCTTAACCCCCCCCCCCCCCCATGAAAACCCTAACATTTCCCCCGGGGGGGGGGGGGGGGGAATTCCCCACCAGTTGAGAATCACCCGTTGCAAAGTGGTCAAGCCGTTTGGCTCGGGCTCCGAAGGTTGTGGGTTCGATTCCGGGCCGCGTCCTTCGGTTCACGAGTCAAATTTTTCGGAGACTCCTGTGGGTCGTCGCTAGAGCTACAGAGTTCATGCGCTGTGGTAAGAGACCGAGCCATATGGTATAAAAGCCGGTGCAATGAAGTCGGCCCTGTCGACTTTTAAGCGACTTTTAAGAAGAAGTAAACCGTACACAAATGCATGCCAAAGTCGGACATACTGGCCTCTGATGTCTATAACTAGGTGTGGCTCACTCCCATCCAATGAGGAACGAAGAAGAAGAAGTTATAATTTGTTGCTCAGCAATTTAATGTGTCTACATACACCTTTCTCTGTCTTCCTCTGCCTCCATTGCCTAGCATTGTAATATAAAATTGTGTAACTCATATCTCCCACAGAGCGACATTGAGCTACGCCACGCCCCCTGTGTCACGTGGAGATGCTAAGTAACGTCCGGCGATTTGACCACTTTGACCACGCCCACAAGACACGTGACGTCGACAATAGCCCCATGATGCGGGCGTTCAACCCCCACAGTGCCGGCGGGGCCGACGGGAAGCCGTCCAAGCTGGAGCTGATGCGAGCCGACTACCAGAGGAGGCTGCTGAAGGAGAAGGAGGAGAAGATGGTGCAGCTGTACGAAGAGAACCAGAGGAAGGCCATGACCAGGATGGTGCGGGGTGGCGGGGGAAGTGGGAACAGAGGTAGGTGTTGAGACTGGTGTGCTTGTGGGATGTAGAGGATCACACGGAAACGTTCATAAGTAGGGTCAGCATGGCTGAATGGTTAAATGCGCTCGCTTTAAACTTCCAGTGTGCTGATGCCGAGGTAGCGAGTGTAAGCATGGCCGAATGGTTAAGAGCGTTACAGAGCCCTGTCGATTATCTGTCCTTTAAGGGAAGCAAAGAGTATAAACACGGTCACATACCATGCATGCCACAGGAGACGATTAAGGAGGGTTGGCGTGTGGCGTGGTACTTAAAATCATGAACAACTAGCCGCAGAGTTCAACATATGATGAACAACATTACAGAATGTTTAGTGTCAGCTCGTGGAGAGCATGTGCTCCACGTGACATACACCAGGCGGCAGCTTTAAGAATCTATTCCTCTCTCCATGTCTTGTTTTAACATCCAAGTTTGTCATGAACTATCATTTATGTTTTTACAGCCTGCACTTTACGTTATCTATAACCTACACTTTACGTTATTTATAGCCTACGCTTTACGTTTTCTACAGTCTACACTTTGCGTTATATATGGCCTACGCTTTACGTTTTCTACAATCTACACTTTACGTTATCTATGGCCTACGCTTTACGTTTTCTACAATCTACACTTTACGTTATCTATGGCCTACGCTTTACGTTTTCTACTATCTACACTTTACGTTACCTATGGCCTACGCTTTACGTTTTCTACAATCTACACTTTACGTTACCTATGGCCTACGCTTTACGTTTTCTACAGTCCACACTTTACGTTATCTATGGCCTACGCTTTACGTTTCTACAATCTACACTTTACGTTATCTATGGCCTACGCTTTACGTTTTCTACAGTCTACACTTTACACTTTCTACAGCCTCGGCTTTACGTTTTCTACGGTCTATAGTTTACGTTTTCTACAATCTACATTTTATGCTTCCTACATCCTACGCTTTGGGTTTTCTATAGTCTACACTTTTGCCGATTGCGCTCTATATGCCAACTCAGAGGCGACACAATGTTTCAGCTTTCTCACATGCCTGTGCCAACTTTGGGCTCAGTATCAACTTGGAGAAGACTGTAGTTATGTACCAGCCAGCTCCAGAGAATAATCACACCGTGCCGAATATCAAGGTGAATGGTCAAAGACTAAGTGTTGTGGACAAATTCACCTATCTTGGCAGCACTGTGTCACAAGCTGCCACAATTGATGACGAAGTGAATGCAAGAATCTCCAAGGCTAGCGCGGTCTTTGGCAGACTGTACAAGAATGTATGGGGCAGAACTGGAATAAGCCTGCAAACAAAGCTGAAAGTCTACAAAGCAGTTGTATTATCCACACTGCTATATGCTTGTGAAACTTGGACTGTTTACCAGCGACATGCCAGGAAATTAAACCACTTCCACACAGTCTGCCCTAGGAAGCTATTGGCGATTAAATGGCAAGACAAGATCCCAGACACTTAAGTCTTAGAAAGAGCGTCCATGCCCAGTATCCACACTCTGCTAACGAAGAATCAGATTCGCTGGGCTGGTTACTTGACTCGCATGCCAGATTACAGGCTCCTTAAACGAATTTTATTTTACGGCGAGCTGCGCTGTGGTAAACGCCCCAAAGGCGGCCTGAGAAAGCGCTTTAAAGACACGGAAGATCTCGCTAAAAGCTTTTGGAATTCATCACGACACTTGGGAGACTGCTGCCAAAGACCGAAATTCGTGGCGTACATAATTAAGCAAGTGTGTAGTCACTTGCAAAGCAAACAGGACTGCAAGAGCTGTGAAAAAAAAAGCTGGACAGAAAAAGCACTGCAGGAGATTCCCCTCCTGGAACGTCAAGCATTCTTTGCCCACATTGTCAAAGAACATTTCGAGCCAAAATAGGCCTTACCGACCACGTGTGTAGTCACTTGCAAAGCAAACAGGACTGCAAGAGCTGTGAAAAAAAAAGCTGGACAGAAAAAGCACTGCAGGAGATTCCCCTCCTGGAACGTCAAGCATTCTTTGCCCACATTGTCAAAGAACATTTCGAGCCAAAATAGGCCTTACCGACCATCTTAGAACTCACGGCTCCAAACTTTCAACCCAACTGGATTAAATGAATGGTCATCATCATTATTGATGGATAAACACCAGTCTACACCGTACGTTTTCTATAGCTTACACTTTATGTTTTCTATAGCTTACACTATACGTTTTTTTAAGCCACACTATACGTTTTCTATAGCCACAATATACGTCTCCTATAGCCACACAATACGTTTTCTATAGCCACACTATACGTTTTCTATAGCCACACTATACGTTTTCTATAGCCACACTATACGTTTTCTATAGCCACACTATACGTTTTCTATAGGCTACCCATTACATTTTCTACAACTTACGCTGCACGTTGTCCATGAGCCCAGGCGGGGATGTATTACGTGAGCAACGCTAACATGGGAATTGCAATGTTCGGCCCTTGTCTGAGAAGATTGGCATATGATCCATTACCTGGGGAACAAGGAGGCGGGGGACCTTAAGGGGGAAGGGGTGTAACACACTTTGTGTGCTTGTGTATAGCAAGTATCCAGGTTTGGACTCGGACCGGAGATAGATCTGCTCGTCGTACGACTTCAACTACTCCCCCTCCACAACCATTTTATTGTCAGTCTGATGGCGGATGCTGCCAGTGATACAAACTCCGCCAGAACGACAGGGGGCTTCTGATGATCAGAAAACACCCCCTTTCCCGGAACGTTTCGGTCCTTCTTTAACTCCCTTGCCAAATAAGAGGTGAAATGTTAGACCCTCACATCCCGGGAAGGTTAACCCGGTCAACAAATGCCCGCAGAAGTCGGATGTGTCGGCCTAACGGCGCAAGAACACAGCTCCACTGTAAACAGGCACAACGCAATCACGTCCGAAAAAAAAAAAAAACAAACAACAAACTCCGGATGAACGCAGAAGAAGAAGAGGAAGACCCTCACATATACTTGGTCACGCATAGTAAAGTTAGGACCAGTAAGTCCGGTTCTTCGTGACATTTGATTTACAGATCCATCCATCCCATCATGTGCCATGCCGATAAGCGTGGGCGGTCATGTTCTGTCATCTCACTCAATAACCAGAGTCGTGGATCAGCTCTGCGTTCCTGTCACGACCATGCCATGTGGCCAAGCCATCCAGGTATTTACGTCTCGGTTTTCTCCTTGGTCTCTTCCCTTCGATCTTGCCAGTTGTCACCAAGTTCTCCAAGTCATTTCTTCTCATAACATGCCCAAACAATTTTGACTGTCTACGTCTAATGTCTCTAATCAGTTTACGATCTTCATTTGTTTCTTGAAGGACTTGTTCATTGGTTTTCTGTCTGTCCATGGTATTCTTTGCATTTTCCTCAGAAACCACATTTCCACAGCCATCAGCTGTTTTTCAGCTTGACTGCTTATTGTCCACGCTTCACATCCATACAAAAGTATAGGTTCTATGTAGCACTTCAACACTCTTTTTCTCGTTTCAGTTGATATCTTTTTATTGGTCAGTATGTTTTTCATCTTGCAAAAGGCTACCTTCGCAATGGCAATTCTTGTTCTAATCTCTTCAAGGCATCTCCCATCAGATGTTATGACTGTGCCGAGATAACTGTATCGATTCACTTGCTTAAGAATATGCCCATTTTCTCGTATATCACATTGTGGTATTTCCTTCTTCCCAGTGACGACCATAATCTTACAGATATTATCCAGAAAATCTTAAAAAAACAACAACAACAAACAAACCGGTTCCTGTTAAACGAGGGATGGTCGATCCCAGAGCAATATTGCCAGAAGCCCACTATTGTCATAATTGGAGGTTGAACTCGGAACACTGTAGTGGTCAGCCCACGCACTAACCACTCTTCACGTGAGTTCCTTTCTTATCCCTATAATCTACTTTCTGGCGAAGCGGATACCAATGCAATTCGTAATCCCGCATACTGCGTTCGAAAAAAAAAAAAAAAAAGCTGCGGAGATTTAGAAGCAGAATTCCTTGCTTTGGTTCCCATACAAAGGTATGAGTGCCGGTCGTTCATAAAGCAATGGCAAACTACTGAATGTAAACTTGCCAAAAATCACAAACAGCCCAAAAATGCTGTGGTTGATTGTCACGTCATGTAAAGGATATGCAACTAACTTAAAAAAAAAAACAAATATCCCTCTTTATTCAAGTTCAGAACTTTTTTCTGACTGGGCCAGGTGGAGGGATTCCATCCCCAATTCTACACTCTCTACTCAAGTAATTTCAGCCGGAGAATCCAGCTCGTTATTATATTATGTTAATACTGTCTGAGAATCGCAGATCACAGTAGATTGCATGCACGCACTATTGATTCCTTTCCTTAATCAGATATTCAGTTTGTGGTACAACTTTTATCTTTGCTGCCTACTTGAATCTACTATTTGTTTTTTAAATTTCAGTTGCCCAAAATGGCGCCACCGGAACTGGAAGCGGGAAGTCAGTACGGGACTTGTTCAACGAACGACGTCGGCTGGAGGCCAACAAGATTTCTTCTATTACCAGCCCTTACAGACAAACCAAGGAGCTGCCTTCACCAAACGAGTGGCCTGGCAGGGCAGATCGCGACGGCACCCCTAAGAAGCAGAAATCTAGCGCTGGGAGAGACAGGTCGCAGCCTCTAGCCCCAATCCGCCGACCTCAAGATACCCACGACACGGGAAACAACGCACCCAGGTCGGGAATTCCCCAAAGGTTCCCTGTTGCCCCTCCAGAAAATGGAGATGGGAATCCGTTTCCTGGTCGACCCCGCCTGGTGAAACACAAGCCTCTACCACCTACCGGAAACCACCGTGTTGACAACAAGTCACATGGTGGGGCTGGTGATTCGAACAGTGTACAGTCGCCATCTAGTGGACACAAACTCATGACCCTTAAGTCACCACAGGTCACACAGAACAGGTTAGAACAACTTCAAGGTGAAAGGTTACCACCCCGTGCTCCAGAAAAACTAACTGACTTTCAGAAATGGCAGGCAGAGCAGAGCCAAGCCAGGGAGGAACGGCTGAAGAAGGTGAACAGTTTAAGGAATGCGAACAGCAGCAACGAAGGCGCATGGAAACATTCCGACGACGAATCAGTGGACGGGCGTGAGTACAACAAAGATACAGATCACGAGGGCAGGGGCAGTGTGAGGGGAAACAACTTAGATGAGAAGATGAAAGCCAAAGAAAGGGAACTTGTGGAGAAGATTGCCAGGCGACAGAGAGAGCTGGAGGACATGAAGAAAGAGCGGGACGTTCAAGACGAAGAGGTAAAGTATGAGATTACTCATTCACGTAGCCATTTTTGATAAGTCTAGAGGGAGTTTATTTTCTTTAGTTTTAACTGATTGAGTGGCACCTTGCAGTCTTGACAGACCAAAGTATGTGAGTTGGAATATGGCCAATATTCAATCACAATGCCTGGGCAGAGCTTCAGAGAAACATGTGGTGCCCAAACCTCTCCCGGCCCCTCTCTCGGCCTAATCTTGTGTTTTCCAGAGGAATAGGTAACCAATACGTCTGGCACAAGGTAGGCTGCAGACGCTGGTGGCACAGCGTCAAACCTCCGAGACCTCGCCACCACGAGCAGGTGGCGAGTGATGGCCAGACCCTGGAACCCAAGGGACCCGGCTTAGAGGCGTTCAGCCAAGTCCCACAGTTGAGGGCTTCGTATGCGCCCGGACCATAAGGATGCGCACATCTGTCATTCACAAGTGTCCGGACCTGTGTAAAGCGTGCACTATCGTCAGACTCTCCGCCTGACCTTAGCGGACCCTGCGACCAGCGGGAATAGGCCCGCCGGAGATAACTGATTAGTGTCAAACAAAAAATAGGTTTGGATCAAACACGGAACACAATCAAATGAACTACTATTACAATGTAAATTTCCGTTCATCGAGCACTGACATTGCGGAAGATATGAAATAAAACAAATAACAGGATTACCCTAATATGGCGGTAAATGTTCGTCCATAATGGTTGCATGTGAACACATGGTCATTTCCACCAACACGCACCATCTGATGGCTCACACATTCAGTAGCCATAAACAGATGTGCACTGAGGTTCAGGTGTGCATTGAGGTTCAGGTGTGCATTGAGGTTCAGGTGTGCATTGAGGTTCAGATATGCATTGAGGTTCAGGTGTGCATTGAGGTTCAGGTGTGCATTGAGGTTCAGGTGTGCATTGAGGTTCAGGTGTGCATTGAGGTTCAGGTGTGCATTGAGGTTCAGGTGTGCATTAAGGTTCAGGTGTGCATACTGCTGCTGCTGCTGCTCCTCCTCCTCTTCCTCCTCCTCCTCCTCCTACTACTACTACTACTACTACTACTACTACTACTACTACTACTACTACTACTACTACTACTACTACTACTACTACTACTACTACTACTACTACTACTACATATAGATAGATAGATAGAGAAAGATAGAGAGAGAGAGAGAGAGAGAGAGAGAGAGAGAGAGAGAGAGAGAGAGAGAGAGAGAGAGAGAGAGAGAGAGAGAGAGAGAGGCTGGTTTATGTGACATACACTTACACTTTACCTAATGAGGTCTGATTTAATTTCCTGTGGTATTATTTCAGGAGCAACATAATATGGAAAGAAGGATGACGAAAACAACCTCAGAAAGATCCAGCGAACGCCAGAAAGAAGAACTGAAGCGATTCAAACAAGAAGAGAATGAAAACCGTTTGGAGATCCAGAAAGCTGAAAAGCAAAGAAAAGAGGAAGAAAAAGAGTGGCAGAAAAATGAGAAACAAACAAAAGAGGAGAGCAGAGGAAAGATACAACCGGAGAATGCAAAGTCAAGACGTCAGAATGAAGTTTTGGCACAGCATCGAGATAAGTTGTCGTCGAAGAGTGAATACGGAGGAAAGAGTCGTTCATTCTTTGACGAAGACTCACCTCAACCTGCTGCAAAGCCTTCAGGCAGTGCACCCAAAATCTCCAAGAACCCTCAACCTTCCAAATCAAGAACGGAAGCCAACGACCTGGACGAGCGCAGGCTCTCACTTTCCGATGCGCACGTCTATGAGCAGGCAGCAGCCTCGTTAGACGCTCAAGGTTTTGTTTCTGACCTTGCTACCTGCACCATCTGTGGGCGGTCGTTTGTCCAGGACAGGCTGAAGAAGCACCAGGAGGCCTGTGCCAAAGCTCATAAGCCCAGGAAGGAGTTTGATTCGGCCAAGAAAAGGGTGGAAGGAACGGATCTGGCCAAGTATGCCGGGAAAGCCAAACGACGGGAACCTCCTGTGAGTATACGCATCATATGGTAGTCTATCTGTCTGTGAGTATACGCATCATATGGTAGCCTGTTTGTCTGTCTGTGAGTATACGCATCATATGGTAGCCTGTTTGTCTGTCTGTGAGTATAAACATGATATGGTGGTCTGTTTGTCTGTCTGTGAGTATAAACATCATATGGTGGTCTGTTTGTCTGTCTGTGAGTATAAACATCATATGGTGGTCTGTTTGTCTGTCTGTGAGTATAAGCATCATATGATAGTCTGTTTGTCTGTCTGTGAGTATACGCATCATATGGTGGTCTGTTTGTCTGTCTCACTTTCATTCTCATCCAGTCTCTCTTCCATCCCAAGTCACTTTCTCTCACTCTATGCCTGTCCTCACTCTCTCTTCTTTCTCTCTCTCTCTCTCTCTCTCTCTCTCTCTCTCTCTCTCTCTCTCTCTCTCTCTCTCTCTCTCTCTCTCTCTCGGTCTCACTCTCTCTCACCCTCCGTCTCCCTGACTGTATCTCTCTGTCTTTAAGACTGTCTCTGACAAGCTGTGTTTCTGAAACACACACACACACACACATTCTCTCTGTAAATGAGGATATGAAAGGAAGATGTATTGTAATGTAAACTATATTATCAATATGTGAAAGAAATATGTCAACTGTCAATTATAACTGTTCAACACAAATACACGCAGGCACGCACACACATGCACACACACACAAGCACACACACGCGCACAGTCACATACTCACACACACACACACACACACGCGCGAAGACACTGGGAGGGGGGGGGGGTGTGGTCTCGAGGTATGGTGCCCGCCTCGAGTGCTGTAGGTCTCGGGTTCAAGTCCCCGTGAGGGCCGGGAATTTTTCACGTGGACTTCTAGTAACAAAATTTCCCCTGGTCTCTGGGTAGTGAGATCGGACGTCCGTGTGTAAAAAATTGCATTGGGAGTTGGAAATCGAATAAGAGTAGCCTAACGGCGCTGCCCGGACAAAACTTCGAGTCAAAAATACACCGAAAGTATTTCAGGATCCTCGCCGGTGCTATGGAGTTCGTGCACTGAGCTGAGATTCTCCGGACTCAGGCTTGAGTTAGGAGTAGAACGGAGCACTAAACTAAACGCACAGACACATACTCTCTCTCTCTCTCTCTCTCTCTCTCTCTCTCTCTCACACACACACACACACTCACTCTCTCTCTCTCTCACACTCACTCACTCACGCACGCACGCACGCACGCACGCACGCACGCACTCACTCACTCACTCACTCACTCACAATCAATATTAACGATAATATCTACATGTGGAAGAAAGTGAAATACATAATGTTAACAATATTGTTACGAACAATGTCATTGGCCACCCACAGAAGAGAAAGTCCAACTGGCGAGCCAAGCACCAAGAGTTTATCCAGACCCTTCGCCATGCCAAGAAAGTCACCCAATGCGAGAAGGAAGGCGGGGACCTGCGCAACTTAACTCCTCCCCCAGCGTCTGTAAATCCCGATTATGTTCCGTGCCCGCATTGTGGGCGGACCTTCAATGAAACGGCCGCAGAGAGACACATCCCGCGTTGTCGGGACCTGAAGACACGCCCACCACCAGCGAGAGGGAAACGCAGATAGGCTTGGATTATTTTAAGTTTTACTTTTATTTGTATTATTTATCAAGACGGAATTTAGCAGTCTGAGTAGACATTGTGTCATATTTTCACAAAATAGACATAATGTAAGAATTATATCATCATCATCATTATCATAATCACCATCACCAATAGAAAGTCCTTTGCAGAACGTCGTTCTCATGACGACCCGCCCTAAAGACTCTCGACATGTCACCAGTTCCCAGGCCTCGTTCACGTTATGCCCAGATTGTCTTGTTTGTTGCGCTCGCGCGCTTTGAACTCAAGCATAGTCCACATACTTCTCGTGCACTGGACTGATTTTTGCATGTGGATTAGCTTCCCCTATTACCAGTGTCCCTTGCCATCAGGTGAACCCACTGCAACTTCAGAGATACTTGTAATTTATGACCTCAAGTCAAGGACGACAAGTCAACATTGTAGTCCAACTGCCCAGTGTAGGGGTTGAACCCGCTACCTCGGAATCAGCACCCCAGAACTCTAAGAGCACGATTTCTTATCGACTCGGTCATGCCGACATCCTTTAATGTCCTATCTCTCTGTATCGTGTTGGTCGACCCCTGCTCCCTAGTTCCAGGAAGCACGCCTTCCAATACTGCCTTTCAAAACCCTTTAGTGTTTAAA
Organism: Cepaea nemoralis; assembly: GCA_014155875.1. Lineage (NCBI taxonomy): Eukaryota > Metazoa > Mollusca > Gastropoda > Stylommatophora > Helicidae > Cepaea > Cepaea nemoralis. Next base: position 142,731 of record JACEFZ010016252.1, read on the forward strand.
ATGGCCAAAGCTTCTCGGTTTCCAAGACAATTAACGATAGTCTCATGAAGAATGTCATTGAGCACCCAGAGATGAGAAAGTCCAACTGGCGAGCGCTGCACCAAGACATTGTATGCTTCCATGCGCAGATCTTGAGGAATGTAGGCATGTGTCTTCCTCTAAGAGTTGTTCTGTCAGATTGAAGTTCAAAGGCTTACTGCAATATTAATGTCGTTGTAGATACTGACGTAAGGGTTTGAATGCTGGAGTTTTAATATTACACCTTGTCGTCGTGGCAGACGATAGTCTGTAAAATGGAGTTATATCTCTTCATAGCACAATGCCTGGGCTGAATTTAGAGATCACGTGTTTGCCCATGCATGGTGTCCCATCCCTATCTCGGACTGCCTAGTTTACTCGAGAGGAAAGGTAACACCAATACATCTGGAACAAGACAAGATGCAGAAGCTGCTGGAACAGCAAGAACGTACTCTTACTGTCCGCCTACCGGAGCTTCCATCGTAGACCAGTTACCAACCACGGCTTAGGGCCTGGTCTGCTCTGACATGAAATTTAGTCTTTAGGCAGCATTTCCTCGCACTAGGATAAGGTTTGTACCCTACACTCATATATGTATGAACCAATCGACACTCCGTGGGGTCAATGTCACATATGCCGTCTTTACTCCCAACACAGTTTCTGACACTTGTTTACACTGAGTCGTCATGAGACCCAGGGTCTCTTTTAAAAATTCGAATCCGATACGGGTTGAACCCGTGAGCACCGAGCCGGCGGGCCAAAGTCTAGCCACCACACTACCGCAGCTCTCAAAACTTCACATATACTATGTTATAACATAGCGTTATGATATGGGATGCCTGGTTACATTTCACGTGAAGTTTTGTTTTCCCAGTTCATATTGAAAAGCAGACCGATACATTTATAGGAGTGCGAACAAAGATACGGCTGAGAAGCTCAGGGATATATGACATACAAACTGTTAGATACATGTAGCTCCAGCGAAAGATGAGACATACTAAATAGGGACACAGTGTACGTACCTTACAATTGACTCCATAAAGGTTGGTTTTGTTATTGGTCCGTTCTTTCATTGGCTGATGGTGAAAGTTGACAGCTCTGGGTGCTCTGTTAGCGAGGGGACCACAGGGCAGGGTACTAATTTAGCTTGGCATCTTAAATGTTGATCAAGGGCGTATTTAACAGCCATGTGAATGTGGAAAGCAAGGGAAAACTATAACATTATACATGACAAGAATGGCGATATATCGTCTGCAATGAGCCACTTAAGTGGTTTTAAGGGGTTGTCCCATAAAGGTCCCTGTTGAGTATGTTTCATCTTTTCGCATGAACTACACACACCTAACTGTTTGTATTTCATATTGTTATATCTGCTGCAGCCGTGGCTTCTCTTATTCAGGGATATATTATGGCTCAATTGTCAACGCTCGAAGCCAGGCCTAAGATTGCCTTCATACCACCGGGTTTGATCCCACGTGGCTCGGTCATGTTTTCTCGCAGAGCAGCCTGCCGAAAGTGTCGTACAAAGCATGAAATCCGTATCTCCAGCGACGACTCTCAGGAGTCTCCAAAACTGTTGCACTCGTGTTACCAGAACGAACCCCCGACTTTCACAGCGCCAGGCCTACGCATTGACCGCTCCACCACGGAGGCCTCCGAAAGTGACTTCAACGTGTGTAACGTGTATACTATTCCTCCTAGATTTTCGCTGCCAAACTTTCGCCCTTATCCGAGGAGGATAGATGCCCGATCGGCTACACCAGGACCATGACGAGGTTATACCCCATTTCTGATTGTGTAGACATCCACACCTACCACACGTTCGGTATGTTCAAGTTAAAGGTGGGATAGTCTTCTCTATTACCAGTGTCCCCCGCCAACAGTTGAACCCACTCCACCTTCGGAGATACTTTCAAGTTACGTCCCCAAATCAAGGACGAGAAGTCAACATTGCTGACTAGTGTAGGAGTTGAACCCATTACCTCGCCTCAGCGCACCGGAAGTTTAAGAGCGAGTGCTCTATCCATTCAGCCATGCTGACCTCCAAACCGTATGTAATATGTAACAATGAATATTGCATTTATACTAAGAGTATTATTGATATTATTAAGCACACATCCCTAATGAAATGTTGTTGCATATTCTGTTCAATATATGATGGTTGTCAAGTTTTGCTGTTGTGATAAATTAATTAATCATGTTTGAATATCAATAAATGAATGATTCCTATCACACAGACCTCATGACTATATTTCATTGGCTGTTTCTTCATTCGTCACTTCTTTCATTGGCTGTTTTTTGTTATTAGTCCGTTCTTTCATTGGCTGATGGTGAAAGTTGACAGCTCTGGGTGCTCTTTTCTGGTAGCGAGGGGACCACAGGGCAGGGTACTAATTTAGCAGGCAACTTAAAATGTTGATCAAGGACGCATTTAACAGCCATGTGAATGTGGAAAGCAAGGGAAAACTATAACAGTATGCATGGCAAGAATGGAGATATATCGTCTGCCATGACCCACTTAAGGGGTGTTGATTGCAGAGCGCTGAGCTCCACGCATCTTAGTATGACTCACTTAAGGGGTGTTGATTGCAGAGCGCTGAGCTCCACGCATCTTAGCATGACCCACTTAAGGGGTGTTGATGGCAGAGTGCTGACTACTGAGTGCAACTATAACGAAATCGATAAGTCGGCGGTTGAACAGGCCATTCGTTTCAAGAGCAAGCAAGCATAGCCAAGCTAAGTCGAGTTATGCCATCGTCCTTCGGCACAAAATGAGAGGTCATATCTGCCGACATAGTATCCTTCGGCAACGAATCATTTAATAAGTATATATGTCTGTCTGTTCGTCTGTCTGTCAGTCTGTCTATGGGTATGTTGCATGGTCAGTCTGTACCTGCCTGTCTGTCGGTATGTCTTTATGCTATTGTGTATAATGCCTGTCCTCCTGTCTGCATACCAATCATCAGGCCTGGCGTGTTCATGTATTAAAACCACAGAATGTAAACACTTAAAAGCTTTACTCATCCCCTATGATCAGGTGTCAGTTGCCAAACCTGCAGTGTACACTGAAATACCGCGTCCCGAAGTAGGGTGGTCATGTGATACGTTAGAACCTTCACATTTTGTAGGCCGGAGTGCAGGGATAAATAAGTGGCCAGTCTTTACCTCCCGTAGCAAGCGGCGAGCTCAAGTATTGAACCCTAGTCCGACTCCATCATACTATTGTCACCCCCACCTCCTAACCGCTGCGCCAAGTATTTTACTAGGCAAGTAAGATCAAGCGGCTATAGAACAGATACACGTACACACCTGTTAAGTGTTGGTGTCATGTGTGTCACAGGGGCATGTGTGTATCATAATAAAGAGGTAATGTTCTTCTCACCTCGTGTCCCTCACCGACACATGCACAGACGTACTACTGCTCGGTCAAACTAATGCTGCTACTGCTGGGAGTTGACCCCCGGACCGTTGTCCTGATATGACATCACATTGTTGTTTGTCCATCAAGAATGATGATGACCATTCATTTCATCCAGTGGGGTTGAAAGTATGGAGCCATGAGTTCTAAGATGGCTGATAAGGCCTATTTTGGCTCGAAATGTTCTTTGACAATGTGAGCAAAGAATGCTTGACGTTTCAGGAGGACTATTCCTGCAGTGGTTTTTCTGTCCAGCCTTTTCTTCACAGCTCTTGCAGTTCTGTTTGCTTCACAAGTGACTGCACCCTTGCATTATGATGTACGCCACGAATTTCAGCCTTTGGCAGCAGTCTGCCAAGTGTCGTGATGAATTCCAAAAGCTTTCAGTGAGATATTCAGAGTGTCTTTAAAGCGTTTCCTCTTACCGCCTTGGGGGAGTTTACCATAACGCACCTCGCCGTTAAAAAAAATCGTTTAGGGAGCCTGTAACCTGGCATACATGTCTACTCTGTTACCGAATATCCCTGCTACATGTCATCTCTATTACCAAATATCTCTGCTACATTTCTGTTACCGACTGTCTGTTCTACATGTCTTCTGTTAGGGAACATCTCTGACAAGTCTTCTATCACAGCCAGTTGTGTAAATGCGGACACAGACTGGAGATGCCGGAAGCCGCCCCGGACCTATGTGTTGAATCTTGGGTAATTATTCTATGTAGATGTGAAATAGAACAGACGACAGCGAGAAGCCATGTTGAAGTCTAAGCTCGTTATACACATTTGTTTCTTATTCTGACCTCTTAAGGGAAGTGCGCCACACCCAGTTATACACCTCAAAGGTCGGTATGTCTGATTTCGGCCTGCTTATGCATCAGGTTTATTTCCTCTAGACTGATTTCATCACAGGTAATCGGCTCTATCTACCCCCGCGTAAGTTGTCTTTCCCCATTGTCTGAGAATGGAGGTGGAGGCGGTCACTGCAGCTTTCCACTGGTTGGAGAACAAACTATGAGCAAGTGGAGATTGTTACTGATTCACACAGCATGCTGACAAAGGTGAAGTCTAGATTGCTTCGTGCAAAATGTCATGCGTGCATTTAGAGGTAGCGGATTGTGAGCATTCGCTGGATCTGTTCTCCATGGCATTGGTGTGGTTGGAAATAAACAGGAAGACAGATTGGCTGGTGCTGCATCATTAAGGGATTTGATGCGTGATAAGGCAGATGTGATGGAAGCCTTCTGGGAGAATGTGATTAATGCAGAACAGATAGACTATCATGGTCTAGAGAGAACGCAGCAGTAAGGGGTGGTCAGAGGAACTGGTCGACATTCTTTCAGAAGTAAAGCAAGACGGGTCGCAACGGGCACTATTAGTATTGGAACTCTTCGCTGGCTGTTGAAGATGAGGATTAAGCGCGTATGGGATTGCCCCGAGTGCAGCAATGTCAGTTCTTGACTCAACTCATCATTGGTTGTGATGTCAGTCACGTGATCTCTCCATCAAGGCGGAGCTACCCAATAATGCGCAGCCAATGACGTAGCCAGCAGTTTATCGCACTAGATGTGACGTCAGCGACATCGACACTGTTACATATCGATCGGAGGCAAGCATGGCCGAATGGATAATGGCGTTCATTCTTAAACATCCGGTGTGCTAATGCCGGGGTAGGGGTTCTAAATGTGAGCGTAGCATCTTATACATGAAATGGAGACATTGTTAAACTTAACTTCAACCTCCACACCGGCCAGATGGACTAAACTGTTGACTTCTCGTCCTTGACTTGGGGATGTAAATTACAAGTAACTCAGAAGTCGGAGAAGGTTCGCCTGATGGCGAGGGACACTGGTAATAGGGAAAGCTAATCTACTCGCAAAAATCAGCCCAGTGCAGTAGAAGTAGCACGTGTATGGACTCCGCCTGAGTTCAGAGCGAGAGAACATAAAATAATACACACCGACAGCCATTCCCGGTGTTTGCTGCGGCTTTGTTTAGCGGTCGGTCGATTTGAACTCAAGCGTAGTCCATACACGTGCTACTACTGGTAGTTGCCACTACTAAGGAGTGGACTGGACTGATTGTGTGTGGATTTGATTTCCCTATTACCTTTGTCCCTCGATATCACAGAACCCACTCCGACTCTGAGGTACTTGTAATTTACGTCCCCAAGTCAAGGACAAGAAGTCAACACTAGTCCAAATGACCATAAGGGAGAGAGAAATTTTGTGTACATTAATATTCTAAAGCTGGAAGTCAAGCAGCCCGCATAGACTGTTCATCATGAAGCACCATCTCCGTACTAAAGATCGGCTGCAATGATTCCTCAATTTTATCCAAATGTTACATGTAGTGATTCTCAACGTCTATGCCCGGCGCTGTGGCTCAGGGGCCAGTGAACGAGTTTCAGTTCCCCGACACACCGAGTCGAGGGTTAGTAATCTGCTGGGAAGACTAGGCAGATCGCATTGAGGCAATTTTGATTAAGAGACATTGGTCGCTCACAATGCAATGGCAAACAACTGAACATAAAAATTGCCTAGCAAATAAGAAAACTGGGTTGATTGCGACGTTCTGTAAAGAACGTGCAGCTACTATTTTAACCAACCAATGAAGCGAATTTATAACCAACATTTTTGCCATCGCCCGTGCTATACAACTGATGTCTTTGGCAGCTGTAGACAAGGTGGCACATGATCTAAATCTGGACAGTGCTATACAACTGATGTCTTTGACACCTGTAGACAAGGTGGCACATGATCTCAATCTGGACAGTGCTATACAACTGATGTCTTTGACACCTGTAGACAAGGTGGCACATGATCTCAATCTGGACAGTGCTATACAACTGATGTCTTTGACACCTGTAGACAAGGTGGCACATGATCTCAATCTGGACAGCCGATTAATTATCAATGTAATTCTGTCCTTGGCAGTAGGTTACAATCAACCCCAGCACTCAGCTGTTGGTGATACTGTGGATATATACAGACCAGCAAACACGGTTGTCCTAGTAGATTAGTCAGCAACTGTTACTTGACTATCCACAGCAGAAATGAATGTACATTTTAACAGACACAATAAATAACTTCAAATACTTTCTTAAGTAGAATTTATTCCATTAAAGAATAAGAAATAATACGAATAACCAAAATTATATTTCAATTAAGCAACAAAGGAAATAAACAATGAATTTTCTGGAATATATTTCAGTTAAGAAACTAGTGAAATGAGAAACTGAGCGTGTTATTGTGCTTGTGTTATTGTGCTTGTGTTATTGTGCATGCGTTATTGTGCATGCGTTATTGTGCATGCGTTATTGTGCGTGTGTTATTGTGAGTGTGTTATTGTGAGTGTGTAAGAGGTTTGCGCACTCGAGAGTTAGTGTGGCCATACAAATCACTGAAAAAGTGCAGAGGACTTGATTCAAGACTTTGGACTGGTGACAATGGAACCACGTACCTTTCTATTGCGTTGATTTCGGCCCCCATTTATTACAGATGATAAAAGCCTAACTTTCAAACTCCTCACCCAACACGACCATTCCCCTCCCTCGACAATCTATTCGTTGTCTATTTCATAATTTCTACAGCTTCTGCAACAACTACCACCACTACCAGTGCTACTAATAAACTATCATCACTAGAACGTATAAAGTCGACTTAAAAGTCGACAGGGTCGATTTCATTGCCCCTGGTTTTATCCCATAAGGCTCAGTCTTTCCGCAGCGCGGGCTGCCGAAATCGTCGCACAAAGCACAAACTCCGTAGCTCCAGCGACGACCCTCAGGAGTTTTCGAAACAATGCACTCGTGAACCGAAGGACGCATCCCGGAATCGAATCCACATCATTTCGGATCGCGAAGCAGGCGACTCGACCACTTCACCACGAAACCATTCTAACAGTAATTTAACAAATAGTAATGTAACAGTTATAACAGTAATGCAGCAGTTAACATAACAGTAATTTACCAGTTAATGTAACAGTAATTTAATTCAAACAATTTGCCTGGCAATAAGCTAATTACTTGGTACAAACCAGCCAGTCCACAGACCACGTGACTAATGACACACATACAATGTTGTCTGCTGGCCCAGGTCAATGGGTGACACAAAAAACCCAGCGGCTCTTAACATATCTGTGGCTGCTGCTTTCCCCCAACACATTCCCAGTGCCTGACCGGTCATGTCCTGATAAAGGGACTCGGGCAGACAAAAGAACGTACTAAGTGCATACATCCGAGCCACGTCCATATCTCCCTGATCATCTACGGGGTTTCCCGAAGCGGACGATTCGATCATGGTGAAAAACCCACCAGGTTTCATGAGACTTTTGATGTTGCTCAGAACTATCTGTGGGTGTGGCACTTTATGCATGACATTCACACAGTAAATCCAATCATACTTTTTCGAGAGGCTATTCCTATTTGACCACAGCTCATAGGTTTCGTGTTCAATGTTGCCAATTGTATGGTCGATTTTATGGTTGTCTCGAAAGGTGAAAGTATTCCGCAAACCCGAGAAAGTGCTTTTTGGAAACTTCCTTTGCGAACTTGGATAATAGACGACTGGTGCCATAGACAACTTCGGCAGCTTTAATTCCATCCACTGTAACATAAAATCACAAAATAGTCAAAACAATCGAGGCTTTTGAATTGAAATGCTAAACAAAGAAGATGGGGGTTCTCCAAACTATTAGTCGATTTACAACAAAATGGTAGATTGGGAGGGGGGGGGGGGTGGGGGGGGGGTGGGGGGGCGAGACTCTAAACTTTCTGTCGATTGACAACAAAACGGTGGGGGGAGGGGGAATCTCTAAACTATTAGTCGATTGATAAAACGGTGGGGATCTTTATAAAATATTCGTCGATTGACAACATAAATCTTTAAACTATTAGTCAACAAAAAGGTGAGTCTCTCAACTATCAGTAGATTGACACCTAAACGGTTGAGGCGGGAGGATCTCTCTATAAGTCGACTGACAATAAAACGGTGGAGGATCTCTGTAAACTATTAGTCGATTGACAAAAAACGGTGGGGATCTCTAAACCATTTGTAAATAAAGGGGGGGGGGGGGATCTCTAAAACTTACCAAGAAAGTAGGGATCTCTAAACTATTCGTCGAATGACAAGACGGTAGAGATCTATGTAAATTAGTCGATTAACAACAGAACGGTGGGATCTCAGTAAACTATTAGTCTATTGACAACATAAAGGCTGGGATCTCTAAACTATTGGTCTACAAAAAGGCGGGGTATCTAAACTATTTATCAATAAGAAAGTTGGGATCTCTGTAAACTTAGTCAATTGACAGAAAAACAGTGGGGATCTTTGTAAACTATTAGCCGATTGACAGCAAAAACAGTGGGGATCTCTAGACTATTAGTCAATTATAAACATGGCGGTGGTGTTCTGTGTAAGTTAGTATATTATAAACATGGCGGTGGTGTTCTGTGTAAGTTATTAGATTATAAATATGGCGGTGGTGTTCTGTGTAAGTTATTAGATTATCTATAAAATAGAATGTATGTATGTGGGTAGGGATGTATTGGATGCGTTCGATAACGGTCCATCCGATTGAGATGAAATTTTCTACACTTCTTTTCATTCCCGTGCAACCAACTGTCATAGTTTTTTTTTATTGTAGAATCAGCTATGTACTTAGTAAAATTTAATAATTAAATTACATGACTTAACATAAGAAAAAATATATAAAGGGACATAACGTTTAGTAGCATTGCTATATCTTAGGATAAGTCCCCTGGCTATAGACAGACAGACAGACAGATAGACGGAGGGAGAGACGGACAGACAGGCAGGCAGGCAGGCAGGCAGGCAGGCAGATAGATAGATAGACAGACAGCCGGGCCGGTTCGTCAGACAGACAGACAGACAGTCGGGAACGGAAACATATGACTACTTATATGAATTAAATGAAATGCTCCCCACCAGGAGCTGGGCGAAGCCGGGCCGGGCCGGGTCAGACAGACAGACAGACAGACAGACAGACAGACAGACAGACAGACAGACAGACAGACGGGTACGGGAGCTTATATGACTACTTATATGAATTAAATGAGATGCTCCCCACCAGGGACTTGGTGAAGCCGGGCCGGAGGGAGGGAGGGAGGGAGGGAGGGAGGGAGGGACGGACGGACAGACAGACAGACAGACAGACAGACAGACAGACAGACAGACAGACAGACAGACAGACAGACAGACAGACAGACAGACAGACAGACAGACAGACAGACAGACAGACAGACAGACAGACAGACAGACAGACAGACAGGCAGGCAGGCAGGCAGGCAGGCAGGCAGGCAGGCAGTTCCCCGCCAGGGCCTGGGCGAAATCGGGCCGGGTCAGCTAGTTAGATTATAAACATGGCGGTGGTGTTCTGTGTAAGTTATTAGATTAAAAACATGACTGTTGTGTTCAATGACGGCGAGATTCTGTGTGAATTAGATGATTATAAACATGTCCATGTAACATGATGGCACATTGTCAACAGCCACACTTGGTTACCTAGTCTAAGCCGGAGTAGTGGGGTGTACATGAGGATACCTCTCTTGTGATCATCTGCCAAGTGCGAGTAGTATTCGTCCACACACACATGGAACACTTCCGGAATCTCGAACCCTGGCGTCAGAAGCAAAAGCCTAAATGATGATCACAGCTAGTTTACAGCGTTTCAGAACTGAAAGGTGTGTGTATGTGTGTGTGTGTGTGTGTGTGTGTGTGTGTGTGTGTGTGTGTGCGCGCGCTCGTGTGAGTGTGAGAGTGAGCGTGAGAGAGTGCATGTGAGAGAGTGCGAGTGAGTGTTTTAGTGCGAGTGAGTGAGTGTGAGTGGGAGTGAGTGAGTCTGAGAGTGAGTGAGTGTGCGAGTGCGTGTGAGCGTGCGAGTGCGTGTGAGCGTGGGAGTGCGTGTGAGCGTGCGAGTGCGTATGAGCGTGAGAGTGCGTATGAGCGTGCGAGTGCGTATGAGAGCGAGCGCGTGTGAGAACGAGCGCGTGTGAGAGCGTCAGCGCGTGTGAGAGCGTCAGCGCGTGTGAGAGCGTTGAGCGCGTATGAGAGTGTGAGTACTTGTGAGAGCGTGAGTGCGTGTTAGAGCGTGTGAGAGCGTGAATGCGTGTGAGAGCGTGAATGCGTGTGAGAAAGTGAGTGCGAGTGAGTGCGAGTGAGTGGGAGTGAGTGTGAATGAGAGCGTGCGAGTACGTATGAGAGCATGAGTGCGCGTGAGAGCGTGAGAGCATGAGTGCGTGTGAGAGCGTGAGTGCCCGTGAGCGTGAGTGTGTGAGCGTTAGTGCGTGTGATAGCGTGAGTGCGTGTGAGAGTGTGAATTCGTGTTTGAGTGTGAATGCGTGTTTGAGTTCTAGTGCGATAGTGCGAGTGCGTGCGAGAGCGCGAGTGCGTGCAAGAGCGCGAATGCGTGTGAGAGAGTGCGTGTGGGAGAGTGCGTGTGAGAGTGCGTGGTAGAGAGTGCGTGTGAGAGTGCGTGGTAGAGAGTGCGTGTGAGAGAGTGCGTGTGAGAGAGTGCGTGTGATAGAGTGCGTGTGAGAGTGCGTGTGAGAGAGTGCGTGTGAGAGTGCGTGTGAGTGCGTGTGAGAGTGAGTGCGAGTGAGTGCTAGTGACAGTGAGAGAGTGCGAGCGTGCGAGTGCGTGTGAGAGCGTGAGAGCGTGTGAGAGTGTTAGTGCGTGTGGGAGTGCTTGTGAGAGAGAGAGCTTGTGATAGAGAGAGAGAGTGCTTGTGAGAGAGTGCTTGTGATAGTGAGCGCGTGAGAGTGCGTGTGAGAGAGTGCGTGTCATAGTGAGTGCGTGTGAGATTGCGCGTGAAGAGAATGCGTGAGCGAGTGTGAGTGCTAGTGAGAGTGTGAGTGAGTGCGAGTGAGAGTATGAGTGAGTGCGAGCGAGTGTGTGTGCGAGCGAGTGTGAATGCGAGCGTGCGAGTGCGCGTGAGAGCGTGTGAGTGCGCGTGCGAGCGTGCTAGTGCGTGTGAGTGCGCCTGAGAGTGCCTGAGTGCGCATGAGGGCTCGTCAGTGCGTGTGTGCGTGTGTGTGGGCGTGCGAGGGCGCGTGTTTGAGTGCGTGTGATTGCTAAGAGCGCGTGAGGGCGCGTGTTTGTGTATTCTGTCTAATTTGTTATTCTGGACTCCATCATCCGATTCACAAGTAGAGTTCTCTCGGAGACTAGGGGTCATCGCTGGAACTACGGAGTTTGTACTCCGTGTGAAACTTTCTGTAGGCCGCTCCACGGAAGGAACCCGAGCCATATGGCATAAAACAAATGTAGTGAAGTCTCCTTTAAACACACTCGCTTTCAGACCTCAGCCCGAAGCCCAGACCTCAGTCCGAAGCCCAGACTTCAGCCCGAAGCCCAGACCTCAGTCCGAAGCCCAGACTTCAGCCCGAAGTCCATACCTCAAGCCATTACCCGACGTTGACAACCATCATCATGTGCCCTGCCAGCTGGCGTAGGCGTTGTTCATGTCTCTCCATAACAACTTTCCACATTCGGGAAGGTTTCTCATGCACGAGTCCCAACGTTATGTATGCGATCATCTGCACACGTTGTGACATGAGATATATTGGGTAAATAGGTCTACGTCTTGCTGACAGATTTAGACACCTGTTTAATAACAGTGGTGCCCAAAAACCGGTATTAACACACTAACTGTTCTGACAACTGTGGCGTGACAGACACAGGTCACGGCGCTCAAATCGTGCGCATCTCACGAACGTGATCGTAAGACAATAGAAAACAGCCTATCTTCCAGTTGGGTTCACTCTCCCCTCACGGCCTCAATGTCCAATATAGTCATCTAACTTTCAATTACTAAGCTTTTACTCAAAATCATAATGAGAAGAACCAAAAGAAAATAAAAATGGAAATTAGTGAAGAACAGTATGGATTTGTGGAAGGAAAGGGCACAAACAATGCAATTTATACATTACGGACACTAATAGAAAGGTCAATAGAGAAACAGAGAGACATATATTTGTGCTTCATAGATTATACTAAGGCATTTGATAAAGTAAAATATGATGAACTGATTAAAATGTTGGAAGATATCAACATTGATGGAAAAGATTTAAGAATAATAAAGAATATTTACTGGAACCAAGTAGCAGCAATTAAAATGGGAAATAAAGAGGGTAGTTACGAACAGATAAAGCTAGGAGTACGACAAGGGTGTGTCTTGTCACCAGATCTTTTCTCCCTGTATAGCGAAGTAATAATGAGAGAGATCAAAGAGATGCCAGGAATACTAGTTGGAGGTTATAATATAAATAATATACGCTATGCAGATGACACAGTATTGGTGGCGGATAATTCAACAGACCTACAACAATTATTAGACGTTGTAGTAACAGAGAGTGCAAGGAAAGGACTCTCCTTGAATATCAAGAAAACTGACAATGGTAATATCAAAGAAAATGGTGACACCAAAATGTGACATAGAAATAGAAGGAAAAATCCTTAACCAAGTTGATGATTTTAGATACCTAGGGGCATTTATAACATCAGATGGAAGATGTACAACAGAGATTAGGAGCAGAATAGGGCAGGCAAAAGCTGCATTTCAGAAAATGAAGAGTATCTTATGCAATAAGTCACTATCACTGAATGTAAGAAAGAGAGTGCTGAAATGCTATGTAGAACCAGTTTTGCTGTATGGACAGTGAATCTTGGAATGTAAATGAACAAATTAAGAAGAAATTAGAAGCAACAGAGATGTGGTTCCTGAGACGAATGTTGCGAATTCCTTGGACTGCCAGAGTAACTAACGACGACTGCCTGAAACAGGCTAATGAAACTAGAACATTATATACAACAATAAGACAGAGACAAACAGCTTTCCTCGGTCATGTGATGAGAAGAGAGGCATTGGAGAGCATTGTAACAACTGGAAAGATCGAGGGGAAGAGAGGCAGAGGTAGACCAAGAGAAGTGATGCTGGATGGATTGAGACGGTGGCATGGAGGAATATCAGCAGCAGAGTTGATCCAGAAAACAAAAGACCGAGATCTATGGAGAGCCATGAACGCCTACGCCAGCCGGCACGGCACTTGATGATGATGAACTTTTAATTTCCCTTCCCCCTTTTCAATCCCCGAAGTTATATAGCCCACTAGAAAAACGTGGTAGCATATCCTTTACAGGACGTCGCAATCAAACCAACATTATTTTAATCGTTTGTGATTTCTTGGCAAGTATGCGTTCGGTGGCTTGTCATTGCTTTCTCAGCGACCAGCACTCACGCCATTCTACGCAAATCAACGCGGGGCGGACTGCATTCCAAGCGCCTGCCGCTGTGGTCCTACGCGGTATGCGGGAGTGCGCACTACACCTTCACCACAGAGCCGGTTATAGTTCACTACTAATCCGCTTTTCACCATTCCCTCACATGGGCGTCCCCCCCTCCCCCCCCCCCCCCCAATCCCTCCCACCGGGCAGCTAAGCCAATCCCTGTCGCCCATCGACCCATTTAAACCATATATCCGGTTCTTTCTATTCACATCAAACGGTAAGCGCTTAAGGCATATTCGACCAAACCAGGGTTCAGACAAGTAACCTTTGTATTTTCATGTAGTGTTTTTTGTGTAGTTATGTGTCGGTTATTGTTTGTTTTGTGCTGACGAAGACTTTAGCCGTAACGTCCATTTTGTTACTTGTAATCGTGTTCTAGTAAAGCTCACAATCTACTTCGATTTCTTGGTAATTCATTTAATGTCTTTCCATATATCTCGTTCCTTGGTGTTGTGCATCAACTCTATTCATGAACTTCCATGCCACCGTCTCAATCCATCCGGCTTAATTTCTCTTGGCCTGCTGCCGCTGACCCCACTGATCTTTCCAGTTGTTGACGATATTCCTCGATTCCTCTTTTCATCACATGACCAATGGGTGCTGTTTGTTTCATATAGAAGTATATACATTTATAGCTTCATTAGCCTCTTCCTGGAAATCGTTTAGTAACTCTTGACAGTCCAAGATATTTACAACATTCGTCTCAGGAACCACACTCGGTTACTTAAGAGCTTTCCTTAATTTATTCATTAACGTTATATGATTCACTGCCATACAGCAACACAGGTTCTATATAACACCTAAGCTATTTAAATCTTACATTCAGTGATAATTGCATTGCTTAAGATACAAACAATATGCATATAATATTGAACTCTCTCACACAAGGCACCGTGGATTCTGGCAATTAACATGTTTCAAGGAACATGTATATTCTAGATTTGGTATCAGCTTATTGAAGAAATCTGGCTATACATGAATACATGACATACAGAGGGTGTTCTATACAGTAACAATACATGAGGATACATGATAACATGAGAACACGTTGTATACAGTAACAGTACACGAGGATACATGATAACATGACATACAGCACGTGTTTTATACAGTAACAATACATGAGGATACATGATAACATGGCACACAGCACGTGTTTTATACAGTAACAATACATGAGGGTACATGATAACATAACATACAGCGGGTGTTTTATACAGTAACACTACATGAGGATACATGATAACATGACATACAGCACGTGTTTTATACAGTAACAATACATGAGGATACATGATAACATGACACACAGCACGTGTTTTATACAGTAACAATACATGAGGATACATGATAACATAACATACAGCGGGTGTTTTATACAGTAACACTACATGAGGAAGAGTAACGGCAAAGGATCGGGAGTCTTTCTGGCGGAATGAAATATGAGCGACCTCCTGTCGGGGACACAGTCGTCTCTAGAGTGCTGCAGAGTGGTGAGTACCAGAGAGTGCGTGATGTGTGGTAAGCAACAAAGAGAAGTTAGCACTAGAGTGCACAGTTATGAGAACTAGAGTGCAGAGTGGTGATCACTAGAATGCAGAGTTGTGAGTACTAGAATGCAGAGTGGTGATCATTAGAGAGTGCGTGCGTAGTAGTGACATTCAGAGAGTGCACGCAGAGTTGTGAGCACTAGAGTAAAGAGTGTGAGCACCAGAGTGCAGAGTTGTGAGCAATAGAGTGCAGAGTTGTGAACGAGAGAGAACGAGAAAGAGAGAGAGAGAGTGCATAGTTGTGAGCGCGAGAGAGAGAGTGCAGAGTTGTGAGCACCAGAGAGTGCAGAGTTGTGAGCGAGAGAGAGAGAGAGAGAGAGTGCAGTGTTATGAGCGAGAGAGAGAGAGAGAGTGAGAGAGTGCAGAGTTGTGAGCGAGAGAGAGAGAGAGAGAGAGTGAGAGAGTGCAGAGTTGTGAGCGAGAGAGAGAGAGAGAGAGAGAGAGAGTGCAGAGTTGTGAGCGAGAGAGAGAGAGAGAGTGAGAGTGTGAGCACTAGAGTAAAGAGTGTGAGCACCAGAGTGCAGATTTGTGAGCAATAGAGTGCAGAGTTGTGAACGAGAGAGAACGAGAAAGAGAGAGAGAGAGAGAGAGAGAGAGAGAGAGAGAGAGAGTGTGAGCACTAGAGTAAAGAGTGTGAGCACCAGAGTGCAGATTTGTGAGCAATAGAGTGCAGAGTTGTGAACGAGAGAGAACGAGAAAGAGAGAGAGAGAGTGCATAGTTGTGAGCGCGAGAGAGAGAGTGCAGAGTTGTGAGCACCAGAGAGTGCAGAGTTGTGAGCGAGAGAGAGAGAGAGAGAGAGTGCAGAGTTGTGAGCGAGAGAGAGAGAGAGAGAGTGCAGAGTTGTGAGCGAGAGAGAGAGAGAGTGAGAGAGTGCAGAGTTGTGAGCGAGAGAGAGAGAGAGAGAGAGAGAGAGAGTGAGAGAGTGCAGAGTTGTGAGCGAGAGAGAGAGAGAGAGAGAGTGCAGTGTTGTGAGCGAGAGAGAGAGAGAGAGAGTGCAGAGTTGTGAGCGAGAGAGAGAGAGAGTGCAGAGTTGTGAGCGCGATAGAGAATGCAGAGTTGTGAGCACCAGAGTGTGCAGAGTTGTGAGCACCAGAGAGTGCAGAGTTGTGGGCACCAGAATGCAGAGTTATGAGCGCTAGAGAGAGTGCATAGTTGTGAGCACGGAAGAGAAAGAGAGTACAGAGTTGTGAACACTAGACAGAGCAGAGTTGTGAGCGCGAGTGAGTGCAGAGTTGTGAGCGGGAGAGAGTGCAGTGTTGTGAGTGGGAGAGAGTGCAGAGTTGTGAAGCGCGAGAGAGTGCAGAGTTGTGAGCGGGAGAGAGTGCAGAGTTGTGAGCGGGAGAGAGTGCAGAGTTGTGAGCGCGAGAGAGTGCAATGTTGTGAGTGCGAGAGAATCCAGAGTTGTGAACACCAGAGAGTACAGAGTTGTGAGTGCAGAGTTGTGAGTGCAGAGTTGTGAACACCAGAGAGTGCAGAGTTGTGAGCGTGAGAGAGTGCAGAGTTGTGAGCGCGAGAGAGTGCAATGTTGTGAGTGCGAGAGAATCCAGAGTTGTGAACACCAGAGAGTACAGAGTTGTGAGTGCAGAGTTGTGAACACCAGAGAGTGCAGAGTTGTGAGCGTGAGAGAGTTCGGAATTGTGCCTATGCGGCAATGGAGGATAAAGGGCAACAGTAGAAGAAAGAAGACACCTTACACAACCCGGCATGGACGTCAACAGTGTCCAAGGCAACAGTAGAAGAAATAAGACACCTTACACAACCCGGCATAGACGTCAACAGTGTCTAGAGCAACAGTAGAAGAAATAAGACACCTTACACAACCCGGCATAGACGTCAACAGTGTCTAGAGCAACAGTAGAAGAAATAAGACACCTTACACAACCCGGCACAGACGTCAACAGTGTCTAGGGCAACAGTAGAAGAAATAAGACACCTTACACAACCCGGCATAGACGTCAACAGTGTCTAGAGCAACAGTAGAAGAAATAAGACACCTTACACAACCCGGCATAGACGTCAACAGTGTCTAGAGCAACAGTAGAAGAAATAAGACACCTTACACAACCCGGCACAGACGTCAACAGTGTCTAGAGCAACAGTAGAAGAAATAAGACACCTTACACAACCCAGCATAGATGTCAACAGTGTCTAGAGCAACAGTAGAAGAAATAAGACACCTTACACAACCCGGCACAGACGTCAACAGTGTCTAGAGCAACAGTAGAAGAAATAAGACACCTTACACAACCCGGCATAGACGTCAACAGTGTCTAGGGCAACAGTAGAAGAAATAAGACACCTTACACAACCCGGCACAGACGTCAACAGTGTCTAGAGCAACAGTAGAAGAATAAGACACCTTACACAACCCGGCATAGACGTCAACAGTGTCTAGGGCAACAGTAGAAGAAATAAGACACCTTACACAACCCGGCACGGACGTCAACAGTGTCTAGAGCAACAGTAGAAGAAATAAGACACCTTACACAACCCGGCATAGACGTCAACAGGGTCTAGGGCAACAGTAGAAGAAATAAGACACCTTACAAAACCCGGCACGGACGTCAACAGTGTCTAGGGCAACAGTAGAAGAAATAAGACACCTTACACAACCCGGCATAGACGTCAACAGTGTCTAGAGCAACAGTAGAAGAAATAAGACACCTTACAAAACCCGGCATAGACGTCAACAGTGTCTAGGGCAACAGTAGAAGAAATAAGACACCTTACACAACCCGGCACAGACGTCAACAGTGTCTAGGGCAACAGTAGAAGAAATAAGACACCTTACACAACCCGGCATAGACGTCAACAGTGTCTAGAGCAACAGTAGAAGAAATAAGACACCTTACACAACCCGGCACAGACGTCAACAGTGTCTAGGGCAACAGTAGAAGAAATAAGACACCTTACACAACTCGGCATAGACGTCAACAGTGTCTAGGGCAACAGTAGAAGAAATAAGACACCTTACACAACCCGGCACAGACGTCAAGAGTGTCTAGAGCAACAGTAGAAGAAATAAGACACCTTACACAACCCGGCACAGACGTCAACAGTGTCTAGAGCAACAGTAGAAGAAATAAGACACCTTACACAACCCGGCACAGACGTCAACAGTGTCTAGAGGAACAGTAGAGGAAATAAGACACCTTACACAACCCGGCACAGACGTCAACAGTGTCTAGGGCAACAGTAGAAGAAATAAGACACCTTACACAACCCGGCACAGACGTCAACAGTGTCTAGAGCAACAGTAGAAGAAATAAGACACCTTACACAACCCGGCACAGACGTCAACAGTGTCTAGAGCAACAGTAGAAGAAATAAGACACTTTACACAACCCGGCATGGACGTCAACAGTATCCAAGGCAACAGTAGAAGAAATAAGACACCTTACACAACCCGGCATAGACGTCAACAGTGTCTAGAGCAACAGTAGAAGAAATAAGACACCTTACACAACCCGGCACAGACGTCAACAGTGTCTAGAGCAACAGTAGAAGAAATAAGACACCTTACACAACCCGGCACAGACGTCAACAGTGTCTAGGGCAACAGTAGAAGAAGACATTGTCATCCTGTACTCACCACTGGGCCCCAACCTGGGTACACAATCCTTGACGCGGTCATATACCTGGAAGATGGCCTTGAAGAAGGACATCGTACTCCAGACGCGAGTTTGGAAAACTTCCTTCTCCGCGGCTTCTAAATGATACACCATGCATCCAGCCGCATTAGTGGACACATGGAGGAGTTCTGCTGTGGCCAGACTGTTCAGAATGTCCCGCACGTATCTGCAACAAGGAAGCAACAGTAACCACGACCGCATAAGTTCACGGAAATCAATCGCTAACTCTTGGGCTCGTGACGTGACAAGATACATGAAATATGACATAGTAAGATACTTTGTTATTCAGATTGTTTCAGCCTTATGTCTATTATAACGGCCAGATGTGTTTATATGTTTGTGTGTTGAGCTATCTCATCATGGAGCTATCTCATCAGGGAGCTATCTCATCAGGGAGCTATCTCATCAGGGAGCTATCTCATCAGGGAGCTATCTCATCAGGGAACAAGTCATCTGCAGAACGTCGCTCTCATTGACAAGCCTCTCGATCCTTGGCCATGTCTCCTGCCTCGGCTCCCCCCTACCTCCCGACCAAGTCCCCCCACCCCCCCCCCCCCCTACCTCCCGACCAATGTGTCTCCAGTGCCCTGCTCTCATCTTCGTGCTGGTTGACCTCTCCCTCTTTTACCAGGAACCACGAATTCTTTCCAAGCATTTTAATCAGGTCACATTATTTTTGAACTATACCCTTAACGTACATTTCTGATACATCGGTGCATTTAACTAATCAAGTGCCGTATGATGATAAATCGTCTTATTCAAACTTCCCGTAACTGCCATATGCTTATAAATCAAACTATAGTTTAGTTAAAGTTATCAAAACAGCGGTGTTCCCTATACTACCCCTTTAATTGGATACAAACTACAACATATCTGCTGTTTTCCACCTGACCAACTTTCATAGGTGATCGCACATTCCATGTTTAAAAAAGTTAGTTGCATATCCTTTACAGTACGTCTCAGTCAACCCCAGCGTTTTTATGGCTGTTTATGATATCTTGGCTAGCTTACGTTCAGTAGTTTACCATTGCTTTTTGAACGACCGGCACCAATACCTTTTTATAAAAAACCCAATGCAAAGCGGTATGCTGCCAAATCGCCCGCAACTGTTTCGAACATGATAAGCAAAATTATGAACTTTGCCCTAACTCCTTTGCCACGCACATGCGTCTGTGCTTGACGAACTCGCTGCACCTGTAGCACAGGTTACTATTAGACGACGCAGTCCTTAAACCACTAAAAGGTGAATATATCGCCTACAGACATATGCGAGGCATCTGTAAAGAAGGTAGTTTGCCATTGCTTTCCTTCTTGGCTGTGACCATACTGGTCGTTGACCGTAGCCATTGTCTTTAAAAGGATCGCCTGTCTATCGTCGTGAAACCTGACACCATATCCAACAACTATCTGTCGGCTGCTCCACATCTCCTTACAACATCATGTGTTGATGTATTGGAGCTATCTCATGGAGCTATCTCCAAATAAACCACCAGAGGAGACGGGCACAAAGGACAGCTCGCCAAGTATGTTCCATAAGCTAGCGGAGGGAAGAGGGCACCTTACTTCTGTTTTGATAGTTGTTACCTCTATCCAGCCAGCCAAGGAAAAGAGAGAAAAAGGAAAAGAGAGAAAAAGGAAAAGAGACGACAGTCTAGAATAGTGGTTCTCAACCTTTTGTGACCCATGCACCCTTCACCATATATTCAGAATGTCATTCCCCCTTTCCCATTTCCTTCCGATAAATCCCCCACCTACCCCTCCCCCCACACAGTATACGTAAAAATGGAAGCTAAATTAATAATATATACTAGAACAAGTTTTGATGTCTACATGAAACGCGATTTGAGGGTCTACTTACGTTATAAAACGAATTTCAGAAGGGCGAGAAGTACAGAACCGTAAAGTATGGAGGGAAAAACAATATCAAATAATCGGTTCTTGTATTAAAGCGATCTTGAAATAATCTTAATTCTCTCTCTCTCTCTCTCTCTCTCTCTCTCTCTCTCTCTCTCTCTCTCTCTCTCTCTCTCTCCTCCCCCCCCCCCCCCCCCCCCCCTCCCCCCCCCCCCCCCCCCCCCCCCCCCCCCCCAGGGAGAATACACCGATTGAGAACCACTGGTCTAGAACAAACTAAATGCAAATGATCAGATCATTTCAAAAGCAGTCTCCAGTCTGATAACGGGCATCATGAAACACCATTCAGTGACAGAACTTTTTCCTCATTGCATTCTCCCTTCATTATGTCATTGACCGTTAGTTTATTTGGCATGTCTAGAGAAGGTAGTTTGCCACTGCTTTCCTTCATGTATTAACCATACTGGTCTTGACTACATTGTGCCAATGGCTTTGGGCGGAGGACAGCAGCCTTATCCTGGTGCGAGGAAATGCAACCTAAAGACTAAATGTCATGACAGGGCAGACCGGCTTGGGAACACATGGTCTCTACACTTCAGCCTAGGCTTTCTGGTATGAAGAGGTTTATTTAAAAATTGAGCACAACCCACTACTGGCAACGCTGATCGTATTCTGGTATGAACCTAAGGCCCATCCACGTCAATATGGAAGCACTATACTCGAGTTTCGCTCTCGTTTGAGCTCGTCAGTAGTGCATATCCCTGACCGGATCCGGAAACAAGCCCCGGATCACTGGCGTGTGAAGCGGGTGTGTAACCACGCGGCACACACTGGGCACGGCCAAATTATCATAACAGAATATTACAATGTCACCCATCGTAGGCTATAGCTCAGCTGAAGTGCTTATTATTCTTTTTGAAGCACAAGGTAACAAACTATTGCCTGTCAAGACGGCTAAGGTGCCAGTAACGGTGATTGTAGCCACTGTCTCAGTAAATAGATTTACTTCCCGCCACTACCAACCCGAGACCGACAACTACCCATGGCTGCTTCTCTAGCTCAATCCATGAATTTGGGGGTGACGCGGGGATGACCCTGGTACTCCACTCTGCTCAACGGTGTCTTGAAGGCTAACTCTGGGAAGGCGGAGTCTTACTTCTTAAATACGGTACACCGCTACAATGTTGGCCTACCCCCATCACACATATATCTGCTATAGATATTGTCTTACGTATCCTGTAAACTGTCTAAATTGTTTTTATCTATTACCAATATATTCCAATAAAATTACTGTTATGAGTCAAAACATATTTGATTACCTTTATTATCACTGGAAGTTACATAAAGAATAAATAACCACTCATACCTTTCTCTCAGCTTCCCCTCGGCCGCGACCTCTTGAGATGTCATTGGTTCAGAGGCAGCTAGCAGAACATCCAGCATTTTCGTGTCTTTGAACAAGGCTAAAGCGAATCCCACACTCGTGACGTCCATGATATGGCAGGCCTGGGCCGCGTAATCCGACGGCGTGTCTGGGTCTTCATCAGAGGAGTCCATGAGCTTGGGGGTGACATGAAGCAATGAAGTTCTTATATTCTCACAAATGTAAAACCAGTTTATTGTTTTGGCTGCACTCACTCACTGTGAACTCAAGCGTAGTCCATACACACTACTCCAAGTAGCACTGGACTGAATTTTGCGTGCGGATTAGCTTTCCCTATTACCAGTGTCCCTCCCCATCTGGCGAACCTACTCTGAATTTAAAGGTACTTTAAATCACGTCCCCAAGTCAAGGACGAGAAGTCAACATTTTAGTCCAATTGACTGGTGTACGGGTGTAATCCGCTACCTCCGCTTCAGCACACGGGATGTTTAAGAACGAGGGTTCTTATCCATTCCGCCATGCTGACCTAATTAAAGCCAATTTAATATTCACCATTATCATTGACAGTTTTCAGATATTGATCGGCAGGTTGCAGTGAATAGTAATGAATGATGAGCAACAGATGAGGACACGAGTTATTAAGAGCTATATATACATACGGAAATAACGAAATAGAGAGCATCTGTTGGAGTTTATACCCAGGACATGCTAGTGTGATGGGAAACGAGCAGGCGGACAGACTGGTTGGGTCTGCAATGCTGGGCAGTATAGGGACGAACGAACGAACGAAATCTTTATTTTCAAAGGGTTAAGAATTGGGCACGCAGGCCCGTCTGACATTCTGTCCTCTATTTCCTCTCATACATTCTTTCATTCAACATCTCTTATGAAGCAATTCTTTAACAACAAAAGAACAATAAGCATTAAAACGCATGAAAAATTATCAGTAATACATGACTCGTTCAGGCAATGTTTAACATGGGCATAATAAATACCCAAGGTGAGTGTAACGTGCCACACATATGGGAATGTTTTTTTGGTGCGTGGTTAGTTGTCGTTCGAGATAATTTACCATTATTATTGTCTTTGTTGCTGTTTTTTTTTTTAAAGGGGGCATGTAGTCTGTCCTGGGGTAGTGTTCAAACAGGTTGCGACTGTATGTTTAATGATTGGTGGTGTCTTAGGGGTCTTTGGGATCTTAGCCAGAAATCGATCTGTGCTAGTCAATATCTAGCGGACGAGTTTGTATAATGGTCAGGAAGTTACACTGACAATGGTTTGAGAGCTGTCTGATCTCAGTTCTCGACGTTTGTTACAGGTAGAACAGACTAGTCACTAATATCTTCGTACACTAATATCTTGTTCCTCTTGTACCGTGCGTGTGTCGTGGTTAAGCATACACATCGGGAGATTGCCCGTTTAAGGGCTTCATATATCCAGATTCCCATGTCCCTCGTTTATATGGTCTACCTATTCTAGCTACATTTAGTCTGTACATTATTGATAGTTGTGGTACACTGTTAGCTGGTAAACTTGTGTGGCCGAACCATTTGCTTTCTAGTGAAATCTAGCACTGCTATTACCCCCATTATTGTCCCGATTTCATCATTTCTGATTTTCTCTCTGCATACGCTAACCCCTCCCCGCCCTCACCCCATCCCCGCCCTCACCCCCTCCCCCACACACACACACAAAATAAAAAAATTCATATACTATCTTGACGTGTAGGACGGGTTGGGGGTGAGGGGTCCTGAGCCTGAGGGATTAAGGCCGCCTGGCTAGTGCAGTCACCGCGAACTGTGCAGGTTAGGGTTGACCTAACCTTACTCATATTCGAACTAAATCCTTCAAAATATGAGGACGCTAAACTTTCACATACACGCAACTCTGTAACATATGATGGTGCTAAACTTTCACACACACACAACTCACAACATCTGATGGTGCTAAACTTTCACATACACACAACCCTACAACATATAATGGTACTAAACTTTCACATACATACAACTCAACATACGATGGTGTTAACTTTCACGCGCACACAGCCCTGTAACTTATGATGGTGCTGAACTCTCTCTCTCTCTCTCTCTCTCTCTCTCTCTCTCTCTCTCTCTCTCTCTCTCTCACACACACACACACACACACCCGCGCGCGCGCGCACACACACACACACACAACCCTGCAACATATGGTGATGAACTTTCACATACAGACGTCCCGACGACATGTCATAGACTTTCACATACACACAACCCAACAACATGTGATGGTGCTAAATGTTCTTACCCAAACAACCCTACAACATATGACGCTAAACTTTCACAAGCACACAACCCTACAACATATGATGGTGGTAAACTTTCACAAGCACACAACCCTACAACATATGATGGTGTTAAACTTTCACATACACACAACCCAACAACATATGGTGTTAAACTTCCACATACACAAAACCCAACAACATATGATGGTGCTAAACTTTCACAAACACTCAAGTGTAAACATATGTTGGTGCTAAACTTTCAGATACACTCAACCCTACAACATATGATATGCGAAACTTTAACATGCACAACCTTACAATATATGATAGTGCTAAACTATCACACAGACAACCCTACAACATATGATGGTATTAAACTTTCACATAAACACAACCCAACAACATAAGATGGTATTAAACTTTCACATAAACACAACCCAACAACATATGATGGTGCTAAACATTCACATATACAAAACAATACACCCTACAAAATATGATGGTGCTAAACATTCACATGCACACAACCCTACAACATATGATTGTGCTAAACTTTCACATTCACAAAATAATACACCCTACAATATAAGATGCTAAAGTTTCACATACATTCAACCCTAAAACATGATGCTAAACTTTCACATACACACAACCATACATCATATGATGGGGCTAAACGTTCACATACAGACAACTCAAACATTTGTTGATGCTAAATTTGCACATGTACGCAACTCTAAAACATATGATCGTGCTAAACCTTCACATACACACAACTTTACAACATATGCTGGTGATGAATTATCACATACACACATTTCTACAACATATGATGGTGCTAAACTTTCACATATATTTCTACAACACATGATGTTGCTAAACTTTCACATACATAACCCTACAACATATGATGATGCTAAACTGTCACATACACACAACTCTACAACATATGCTGGTGCTAAACTTTCACACAATAAACCTACAACATGATGATGCTAAACTTTCACATACACACAATCCTACAACATATGATGGTGCTAAACTGTCACATACACACAACCCTACAACATATGATGGTGCTAAACTTTCACATACACACAACCCTACAACATATGATGGTGCTAAACTTTCACACAATAACCCTACAACATGATGATGATGCTAAACTGTCACATACACACAACCCTATAACATGATGATGCTAAACTTTCACATACACACAACCCTACAACATATGATGGTGCTAAACTTTCACACAATAACCCTACAACATGAAGATGATGCTAAACTGTCACATACACACAACCCTACAACATATGATGGTGCTAAACTTTCACATACACACAACCCTACAACATATGATGGTGCTAAACTTTCACATACACACAACAATACAACATATGATGGTGCTAAACTTTCACATACACACAACCCTACAACATATGATGGTGCTAAACTTTCACATACACACAACCCTACAACATATGATGGTGCTAAACTTTCACATACACATAACCCTACAACATATGATGGTGCTAAACTTTCACACAACAACCCTACAATATATGATGATGCTAAACTTTCACATACACACAACCCTACAACATATGATGGTGCTAAACTTTCACATACACACAACCCTACAACATATAATGGTGCTAAACTTTCACAGAAACACAACCCTACAACATATGATGGTGCTAAACTTTCACATACACATAACCCTACCACATATGATGGTGCTAAACTTTCACATACACATAACCCTACCACATATGATGGTGCTGAACTTTCACATACACATAACCCTACCACATATGATGGTGCTAAACTTTCACATACACATAACGCTACCACATATGATGGTGGTAAACTTTCACACAACCCTACAACATATGATGGTGCTAAACTTT
This sequence comes from Cepaea nemoralis, assembly GCA_014155875.1. Classification (NCBI taxonomy): domain Eukaryota; kingdom Metazoa; phylum Mollusca; class Gastropoda; order Stylommatophora; family Helicidae; genus Cepaea; species Cepaea nemoralis. The sequence continues at coordinate 169,073 of JACEFZ010016252.1, forward strand.
CACATACACACAACCCTACAACATATGATGGTGCTAAACTTTCACACAACAACCCTACAATATATGATGATGCTAAACTTTCACATACACACAACCCTACAACATATGATGGTGCTAAACTTTCACACAACAACCCTACAATATATGATGATGCTAAACATTCACATACACACAACTCTACAATATATGATGGTGCTAAACTTTCACACAACAACCCTACAACATATGATGATGCTAAACTTTCACATACACACAACTCTACAACATATGCTGGTGCTAAACTTTCACATACACAACAACCCTACCACATATGATGGTGCTAAACTTTCATACACACACAACCCTACAACATATGATGTTGCTAAACTTTCACACACAACATATCCCAGCTACTGGACCTTGTGTAAGTCAGTGGCAAATGATACAAGAAAGTCTATAATAACAAGAGAAAAGAATGCATGTGGCCAATTGCAGCTATACATTGCTTGTAATCACAGGTTCCAGTTCGCATCCTGGCAGATGTTGACATTTGACCTGGACTCCCGTGTTCATCAAGCATAAATTGGATACTAGAAAATGTCACAGAAAGTAAATGCGATCAGCAAGATATTGACAATACTCTCCGAGTACCGACTGGTGTACAAACATTAACGGTTAGCACCATATACCAGAACGCCGTAATACGTTTGAAAATGCTCTTTACTTTCTTGCCTTATACGGGGATTTGCCTGGCACAAACAAGGCCTACCGTATATTAAGTTCAGGTGGTACAACCGACAAATGTAAATCATTCAATGGGTTCAAACAATGAATTAATTTAGTAAAGTTAACAACTGCTCAATAATAAGATTGAATTGCAACAAGAAAAAAAAGTGTTGAAGTGCTATTTTGTTTGAGTGTGAATCGTGGACAAGGAGCAGACGAGCTGAAAAACATCTCATGGCTGTGCAAATGTGGTCTCTGAGAAAAATGCAAAGTAAACCATGGACACAGAAAAACCAGTGAGGAAACATACAAGAAACAGTTGAAAACCGTAAACTGATTAGAGAAATTAGACGGAGACAGTTAATATTTTTTGAGCACTTTACGAGAAGAAAAGAACTTGATGGCAACTAGCAAGATTGAGGGGAAACGAATAAAGGGAAGGTAGAGAATTAAATACCTGAAGGGCTTGGCCACATGGCATGGTCGGGACACGAACACGGAGCTGATCCACGATTCTGGTGATCGCTTGAGATGGCGAAACATGACTGCTTACGCTTATCGGCATGGCACATGATGAAATTCACAGAAGCCACAAACTATAGTCTACACGATTTATTGCCTGCCATATGTCGCTACATCTCGTCAGATGCATACTGTAGAGGGGTTAGCAGCTTTCTCCGTAACCCCGAATACTCTCGTGGTTGACGTGAGCGCACGAGAATTGGAAGCGGTTCGAGTCGCGCCAGTGACAGAGTATGAAGCCGGTCGCTCAGAAAGCAATGGCAAACTACTGAGCGTAATCTTGCCAAGAAATCAACAATCAGCTGAAAGATGCTGATGTTGACAGCGATGTCCTGTAAAGGATATGCAAAACATTTAATTTTATATAAATAAGTGAATACTTGAATTGTCATTATAAGCCCTTCCAGCTGGCGTTGACGACCATGTCTCTCCACGATCTCGTTCCTTGTGTTCTGGATCAACTCTGCTGCTGACATTCCTCCATTCCAGATTCATTTCTCTTGGCTTGCCTCGGCCTCTTTTCCCACTGATCTTTCCAGTCGTCAGGATGTTCAATGCCTGCCTTCTCATAACATACACAAGAAAGATGTCTGTCCATTATTGTTGTCATTGTTCTAGTTTCATTAGCCACTTCCAGGCAATTATTGTATGTCACTTTGGCAGTCCAAGAAATTATACTTTGGCTGAAATACTTGAAATTAAAAAAAATAAATAAAATCACATTGTTCGAATATGGGACATGTGTTTTAAAGTTTCTTCAGCTGGCCTTTCAAGGGGACGATTAAATGAAACAAATACAAGATCGACATAAACCAGCACTAAACTAAACATCCATTGCTGCTGAACTAATGATCAGATTAGAAACCACCCGATACATACCCCATCTGTAAAAGAACCATTGTCTCCGCATACCATATCAAAATAAATCCACAGTGAGTGCCAAGAAACTTAAGTAGAACGGAACGACTATTAGAACATTGAGTAACCGAACATATAGCAATGTGCATGGAACAGACCGTCTTCGGAACTGGTGTAGACAGGTCAAAAAGAAAAAAAAAATTCGGCTATCTCTCAACATGCTAATCTGCGGCCATGAAATTAAACAAACACCGTTTCGTGTTCTGTTTTCAACGAACTATACACGATTTCTCAGTTATACCTGAGTGTCTGACAACTGGGCGATTTTGTGCAAAAACTTTTAAATTTGTAATTACCGTTAAGATAAATACTCCACGTTCGACAATATCAATGACCAATCGTTTTAAGTATTTCAGCTTAAGTATAATTCATGTATTAACTTCATAGGATATGAAGAATGCACCCGACGAGATGCAGCGACATTAACCGGACAGTAAACTATGCACTGTATAGTCTAAGTTTCACGTATAATAAACGCATATCCTCGTTTGTTACAATATGTTATCTTACCTGGTTTTGTAACCTGCTAGGCTGATAGGTGTGGCAGTGTTGACAACGTTGCTCTAATCCCACTCTGTGTCTACTTTCTGTTTTGAGGATTTTTAGACCGTAGGTATCAGATCCCAGCTGTTAAGTGACACCAGGGTTGAGAGGTAGGGACTCCAGACAGAGGTCTACATCAAATGAGACAAGTCTTTACCTACAACACAAGACCTCCAACGACCTGGCCTGCACGGAGCGGTGACGTAGATGTCTCTGAGCGAAGCTTGTCATGTATGAGACCCGTGTGGAGTCAGCGAGCGAGGCCAGTCGTGTATCAGAACCGTGCGAAGTGGGAACTGTTTTCGTGTTCAGTCGAATATGAGGAATATAGAGGTCAGTTCACGGTTCTTATTTGTGGCAATCCGTGGGATAGACAGGATGCCCCAGTTAGCTGTACCCTCTACACAAACATATGACATGCTGAAAACTTACAAAAACGACTATATTATACGTACTGAGGCGACTCGGGTATATTATTCCAGCCCATATGCGTACACACAAATCGGCAGTACAAGTATGACTCCTGTATACATATGATTCTGGTTCAAGCGTGATTCCTGTATACATATGGTTCCGGTACAAGTGTGATTCCTGAATACACATGGTTCTGATACAAGCGTGATTCTTGTATACACATGGTTCTGATACAAGCATGATTCTTGTATACACATGGTTCCGGTACAAGTATGATTCCTGATTACACATGATTCTTGTACAAGTATGATTCCTGTATACACATG